>JAOQMP010000208.1:15242829-15256948 GCA_027563575.1 Erythroxylum pedicellare
TCTTATCATTTGGATGTCTATAACTTCCAATCATGTCATTCATCCTTTTTGTACTTTCTGTAAATTTCGATAAATCTGCTAAGAGACTGTTAATCATTTGTTTTAGTTGATTAATTTCCTCAGATCTATCTACAGTTACTTTCTTTTTCATATCGTTTACTTGTTTCTTAAGGCAAACATTTTCTTTTTCTAAAAGCTTTGTGTTCTTCAAATTTTCAACAAATTTCTTTTTCAATATCCTATATTGTTTTAAGATATCATGTGAATCTTCTAACAATTCTAAATAAGCATCCGGAAGATCATCAAAGTTAGAAATTACCTGATCATTGCATTCCCTTTCAGCTACCAAGCATATATTTGCTTGTTTTGATTTTTTTGAGTCGAATTCAGATTCAGACGAATCCAAATCTTCCCATGTTGTCGTCATGCTCTTTTTGTTTCCTTGACTTTTCTTTTCTTTTGTTTTGAGCAATGGGCATTCAGACTCCTAATGTCCTGGTTTATTGCATTCATAGCAAATGATAGAACTTTTGTCATTCTTTGAATCATCTTTACTATTCTTTTTAAAAGAGAGGTCTCTATTTCCCCTTGATTTCTTTTTCCACATCCTCCTAATCTTCCTTAAAATGAAGGATAGTTCATCATCATCTTCCCTTGAATCTTGATCAGATTCACTAGCATCATCATTTTTTAATTCTTCAATCTTTAATGCTTTTGAAGATATACTTCTATTTTTCTATATCTTCTAATTCTTCTGAGAAGCCTTTAATGCAATAGATTTATCCCTTCTGAGTTTATCTTCCGCTTTAAACTCTACTTCATGAATTTTCATTAAACCAAGCAATTCATCTAACTTTAATTTACTTAAATCCTTGGCCTCTTATATTGTCGTTACTTTGGGTCTCTATCTTTTTTGAAGACTTCTGAGAATCTTTCTGACACGATCTTGACTATCGTAGATTCTCTCCAAAGCTTTAAGTTCGTTAACAATTGATTGGAATCGTCCAAACATCCAAACATCTAATCAATAGTCTCATCATCTTTCATCTTGAACAGCTCATAATGATGAACGAGAATACTAATCTTGGATTCTTTCACCTGGTTTGTGCCTTTATGTGTAATGGCTAATGTATCCCACATTTCCTTTGCAGATTCACATCCATGAACCTTAGCATATTCACTTCTCCTTAGAGCACAACTTAAAAAGAACTTGACCACCTTTGAGTTTAACTGAAAGCGAGCTTTCTGATAATCCAACCATTGGTCACAAGAGATGCTATTCCCTTCATTGTCTATTGGTGTATATGGACCATTTTCAATGATATCCCAAAAATCAATATGTGTGGATTCTATAAAGACCTGCATCCTCTCCTTCCAATAATGATAATCTTCACCATTGAATGTAGGGGGTCTTATGACTGAGGCACCTTCTCCTATAAAAACATGTGACTCAGCCAAGGATCTTTGTCCTCACTTTGTAACAGTGTTTCTTGGAAACCTTGCTCTGATACCAACTGAAGTAAATCACTTGCTAATATAGAAATCACGTATAATATGTAGAATACACAAGAAGGGGGATTGAATTGTGTTAAATAATCTAAGATATTAATCTTTAAAATCTTCTTGATTTTCTTTACAAATTCAGACGATTACAAACCAATTCACTTAATTTGATGAGTAATGCAACAAAGAAAATTATTATCTATTCTTTTAACAATAAGAAAATTAAAGAGATAAGGGTTGGAAAATATGACATTGCAATTTATACTAGTTCACCCTTAACCTTGGGTTACGTCTAGTCCTCAGAGTTTGTCTGAGATTTCACTATATCCTTCAACGTTACAAGTATTATTTCTACACTTGCAGAGCCTCTTCAGGTCTCTCTCATAAAGTATTCTTTATCTGCTTCCTTACCCTCCAGGCTCTAGTCTTTCTTTTGCTTGGAAAGATATTGTTTGAGCTTCATGTTACAGATATATTTACTCTCTTTCTTTTGCACTTAAGTATAGAATTTCTGTAAGTATATTTTGTACAATCAGATTTTCTCTCTTATATTGTGTGTATTTAGTTTACGACTATAACTACTATTTATAACCTAAATCTTCAACTGTCTTCTTAAGAAATCCGTTTGTTGAATCTTCTAAAAACTATTATTAGTTGAGTTCTGTAACTAACTCCAACTAACTAACTGACTGTCATTTTAGAATTTTTTCATTTGTATCGTTTGGTATTATGCTTCGTCTAGTTTTATGCTTCATTTGGTGTTATGCTTTGTTTGGTGTCTTAGACTAAGCACTTCCTACTTCGTCTGGTCTATCTAAGATGCTTTGTCTTATTGAGCTTTTACTTAAGTATCATCTTGAGTTGACGATTTGTGTCACTTACATTTGTCTGCGAACTTAATAAACTCCACAAAACAATTCGCTCACTTCTATGATTATTATTATTTGATTTTCATCAAAATTAATAGAAGAAGTGAAATCTTCTTGACTTAATAGAAGCTAGTATAAAATTTTTTTTTTGGAAATTGAAAAGTGTATATTACTATAGCTAAAACTATTACTTATATTACAATGGGTTCATAGTGATTAGACTCATCTACATATTACAAAAAATAGTTAAACAAATAGTTAAGAAGAGCAGCCAAACGAGCTAGGATAAATTAGAAATGCCATCAGTGTTGAATATCGGATGATAGAGTGAGCTGCAATTGTTTGGCCAAGATGTGCTCTCATATCAAGTTTACAATCTAGTTGGTAAATAGGTATTTGTCTGCCCTCGTGTTTATGAATCAACAATTATTTCACTCCTTCCAAATTGTGTAGATAATTAGTGTAAAAGCAACTTTATAGAGAGATGCATTTGTTTTCCTAGTCTTAGAGTTGCATACAATCCATTATAAAGCATGTTCCCAAGTGTATCAGCAATTACCTGCACGTAACATGTGAAGTATTTGGGCTCCAAATCACTTTGGTATAGCTCCAGAGGAAGAAAAGATGATCTCTATCCTCCATTACTTCATTTATAAAGAATGCATGTTGTATTGCCTATAGTTCCATGCCATTGTCTCAAGGTTTGAAGATGATTCTTAATTGCTAACTAGGTGATGAATGAGGCTTTTAAGATAATGGTGTTTCTCCAAAGTAAATCAGACTATAGGATAGATGTGTGGCTACTATAAAATAGTTCGAAATATGATTAGTTGGTGAAGATACAATTATGGTTCAACATTCATAAAATCGAGTCCTCGTTATACACTGACATCAGTAGGGGAAGATATGGCAATAAGATGGAAAAGCCCCTAAACTCACCCTGCCACTCTCCATTTGTAATCAGAGAGGAGACCTTAAGGTGTGTTGGTAATCAGTTTTTAATTACTGAAGGAGAGATTGTTGTATGATTGGACTAATACCCAACAAACTGTCGAACCATAACCAAATTCTTTCACCATTTCCAATTCGATGCTTTATGAAGGGATATAGGAGCTCCCTCATCTTCATCCGTTGTTTAAAAATATGAGTGCCAGCTGAGGTGAAATCAACTTGCCAAAATTTCAAGTTCTTGAAATAGTATCTATGTAACCATTTTATCCACATAATGCCTTCCTATCTGTGTAAAGCCTCCATAATCTCTTACTCATTAGAACTCTTTGTATATTAGCTATCGAGATAATCCTAAGTTCTCCTTTTTTTTTTGGTATGGTGACTTCACTCCACTTTATTTTTTCCTTCTTTGAGTTACCTAATTGTCCAGACCATAGAAACATATTCATGACTCGATCCATCTCCTTCATAGCTTTTCTCAGTGTTGCAATGTTTGCTAGCTAGTGAAAGTGAAGGAGAAGGTTTGAGAGTACCAAAGTGATTAAAGTGACTCTAACTGAATATAATAAATGCCGATTTTGCCAAGCCATCACGTGAGCTTTAAAACAGTCAATAAGTGGGGAACAATCTTGAAATTTACGTTTGTGCGTTGATATAAGGACACCATGATAGTTAAATGTTGTCAAAATATTTTAAAGGCCTGTTAGCTATATAATTTCATCCAAAATCTATACATAAGTTGATACACAAATGTTGCTCTTATTTATATTGTGTCGTAGCCTAGAACATTAAGAGAACAGCTTAAGAGCATTCATCATAAGCCGAATAGAGTGAATATATGCATCACATAGCATAATCAAGTCATCACCATATATTAGATGTGTGATGTTTAACTCCTTGCACTTATAATGGAACTTGAAGCCCTTATTACATGAAACAAGTTTGCACAATAATTTAGAGAAGTCCTCTATTACTAGTCTGAAGAGATATAAAGACAAGGGGTCTCCTTGATGTATGCCTCTTCCAATTTTAAAAGAGGGTGGTTGTCCATTAACTAATACACTCATGGTTAGAGTCTGAATATAGATCATAATCCAATTGATAAATTGTTGCAAAAGTTGCAATGCCTTTAGAAAATCCTGATGAACTTCTAGCTGATTATATCAAAGGCCTTGAAGAAATCTATCTTAATACAACAGTTGTTAATTTTTTTCCCAGATTGATAATCCTTAAGCAACTCTTGGATCAACAAAATGTTATCATCAATGTTTCGATCCGGGATAAAAGCCTCTTGTGCATTGTTCATAATAACAATTAGTACCAATTTCAGACATTCAACTAGTAGCTTTATTATAACCTTATAAACGATATTGTAGTAGGAAATAAGTCAAAAGTCAAACACGATATGGGGCTAATTTTTTTGGAACACGGCAAACATATGTATGATTTATTTCCTAGAGAAGCTTGGACGATTCAAAAAAATCAAGGACAACTTGAATAAAAACCTCACCAGTGATAGTCTATGTTTTCTAGAAGAATAATGTATTAAACCCATTCAGACCAGGTGATTTTGAGGGAATGGGATTATGAGTATATCATTTACAGGGAAAAGGGTGATCACCAACTCCTTGATATTATGGTCATTAATATTTAATTCAAATAAACGAAGGGCATTGATACTAGGAGAAACAACATAGTTAATACCCATAAGATTTATGAAGTGGTCTGCAGCTAGTGGAGTAATTGGTGTTGTTCAATATATTCCCGACCATCAACATCATACAGTGTGGAGATTTTATTTGTGTTATGTCAAGCTAACATCGATGAGCGAAATTACTTTGTATTTGCATCTCAATCGTGCAACAAATTTAGGCATGACTTCTACTTGAGAATTGATCTGTGGAAAGTAAGAGCATCAAGATAGTTCCGAAGATATTGCATCTCCACTTATTTATATGAATCAATATATGGATATTCATGGCAGTTCTATTGTGCGAGAAGTAACTTATCCTTGAGAGTTTGAATAGTGTTATTTCTACTTGTTAGAAAGTTCTTAAGAGCACCCTTCAAATGCCTCAACTTCATCATTAGTTAGTAACCCTTAAAACCAAACACCTTATTATCACGGCATTCACGAACTAGTTCAATAAAACCATCCATATCTTCAAGTCAATTAAAGAATTTAAATGGTGCACCAATATAGCCATGTTCTTATAACCTCTTGATTAATATAGGGGAATGATTAGACATGAGGTTATCACCGAAGTGGATACAAGTGTTAGGAAACTAGACCAGCCATAAAAAGTTAACGAAAGATCGATCAAATTTCTTTTGAACCAGTAGATGATCGAGAAAGATCGATCAAGTTTCTTCCAAAACAGTAGATGATTGAGTGTCTGATGTCTGTAAGTTTTAATAAACGCCCTCGATAATTTGCAAGCGCACGGTTCGTTCGTATAGTACTTAGGGTATTGATCCCACGATGAGAGATAATCTAATCCTAAAATCTAAGGCCAAAATAAATCACCGAAATTCAAAATATAATGAAACTAAAATGATAATTCAATTTACTCAATCAAAACAATTCAAGAATTAATCACAAAATATTAATAATTCAGCAATTGCAATGCACACCAAAAAATCAACCTTAGTGAATTATCAATTAAGAGAAAGGGTTACCTATCCTTAACACTAACCTATTTGAATATGAATTACCAGTTATTGGTTCTAGAAAATCTTAGGGCTGATTACTCTCTCTAGAGTTATAACCATTAACCTTAAATTATAAACCCTAATCAGATTATGAAAATAGGAATCTCTCGATTAACAATATATCCAAAACCCTAATTAGATTTGAAGTTGTCCAATTAATTATCGGGAACCTATGCAAGATCTCTCTTCCTACAATTACTAATTTGATTTAATTCTTATTTTATTAAATCACCTAACTCCAACATAATTTAATTATTTTTCATTCGATTTACCCTCTCAGTTTATTATCAAATTATGCACGTCTAGAATTAAAACACAACAAATCCAATAACATATAAACAATCAAATTTCATTAATTCAAAGACAAACATCCGAAGGTAAGTTTAGAACATCTTAACATTCAAAATCCTATTGTCAAACTGTTATTATAATTCTATACAATAATAAAAATGGAAAATACAAAGGAAATATGATCTGAACGGATGATGGGAGGTAGCAACGTTGAGAAAATCCTTATCTGGGAAGTATGTCGAGTCAGCTTCTTCTCCACTTCTCTCTTCCTTCTTCTCTTTCTCAATCTCTCAATGAATTCTCTCTAGGTTTTCTTCAAGATGGCTGATGTCAAAAACTGTTTTTTGCATCTTTGTCTTGTTCTTTAAATATCTTTTGTGTTCTAAATAGCCCTAGGGTTTTTTTTGTGGTCAAAAAGGTCAAAAAATCCCTCAAAATTTGACATTTTTGAGTATCTGCGCAACTGGCCAACTCATGCCATGATCACGGGCCACATCTGAGCCTTCTATCACAATCGTGGTATGTAGGTCACGATCATGGGCCAACTTTAGTGTTTCTATCACTATCGTGGCCTATTGGGCCATTGTTTAGGTTCGAATGCCTCCGAAACTTCTCCATTCTTTGATGTTGACCCTTAAATACTAACAAACACATCGAGTACCTTAAAAACATAATATTTAAGCTCAAAGACTTGTATTAACCCATAAAAACACTTAAACACCAATAATTAGCAAACTAACATAATTATAACCTAAACACATACAAAACGGTTAAATTAACAATTAAATACATATCACAATAATCCTTAAAACATGATGCCATTTACACTTATCAACATCCCCTCACTTAAATGTTTCCTTGTCCTCAAGCAGACAAAAATAACAAAAACACAAAATCACAAAGCACATAATGCAATAATGAGACAATGAATTCAACTTCATAAAATAAATTTAACTTTAAACACAATCATTCAAGTTATTTCAAATCATTAACATACAAAATCTACATCTAGGGGTTCTGGACTAAACATATATATTAATCAAAACTCAAATATCAAGTTACTCACCCTTTTCAATTGTACACACACATTAATAATACTTTGTTCATTCAAACTCTGTAACTACTCCTAAATATGTGTTCATGCAAAGTTAAGCTATTTAAAAGTTTGGTAGGTTTTATTAGAAAACACATTTTTTTATTCAACATGGACCTAGTCTTTTATTCAGAGGCAAACAATGGTGATGAATGTCAATCCGGTTACTCGATTAAGTCATGTTTTTTTATTAAGCTGCTTGGTTGAAACATCATTATAGCCTTTTGACGTGAAGACACACATTTGTGATGCGTGTCGATCCAATTACCTAGCTACATCACATTCTTAACTAGCTACTAGCTCTATTCATAATCCGAAGGCCAGCGAACTATTTATTTATTTGAAATTAACCAAATTTTTTTAATTTTTAATTTATTTATTGCCTACCTTGGCACTTAAGCGACTCATTTTCATGAAAAACACTAGCAGAGCTACTTTTGTCGAAATACCTAGAATTATGAATGAGTGTGATAATTTAGAGGGTGACAAACTCACACTAAATCCTAATTAACTTGCATATTTAGTTAAAGAACCCAATTCACTAATTTTATGAGTTAATGAATCTTCACAACTTAATAGGCTATGTTCAAATTTAATTCAATTTCAGTCCATCTAAGTCATTGATATGCACACAATTCATAAAATGCAACCTAACAAACTATCATACAATATGCAAAATTCAAATTCAAAGCAAAACACATAACCCTCCCCATACTTGAATAACACATTGTCCTTAATGTGAGATGGAGGCAAACAAACAAGCATGGAAATAAAAACATAAATTAAAGTAAAAAAGAATAAAATAAGGACTAAATTTAAAAAGAAAAAGGGTTAGACACAAAGCCTAATGGTGATGGAGGCGGGGATAGTATTGGAGGTGGCAGTTGGATGCCTTGAGCCTCAAAGTAATGATGGGTACGACGTATATCCCCAATTTGACATAGTTGAGTTCAGGCCGTCTCCTTTATTATTCTAGAGTTCTTTGCAAGTATATCTATAATTACCTTAGTATTCGCAGAGATTTTATTGAGCACTTTCTTTCAACCCAATTCATCAATATCTTCTTACTCTTCAGACTCCTCACTAGTTGAGTCCTCTTCTGCCTACTTAGGTGGTGCTGTGCTCAAACTCACCTGACTAGCCCTAGTTTTCACATAAGTCTTTTGGTTGATATCATGAAGTTCCATGTTATGCGACTTAAGGATTTTAGCACGCCATAGATGATGATAATTTAGAAATTTTGGTAGATGGATAGTTAAACCTCCACACCATAATACTCAACAATGGCAAAAACTAAGTGCCCTATACCTAAATTGTTGCTCATTTTACGTAGAGTTGCAATAATAACATTTAAAACATATGTGGCATTACATATTAGGATGTTATGATCCATGTACCACAATAGGAAAAGTTCCTTTATTGAGCACTTGTTAGTTTCTGATTTATCAAAAACTAATTAACACATGAATTTATGCGATAACAAGTGCTCATAGGTTCTTATGATACTGATGTGGGCATTTTTAGTGTTGAATTTCTTTAAACCACTAAGCTCATTCCAATAGCAAGAAACATGAAAGTCATCGTGCTAATCGATAATAGAAGATGGGAACCTACAAATATCGCACATGATTTTGATGTTTAACTCATAGTTTCTTTACAAATTAAGATGATTACAAACCAATTCACTTAATTTCATGAGTAAGGCAACAATGAAGATTATTATTTATTCTTTTAACAACAAGAAAATTAAAGAGATAAGGGTTAGAGAATATGACACCGCGATTTATACTGGTTCACCTTTAACCTTGGGCTCTTCTAGTCCTTAGAGTTTGTCTAATATTTCACTATACTCTTCAACGTTACAAGTATTATTTCTACACTTGCAGAGCCTCTTCAAGTCTCTCTCATAAAGTATTCTTTATCTGTTTCCTTAGCCTCTCCAGGCTTTAGCCTTTCTTTCGCTTAGAAAGATATTATTTGAGCTTTACGTTACAGATGTATTTGCTCTCTTTCTTTTGCACTTGAGTACAGAGTTTCTCTAAGTAGGTTTTGTACAATCAGATTTTCTCTCTTGTATTATATTTTTAGTTTACAACTATAACTAGTATTTATAACCTAAATCTTCAACTGTCTTCTTGAGAAATCTGCTTCTTGAATCTTCTAGAAACTGTTATTAGTTGAGTCCTCTAACTAACTCCAACTAACTGACTGACTGATGTTCTAGAATTTTTTTATTTGCATCGTCTGGTGTTATACTTCATCTGGTGTTATACTTCTTCTGGTGTTATACTTCGTCTAGTGTTGCACTTCGTATAGTGTTGCGCTTCATCTAGTGTATCTAAGATGCTTTGTCGTATTCAGCTTTTAAGTATATTCTTGAGTTGACCATTTATCATCTTGACTTGACGATTTATGTTGCTTATATTTATCTGCGCACTTAACAAACTAATCAAAACAATTCACACACTTCTATGATTATTATTATTTGATTGTCATCAAAATTAAATAGAAAAAGTGAAGTCTTCTTGACTTAACAATCTCCCCCTTTTTTATGATAAAAAATAATCATAATATTAGAAGATAAAATAATAGTCAGACAACAGACGAATAAATAAATAAAGCAATACACAAGATATGCATAAGATATACAGTGCTTTTTAATATTCTCCACTTTTCTCCACCTACTTGTTATTATTAAAAAAGGTAGCTCATTTTAAACGCTTTAGAATTTCAGAATACATGTGTTAAATATCAATGTGGATCGTCTTGAGGTCTTGTTCAATAGAAACATATAGAAGTGCTATTTCCTTATGAAGATCAACCACTGCATCACCTAGTTCATCAACCTTAGTGTGAATTTTCTCAATATTTTTGGCTAAGGCTTCCTGAACTTCCATCTGCTTGTGACTAGCTTCAGTCCAATTGATGAAATGCTTCAAGAACTCCGAATTAATAATAGCATCTTGTAGTATTTCACTAAGAGGATGAGGGTGTTCAAAAACAGATGATTTTTTAGGTGAACCGTCTAGTTTTATAATTTTGATTGAGGGTAATTTGAAGATTTGTTTCCCTTCAGGGATATCAAGATCATCAAGTCTAGGTATTTTGTAAATTGGTTGCCCAAGAAGGTGTAAAACAATTTTAACTGAAGGTATAAAACCTAAGGGTCTGAAATGAATGATCAAATGCACAATGGTTTCTAAGTTACAATTGATACTTTCAATTGTGATACTTCTGTACCTTCCTTCTGAAACTGTACCAACTACCTTGAAACTTTCGTCTATGGTAGATACTCCAAATTGACTTCCTGATGCCCTTGACATGTGATGTGATACATAGACACCTACAGGTTGAATTGCATGACATAGATCGTCTATGTTCTTCACTGCCACTTGAATCTATTCTTCTATAAGATCATCTTCATGCCTTTTAGGAAACATCTTTTTCTTCCCTTTTCCTTCGTTTATTACGGTTGTTGGAAATCTTGGTTGTACATCTGGTAAAATCTTTATTGTTGTTCTTCTTGTTATTGGATAGATTGTATAACGATCTTTTGAAATTTTCATTGGGTATGGTTTTGAATTTTCATCTTGTAGAATACCATATAGTCTTCGTTCTTTATGACTTAGAAGATGTATCGTCTAATCGTTTACTAGTATAGGCTTAACTTGTACCTTGACTATTTGCTTAGAAAGTTCTTTGATAATAATTGAACTTCTGTTTCGATCAGGTATTGATTTTTCTATTACCTTCATTTTCAAATCCTTTTTCTTTATTGGTTGAAGAGGGTTGTAAAGTACTAGTTGGTGTTCAACAGTTTGTGGATTTTTTGGAACATCAGATGAAGAAACCTTTTTCTGACTAAGCTTCATCTTCTTTTATTCTTCTACTAGTTTGGAAGAGATTTGTTGCTGAGGCTTCTTCCTCTCAAATACTAACTTCCTTTTTATCTCTATCTCTGCTGATTTAATTTAGAGGGATAGAGACAATTGATTTAGTAGGTTGCTGTTGGTGCTTTTGCTTTTCAGAATCTCCACTAAGAATTAGAACTTTCTGTTTCTTTTGTTCCTATTGTCATAAGGTCAATAATCTTGGTGACCTTCTTGACTGTTTGGGCCTTTCTCTTTAAAGACACTTAATGAGTTGATTGTTGAACCTTGCTTTACTCCCTCTGTAGAACCGTATTGACTTGTATTGGCATATTCGAAGATTTTTTAACCTTCTCATCTATGGATATTCTTCCAAATGATTGAGGTTTTTCTTGTATTTCAGCCAGAACATGTTCCCTCTTGCTTCATCTTACTAAAAACTCCCCCTCAGACTTTGCTTTCGATGTAAAATCTACATTCGCTTCAGCTTCAGTCTTGATTCCCATTTTATGAATAGTAGAGGAATTAATAACACTTTTAACATTCATCTTTACTCTATTTCCTTTGTCAAGTAGGATTCTAGATTCTTTGAAGAATCTTGTCAACAACATACTGTAAGGTAAAAAACCACTCTTCACATAATAATCCTCCCTAGCCTTTATCATGTTCTTTATAATCAAGAACGGAAGATTAATGGGTTGGTGAGTAAGTAGATAAAACAAACAATGTTCATCATTCATTGTCACCACATCCTTTGATCCTTCTCTTGGTAGGATACAATGGAGAAGAAGTGAATGAAGAACCCTAGCCTTTGGAATGAGGGATAAAGACTTCTTGACTCCTGGATTATTGGATCCATATACGTGTCAATTGATGTTTGCTTTGTCTATACGACCTTGAGCAATCCATTTTGTATTGTTAAACTATTTTGCTCCAATACTTGGACAACCAATAGCCTTCTCGATAGAATCTTATGTGACTATTACCGACAACCCATCTACCATTGATACCAAGGTGTTGTCTACCACCTTAGCAGTCTTTCAGAACTCATATATTTTATTCAGATATACCAGCTCTCGAATGTTGAAGAAATTTTTCCAGCTAACTACTTTAATCTCTAGTTCTATATCCATCTGATTTTTCTTCAAGGAAGTGAAATTATCGAGTCTCTTATAGATAAGAGATTTTGACATTTTTAATCTGTAACAAATAAAACACTAAACATAGAAATGTATTTCACTTAATGAAGCGAGGTTAGTATACAAAAAAGTATGAAATGAGAAGAATTTGAAGTTTAGAACAAAGTGTTGGATCATCTTTGTTGAGAGAACTAAACAAGTCGGTTTCAAGGTTTTTCAAGAAAATTCTAGAGTGTAAGGTGTTTCAGAATCTTAAGAAGATTTCCTTTTTATACATACTCTTAAAAAGTTACCGTTCGTAACTTATCGTTACTATTTTACTTGAAAACTTATGATTTTTCAGCTTCTTCAGGACAAACCATCTAGGTCATAGAGTGTCAGATGAATGGTCATTTAACATTACCATATTCAGGTTTCATCTGATTTCCTTGAATCTGTCTTCACTTAGGAGTTTGGTGAAAATATCTGCCCATTGTTGATTTGTCTCAACAAATTGTAGATTGATGATCCCTCTTTATATATAGTCTCTTATAAAATGATGTCTAACTTCAATATGCTTTACCCTTGAGTGTTGTATTGGATTCTTTGAGAGATTAATAGCTCTTGTGTTGTCAAAGAAGATTGGAATCTGATCTTCTTGGATAGAATAATTCTCTAACTAATACTTAATCCATAACATCTGTAAACAACAACTTGCAGCTGACATGTATTCAACTTCTGCAATAGATAGAGCAATTGAACTTTGCCTCTTGCTTGACCAAGAAATTAGAATATGACTAAGAAAGTGACAACCTCCATTTGTACTCTTTCTATCAATCCTATCTCCAACATAATCAGCATCACAGTAGCCAATTAACCTGAAATCTTTACCTTTCTCATATATTAAGCAAAGATCAATAGAACCTGCAAAGTATCTCAATATTCCTTTGATGGTAACATAATGAGATTCTCTAGGATCTGCTTGAAATCTTGCAAACAAACAAACACTAAACAATATATCAGGTCTACTTACTGTTAGGTAAAGCAAAGAACTAATAATTCCTTTGAAAAGAGTTTGACCAATCTTCTTACCAACTTCATCCTTAAACAAGAGGATTGTTAAGTCATCAATTTGCACTTATTTTGGACTTAATTATCTTTAATGTATTGAAATTATTATCAGAAATTAATGGAAGTATCTTATAATTGTTTACAGATTATTTTCAACATCTTAGAGACAAAATTGAATCAAAAAGATGCAAAAGAATGAAGAAAATCCGAAATTCCTAATTTGAAAGCAATTTTCTGACTAAGAGTGGGCACGTCTAAGGATAGAATAAATCTGCAAATCAATTTTCAAGATTCAAATTCGAGATTCTCACAATCTTTATAGATTATATTGCCATCTTTCAAGGGCATTGCTGAAGTTGGGAGATACATTATCTGAAGAGAATCAAGGAAAGATAAGGGGAAAAAAAGCATAAAAGAGAGAGGATGGTGGTTTACGTAAGCTAAGTCTAGGTTTAGGATAGGTTTTCGTTTCTGTTGTTTTCTTTTTCGTCTTTTTACGTTTTCTACACTTTGTCCATTCGTAGTTTCGTGTTTTTCAGTAAAGAACTAGGGATGGAGACTTTACGCTTTGTTATTTCTTTCGTTTTCGATTCTAGTATGAGTAGCTAAACTTTTAGTCTTGGTTAAGGGGATCCGTGTTAT
>JAOQMP010000208.1:15257048-15274265 GCA_027563575.1 Erythroxylum pedicellare
TATGACAACTTATAGGGTGATAAACTAAGATTGAATCCTAATTAACTTACTTATTTTAGCTAAAGAACCCAGATCACTAATTTCGCGAGCTAATGACTCTTCACAACCTAATAGATTATGTTCAAAATTAAATTGATTTCAATCCATCTAACCCATCAATACATTCAATCAATTCATAATATGCAACCTAAACACACTAACATAATAATATGAAAAATTCACATTCAAAGCAAAACACACAACCTTTCCCACACTTGAACAACACATTGTCCTCAATGTGAGAAGGGTACACAAACACACTAAGGGAAATAAAACACAAAATGCGAAAGACATAAGAAGAAAATACTAACAAGAATGAAAAGAGAAGGGTTAGAACACGAATTCATCAGGGTGATTGAGGTGGGGATGGTGTTAGAGATGGAGACCCAATGTGCTTGACATCGAGCCGTGTTCCATTTCTTATAATTGATTTAAGAAGAATAAGAGAGTTAGGAATCCAACCATTCCACATCATTATAAGCTTATTTTAGAATTTAAAGCAAACCTAACTATATAACAATTTAAATTTATCTACTAAACGTGTTAATTTAGGATCATTAGCTTGACCTTGCATCCTTGGAAGCTCAGCTAGGATCAATTATGAGTGGCTTACTTCCACCCTTCTCATTCAACATCAATTTTATAGCTTGTTAGTAAGTTACAAATTGCAAAATGATTAGAAAGATAATATTGATAAAGTTAAGAAAATAAATTAATTTTAGTAGTATCATTGTCACTAACAAACTATCGATAAAATAAGAAATAATGAAACTCCCTGAATCTTTTGTAAGTCTAGTAGTTTTTTTGGTAAAAGGGTGAACTGCTCTTGTTCTTCCTTAGTCACTTGCTTTTCTTTTTCTTCTTTTACTTCCCGAATAGAGACTTTCATATCTTCTGCAAACTCGATGTCTGTTGTCATATTTTCTTCTTCCTCATGCTCTTTTGAAGATTTTATATCATCAACTCTTATGAATGATATTCTTGGTGGGTAAGGAAAAAGAGGAACATAGGGAGGGTACTCATTCTTTTCTTCATCCTTTTTTTGCTTCTCTTAGTCTTCTACAGAGTGGGATTCAACTGGTCTATCTGTTGGTTCTCCTAACTCTTTTCCACTCCTAAATGTGATAACGTTAACTTGCTCTCTTGGACATACTTTCGTGTTGCTCAAAAGACTTCCCACAATTTTTGTAGATAACACATTAGCAAGTTATTCAGGTATGAATCCTTATTACTTGGTCAATTTTCTCTTTTAATCTCTTCTGGGCCTCATCCATACTTATGAGCTTGTCCATAATCTTGTCCATTTTGGAATCATAGTCATTATATTTATCCTATTGATATCCATATGACCTTTGATTTCTAAATTGAATGTCAGTATTGTTAGATTAATGAAAATTTGGGTGGTTATAACACCCCAACTGGTATGTGCTAGAATAAGGATTGCTATCTCCCTGACCAATTTGTGCTCCATTGAAGTTGAATTGCTCCATGTTGTTTTCCCCAAAGAAGCAATATGTTGCGATATAGCTCTCTTGTCCACTTAACTCATATTTGTGCCGCGTTGTTATGATTGGAGAGGAAGAGGTGGCTTTTAGGCTATTCAATTGCTTAGTTAGGTTGTTGATCTCAGCCTGCAATGTTGTCATTGAATTTGCAGCAATCATTCCTCTTAGGCTCAAAAGGTTGACTGCTATCTACTTTATTCTGATGTCTAAAGACAACTAGTGTATGTCATGTCTTCAAGCAAATCATGTGCTACTTCAACTATGTTCCTCATGAATGATGCTCCAGTAGCTACATCTATGGTGCTCCTTGTGGGTGGATTAACTCCAGGGTAAAAGTTTTGCAATAGGAATTCGTTAGGTAGGTTATGATGAGGACAACTCCTTTGCAACTCCTTATACAACTCTTACGCTTCATATAAACACTCCTAGTCATTTTGCTGGAACTTGATAATTTCCTTATTGGTCTTATTGTCTTGTTTAGAGGGAAATACGTATCTAGAAAAACTCGTACCAACTACTCCTAAGTTGTGATGTTGGATGGGTGGAGAGAATTCAACCAAGCCTTGGCTCGATCCCTAAGTGTAAAGGAAAATAACCTAATCCTAACAACATCCTCATACATAACAATATATCAGAAAGTGTCACAAATTTTTAAGAAATTAGCTAAATGAGCATTAAGATCCTCATTGGCTAACCCATAGAATTGTACGTTGGTTCACAATTTGTTTAACAATGATGATTTGATCTTGAACATATTCACTTGCATCGGTGGTCGCGTAATCCCTTAACGATGAGCATTGAATTGTTTGCCTCATGAAATCCATAAGGTTCTGTTAGTCTCCATCTCTTTTTAATGTTTTAACTCTTAAGATTCTCCATTGTTGTCTGGTGATATCTAAGTTGATGTGTCGTCCATTTTATTCCTAGCTTCTTCTTCTTCTTTTTTCACAAAAGATGGTGGAAAAGCCTTATACTACAAGAATTAAACTAATCTACACCTCCCTGGTAATGATACCAAAAACTTGGTCATATTGTTTGAGTTTTAAAATTTATAAGCCCTCAATACTGCTAGCGCATGGGTCGCGATTGTAGTATAAGAGGTGTCAATCCCACCAGGAGAGGGATTAATCTAATCCTAAAAATCTAAGGCTAAAAAGATACGCGTAAAAATAAACAATGCAACGAGAAATAAATACGAGAATTGAATTCAACCAATTAAATTAGAAATTAAACAAAAAAGTATTAAAAAGTGAGAAATAAGCACATACAATGGAAACTAACCAAAGAATTTACCAAGTTGTGAGAAACGGGATTTTACCTATCATTAATATTAACCTATCTGATTATGTGTTAATGGGGTATTGGTTCTAGACAATCATAGGGATGATTACTCTCTCTCAAGTTATAACTATTAAACCCTAATTGGATTATAAAATTTGTAATATCTCAATTCACAAATTATCTAAAACCCTAATTGAATATGAGGAACTCTAATAAACTATCGAAATATCATACGGGATCTCTCCCCACACAATTACCATTATGATTTATCACAGTTGCTATTAAATCACCTAACTCTCATTAATCCAATTTAATCATTTTTTATTCAGTTCACCTTCTTAGTTTATTATAGAATTATGCAAGATTGCAATCAAATCATGTCATTCATCCAATAAACACAATCAATTAAATTATCGTTAAATTAAAATAAAATCCCAAAGTTGAATTAGAACATCATCAACATTCTACCATCTATCATCATACAATCCATCCCAACTTTATACATGAATAAAATTGAAATGAAAAGGAATAGAAACTTTAAACAGATGATATGGGAAGGCAGCAATATCAAGAAATCTTATGATTCGGGAAGCACGTCGAGATCACTTCTTCTTCCTATTTCTTCCTCTTCCTCCTCTCTTTTTCTTCCTTTTTCTCTCTTAGGGTTTCCAAAAATGGCTGCACGAAAAGCTCTCTTTATCCTTCTCTAGTTGTTCTTTAAATAGTCTCTTATGTTTTGGATAATCCTAGGCCTTTTTTAGGCTTCGAAAGGTCTAAAAAGTCCCTCAAAACGTGAAGTTAATAAGTTTATGTATGTCTGCCTATAGGCCACGATCATGGCTCACATCTAAGCCTTCTGTCACGATCGTGGCATGCAGGCCGCATGCAGGCCAAGATCGTGGGCCGTTCTTGGAGCTTCTGTCACTATCGTGGACGAATGTCTTTCAAAACTCCTCTGTTCTTCGATATTGAACCTGAAACACTGGCAAACACATCAAGGTACCTCAAAAACATAATATTTAAGCTCAAAAGCTTGTACTAAACCTTAAAACACTTTAAACACAAATAATTAACAAATAAAACAATTCTAATCTAAATACATACTAAATGATTGAATTAACAGCTAAACACATATCAAACTAAGCCTAAAGCAAACGATGCAATTTAGACTTATCATTCATCAAATTAATAATAAAAATTCTATATGTTTATTAGATCTCACATTTGGCTCTTCTTAAAATCATCGAAAAAGCTCTAAAGAAAATAATGAAGAACTTTCTATGGACTAGAGAAGCTTCACTATATGCCAAAGTCAAATAGGTATACATTGGAATGCTAAAATAAGAGGGAGGCCTAGGCATTTGGCCTATACAAATTATCAGGCAAGTTATAATACTCTAGAGAATATGGAGACTTTAAATAGAAATAGATATATAGAAACTTTATGTAAAATAGTTTCATTATCATTACTTAGAGAACCAAATTTTATAAGAAATAAAACCAAAGTTTAACTCTTCTTAGATAGATGAAGCTTTGTGTGGAATTAAAGTTAAATAAATGGAATGGATTTGAAGAATATAATAAACTACATTTTAGAACCACATTTGAAAAATATCGGAAGTAAATGTATGTATATTAATGTCACTAGGAATAAGCTCTCTGAAGTGCAATCCCAACTTTATTCAAATCCTACAAACTTAAATTTGATTAAAGAGGAGAGATTTACCCTTCGTAATCATATATAAGCTTTTAATATAGGAGCCCCATTTTAAAGCAAAAATCTAAAATCTAATGGTTCAAGGATGGGAATAAGAAATATTCATTATTCTTTAAATCTATTCTTGCTAGGAGGAACTTTAATAAGATATCTTGTCTATATAATGTGGAAGGCCTAAATGTTGAGGGTTAAAAAGCTATGAAGGAATTGGCTTTTAGTTAATTCCAAAAGGTACTGAGATCTCTTCCTTCTTGTATTACTTCTTCTTTGATCCTTAAAGGTTTTCTCCCTAAGTCTATCTCTGAGAATTAGGTTATGGAATTTATGAAACTAGTTGGAATTTCAAAGATTAAGGCTATTGTTTTTAGTTTTCATCCTAAAAATGTTTTGACATCTCATTAAACACCAAATGTATAAAGCAATACATGAATTCTTTAAAGTAGGTGAGATCCTCAAGCAACTTAATATGACTAATAGTTGTTTCTTTCATAAACTCCCAAACCCAAGTTCATTTAAAGAGTTTAGATTCATCTCGTATTGCAATACATTATACAAAATCATTTCAATGATAATTGTTATGAGAATCTATTATTATGGGTTCACTAATTTACAAGTCTTACGGTGCCCTTATTAAAGGTAGAAGCATTAGAGATAGCATTCTATTGGCTTAAGAGTTTTTCAAAGTATTTCAAAGCAAGAGCTCAAATCAATATTATGCCATGAATAATGATTTTCATATAGTTTTTAATACAAAAAATTAGACCTTCATCCTTTAGGCCCTTAAAGTACTTAGTTTTCTTGATAAGTTCATTGTTTGGATTCAATAATGTGTCTCCACGGCTTCCTTTAGCATCTTAATCAATGGCGAACATATTCCTACTTTTAAGAGTGATAAATGGATTAAAAAAGGTGATCCTGTATCACCTTATCTATTTTATATTTGTATTAAAGAGGCTTTGGAGAATCTTATAGACAAGGAGCCTTTTTGGGTTAATACATTTACATTACTTAAAAACCTCCATTTTTAGGAAATTAAACCTTATGTAGACTGATCGAGTGTTTGATGCGTGTAAGTTTTAATAAATACCCTCGATAATCTACAAATGCACGGTTCGTTCATTTAGTACCTAAGGTGTTGATTCCATGAGGAAGGTAATCTAATCCTAAAAAACAGTTCAAGAATCAATCATAAAATATCAATAATTCAGCAGTTGACGCACACACCCAAAAATTAACCTAAGAGAATTACTAATTAAGAGAAAGGAAAATTTACTTATCTTGAATGCTAACCTAATTGATTATAAATTACTAGATTACTGGTTTTAGATGATCTTAAGGTTAATTACTCTCTCTCGAGTTATAACCATTAACCCTAATTAGATTATGGAAATTGCAATCTCTCGATTAACAATCTATCAAAAACCTAATTAGGTCTTAAGTTATCCAATAAACTATCAGGAACCTATGCAAGATCTTTCTTTGCATAATTACTGATTTGATTTAATTCTCGTTCTATTAAATGACCTAACTCTGGTTAGCCTATTTTAATTATTTTTCATTTGATTCGCCCTTTCAGTTTATTACTGAATTATGTAATACAAAATTTAATCACAATAAATCTAATAAACATAAAAATAATCAGATTTTGTTAAATCAAGAATAAAACTCCAAAGGTGAGTTTAGAATATCCTCAACATTTAGATCATATCATCAACTATTCAATCCAATTCTATACAAGGATAAAACTAAAAATAAATAGGAAATAAAATCGAAATGGATGATGGGAAGTAGTGACGTTGGGAAACCTCCTGATCCAGGAAGTATGTCAAGCCAACCTCTTCTCCACTTCTCTCTTCCTTCTTCTCGATGAATTCTCTTTAGGGTTTCTTCAAGGTCGCTGGTGCAAAAGCTTTCTCTAGCTCTTTATCTTGTTTTTTTAAATATCTTTTGTCTTCTGAGCAACCTTAGGATTTTTTGAGGTCCGAAAGGTCCAAAAAATCTCTCCAAACTTGACATTTTTGAGTGTTTGCACGTCTGCCCGACGTAGGCTTTCAAGCCTTCTGCTATGATTGTAGCATACAGGCCACAATCGTGGGCTATATCTAAAACATCTGTCACGATTGTGGCATATGAGCCACGATCATAGGGCAACTTCAGTGCTTCTGTCACGATCACGGCACATCTTCGAAACATCTCTGTTCTTCGATGTTGACCCTGAAACACTAACAAACACGTCAAGGTACCTTAAAAACATAATATTTAAGCTCAAAGACTTGTACTAATTCATAAAAAAGACTTAAACACAAATAACGAACAAACCAACACAATTCTAACCTAAACACATACTAAACGATTGAATTAACAATTAAATACATATCAAACTAAGCATTAAAACATGATAAAATAGCAAACAAAACAACAAACACACAAAATCACAAAGCATACAATGCAATAATGAGATAATGACTTCAACTTTATGAAATAAATTTAACTTTAAACACAATCATTCAAGTTATTTCAAATCATTAACATGCAAAATTCACATCTAGGGCCTCTATACTAAATATACATATTAATCAAAACTCAAATGTCAAGTTACTCACCCTTTTCAATTGTACACACACATTAATAAATCTTTGGTCATTTAATTTTGTAACTACTCCTAAGTACGTGTTCATGAAAAGTCAAGCTATTTACAAGTTTGGTAGGTTTTATTAGCAAACACATTTTTTTATTGAACATGGACCTAGTCTTTTACTCAGAGGTAAACATTGGTGATGAATGTCGATCCGGTTACTCAACTAAGTCAATTTTTTATTAAGCTACTTAGTTGAAATGCCATTTTAACCTTTTGACATAGAGGCATATATTTATGATGTGTATCAATCCAGTTACTCAGCTATATCATCAATCCAGTTACTCAGCTATATCACGTTCTCAACTGGCTATGAGCTCTAGTCATAACCCAAGGCTAGGGATGGCAATGGGTAGGGTTCAGTTCGGGTATTACTCTACCCATATCCATATCCATTTTTTATGACTCAACCCATATCCATATCCATATCCATCGGTTTTTACGATTTACTTACCATATGCAAATCCATTGGATTGTTCAGATTTTTAGATATCCATCGAGTTGTATAACATATAAAAATATAACTTCTAAATAGAAAATATAAAGATCAAATTTTTATGAACGCTTCAAATCAAAATTAGTTTAATAATAATAAGTTAAGATTTTGATTTGTATGTCTTAAAAAACCATAAAATTAGAAAAATAAAAATCATAATGTCTAGTGTAATGACAACATATGTTTTTCACAATCAAGAACTGGAACAAAGACCGAAATATCCAAAACTTCAAATTGTCTTTATGTGAACTCCACAACATTCAAAACTCCATCTCCATATCATTTGCATTATTATTATCCTGTAAGAAAATAAAATATGATGAAAAAGGTGAGGACTAAGGAGTAAAGTGGGGATTTTAAAGCTATTTCTTCTCAGAAAATATTAATATTTATTATATTTAACCATAAATATTCAAGAAAAAACATAAAAATAGAGTTAATAAAAAGCGGGTAAGATATGGTTATCTATCGGTTCAGGTTATCACTAGACCCATATCCAAATCCATATCCACATCCATTTTTCAACATCTATTTAAAACCCATTTTTTAGTCTCTATATCCACTTTTTCCGGTTGGGTAGTGCAGATATCAATTGGGTTGAAAACCCACTGCCATCCCTACCCAAGGCCAATAGAATATTTATTTATTTATTAAAATTAACCAACATATTTTTTAATTATTATTGCCTACCTTGTTGCTTAAGCTACTCGTTTTCATGTAAAAATACTAACAGAGCTACTTTCAAAAGACCTAAAATTATGAATGAGTGTGACAATTTAGAGGGTGACAAAATCACACTAAACCCTAATTAACTTGTATATTTAACCAAAGAACCCAATTCACTAAATTTGCAAGCTAATGACTCTTTACAACCTAATAGACTATGTTCAAAATTAAATCAATTTCAATCCATTGAAGCCATTGACACATTCACATAATTCATAAAATGCAACCTAACAAACTATCATACAATATGAAAAATTCACATTCAAAGCAAAACACATAACCCTCCTGACACTTGAACAACACATTGTCCTCAATCTAAGGAGGCAAACAAACATGCATGGTAAGAAGAAACATAATTTAAAATGAAAAAAAGAATAAACTAAGGATTAAATTTAAAAAGAAAAGGTTTTAAACAAAGCCTCATAGTGATGGAGGCGGAGATGGTGTTGGAGGTGGTAGTTGAACGCCTTAAGCCTCAAAGTAACAATGGATACGATATATATCCTGGCTCTGACGTCATGGTGTTTAGGCCATCTCCTTCATTCTTCTAGAGTTCTTCACAAGTGTATCTATAATTACTTTGGTGTTTGTGGAGATTGCATCAAGCACTTTCTTCTAGCTCGATTCTTTCGTTTCTTTTTCCTCCTCAGACTCTTCACTAGTTGAGTCCTCTTTTACCTGCTAAAGCAGCTGTATGCTCGAACTTGCCTGACTAGCCCTGATTTTCACATGAGTCTTTTAACTGATATCCTAGAGTTCCATGTTATGGGACTTAAGGATTTTAGTAGTTACACCACTACAGTCCACACCATAATAATCAGCAATGGCGAAAACTAAGTAACCCATAGCAAAATTATTGCTCCTCTTACTTAGAGTTACAACAATAGCGTTTAGCACATGTGTGGAGGTGTACACTGGGATGTTGTGATCTATGCACCATAACAAGAAAAATTCCTTTATTGAGCACTTGTTAGTTTTTGATTTATCAAAAACCAATTGACACATGAATTTGTGCAATAACAAGCATCGAATCACTTTAACCTAGTGGTCTCATTCCAATAACAAGAAGCATGAAAATCATCGTGCTGATTGGTAATAGAAGACTCACGAAGCCCACAAATATCACACATGATTTCGATGTTTAACTCAAAGTTTCGTTCCCATAACTTAAACCACATTTCTTTAGGGTTACTAGGTTCGTAATATAGGGAAGTAAAGAATTCTAAAGTGAGCTCCTGGTAAAGAGGATACTGGAAGTGTATAAACTTCACCCACTTAATTCTTTTTTCTAAGTTCTCTACCCTATCCCAAAGTTAGAGTCTATTAAGTATATCAAAATTTAAATAGTTCGGGACTACAATTTGTTTAGCATTGAGGGATTGGAAACAAATACCTTACTCCTTCATGTAGATTGGGAAAGGTGCTCTGAATTCTGCTGCCCTGCTCCTTATCCCTCGTCCCGAGACTTGGTTTCGTCTCGATCATTGATCGCGCTTTGCTAACTACTTAATGCATAACATACTGGTTTGCAAGTAGGTAGAAGTTGGAGGATATTGGAAGTTTGGAATTTAGTTAGAGAGAAGAGAGTGTTTGGAGGTTTTAAACTTAAAGAGATAAAGTTAAAATGAAAGTGAGTGAAAAAGTGAAGTAAGAACTGAATATATAGGTGAATGGATGGTAAAATGGTAAAAATTGAAACTAAAATTCGCATGTCCCCTTTTTACCCTGTTGTAGGTCACGATCGTTGCCTACAAAATTTTCACCAATTTCTAATTTTTTTCTTCTTTTATTCTTTCACACTTTTTCGAAATCACTTTTTAACTCTTTATGGCTTTTTTACTTCTCTTTTGCTTACTTCCTCAATCATCAAATTCATGTGAAGTCCTCTGCCTTCCTGATTTTATTAGAACGAAATAACCTAACTTCAAAATTCAAACTATCTAAAAATCAAAGTATATAACATCAAATTAATAATCCATGGGTTGCCTCCCATGTAGTGTTTCTTTTAACATCGGTAGCTTGTTGCTCTTCTTGTGCTTAAGGTGGTTCAAATGAATAGTACAATTGTAGTGCAGTCATCAATCTTACCATTTGCACATGGGCTACCATGTCTTGGGTTCCACCTTCCTTCTACTCACCTTCCTTCGTCTTCTCCTCTGCGATTGTTTCTTCCTAAATGCTTTTCCAGGGTCCTCAATATCTTCCCATTATTCTTGGGGTTTGGTTTTGTTGATGTTAACTGGAGATAAAGGAGAACTATTATCTTTTTTCGACATAGTAAGGGTTTTTTGGTTATCTCCAATCTTCAGAGTTAGTTTATTTCCATCAACATCAATTATTAAACGAGTAGTAGCTAAGAATGGTTGTTCAAGGACCATAAGGGTTTCCACATCTTCTCCAATATCTAATACAAAGAAGTTTTTGGGTAAGGTGAAAATATCAATCTGCACTTGGACATCCTTAGTAATCTCGTTCGACCGATGAACTATTATGTTCGCCATCTTCACTAGCATCTTTATTCGTTCTAGCTCTCCTAACCTTAATTTTTGACTAAAGGTATAAGACATCATATTGATATTCTCTCTTAAATCTGTGAATGCCTTGTCTATATTGACTCCATTGATATGGTAAGCAATGTGAAAATCCCTTAGGTCCTGTTTCTTCTATGCTATGTTAGGGTTTTCTTCTACTATGCACTCCTTAACCTTCTTCTATATTGATTCCTTTAGTGTGAGTTTCGTTTGTAGATGTTATGTTATGTCCTCAACCTTGTTTAATTTAACCTCCCTAGAAGTCGTCATTGCCCTACTTGAAATTAACTTTTGCTGAGCTAGAATAAGGTATAGAAATTCAGGTCGAGGTTCCTTAATTGAATCAATTTTATCCAAAACCCTATCCAACTTGGATTCCATTGAGCTCGGTTTACCTTGTTGGAAGTTTGGTTGTCCTTAAGGTCTGAGTTGTCCTCTAGTATTGTTTGTCCACGAGAAGTTAAGGTGATTCTTCTACACAGGGTTGTATGTGTTAGAGTAGGGATTGTTTTCCCCTCCTCATCCATATTGAGCTCCTATATAATTCACTTGCTCTGGATACTTTCCTTCATCACGAAACTGTCTACCATATTATGGTCCATCTATCTATAGAGTTCACACTTAAGTTGTACAGATTTTACCAAAGCTGAAGGAGAAGCCTTCATGTTGTTGAGCCGTTGAGTTAAGTTGTCAATTTTAGCTTGCATCTCTGAAATTTCATCAACAACCATAATTCCTTTTTATTATCAGAAAGTAGTGGTTTGTCTACTCTGCTCGTTCGTCCATAAGCAGCTATTACTCACCTTCTCCTCTATTAACTCTTCTTCTTCATCTATCATCTTTCTCATCAGTGATCCTTTTGAAGCTGCATCAATTGTGCCTCTCGTATATGGTGTTACTCCATTATAGAATGCTCGCAATAAGAATTCCATAGGTAGGTTATAGTGAGGGCATTTTCATTGCAAATCCTTCTATCTTTCTCACACTTCATAGATTGATTCTCCATCACTTTGCTGGAAGTTGGTAATCTCCTTAATGACCTTCATAGTCTTAGTAAGGAGAAAATACTTGTCTAAAAAGACACGAACTAGTTGATCCCAAGTGGTGACATTAGTTAGGTTGAGAGAAAGATACCAAACCTTTGCTCTATCTCTAAGGCTAAAAGGAAAGAGCATAATTCTTACTGTATCTTTTGACATCTGATGGTATTGAAAGGTATCATAGATTTCAAGGAAGTTCACTATATGTGCGTTAGGATCTTCATTTGTTAGTCCATAGAACTGCGTGTTCTATTGAAGCATATCTAGGAGGGCTAGTTCAATTTCAAAATATGCTGTTTATACAGGTGGCCTAGCTACTCCTTGGTTAGCTGCATCGAACCCTAGTCTTATGAAATCCATAAGGGTTCGTTGTTGATGTCTTTGGTTCGCTCTATGGTTCAAATCTTGCTGAAATTCCTAAGCTATTATTGCTGTCGCATGCCGAGCTTTCCTAATGGATCGTTCTAATCGAGTGATGTCTAACTCTAAGGTTTTAGCTACATGACTCGATCTTCTTGTGACTCTTGTGTTTATATAAGAATATGATTTCAAAAATAGAAAGAAAAAAGAACATAAAACAAAAACTAACTAAATGCCTTAAATTAAAGAATTAAATTAATCCTCTCCCAGATAACAGTGCCAAAAACGTGATTGAGTGTTTGATGTGTGTAAGTTTTAGTAAATACCCTTGATAATCCACAAGCACACGGTTCATTCGCATAGTACATAAGGTATCGATCGTACGAGGAGGGATAATCTAATCCTAAAATCTAAGGTTAGAATAAATAGTAGAAATTTAAATATATCAAAAAATGAGAATTCAATTCAGTCAATCGAAACAATTCAAGAATCAATCAAGAAAATATTCATAATTCAGCAATTGCAACACATACCCAAAATTTAACCTAAGAGAATTACCAATTAAGAGAAAGGAAAATTTACCTATCTTTAACGCTAACCTAATTGATTATGAATCACTGGATAACTGGTTTTAGACGATCCTAAGGTTGATTACTCTCTCTCAAGTTATAACCATTAACTCTAAATTATAAACCCTAATTAGATTATGAAAATTGCAATCTTTTGATTAACAATCTATCCAAAACCCTAGTTAGATATGAAGTTGTCCAATAAACTATCGGAAACATATGCAAGATCCCTCTTCGCACAATTACCAATTTGATTTGATTCTCATTCTATTAAATCACCTAACTCTCGTTAACCCAATTTAATTATTTTTTATTCGATTCACCCTCTCAGTTTATTACCAAATTATGCAATCATAAAATTTAATCACAATAAATCTAATAAACATAAAACAACTATATTTCACTAAAGCAAGAATAAAAATCTAAAGGTGAGTTTATAACATCCTCAATATTTAGATCCTATCATCAACTATTCAATCTAATTCTATACGAGGATAAAATTGAAAATAAATAGGAAATAGAATCGAAATTGAGGATGAGAGGTAACTACATCGGGAAACCTCCAGATACGGCGAGTCAGCTTCTTCTCCACTTCTCTCTTTTTTCTTCTCTTTCTCAATATCTCGATGAATTCTCTTCAGGGTTTCTTTAAGGTGGCTTATGCAAAAACCTTTTCTACCTCTTTGTTTTGTCCTTTAAATATCTTTTGCATTCTGAGCAACCCTAGGGCTTTTCTGGGTTCGAAAGGTAAAATAATCCCTCGAAACTTGACGTTTTTGAGTGTCTACACGTCTACTTGATGCAGGCCACGATGGTGGCCCTGCAAGCCATGATTATAGGCTATAATTGAGTCTTTTATCACGATCGTGACATGTAGGCCATGATTGTGGGCCATGTACTGAGCTTCTGTCACGATCGTGACCTATTGTGCCATGATCATGGGCTGTTGTTTCAGCCCGAATGTCTTGAAACTTTTCCGTTCTTAAATGTTGACCCTGAAATACTTATAACATATCAAGGTACCTTAAAAATATAATATTTAAGCTCAAAGACTTGTACTAACCCACAAAGAACACTTAAACACAAATAATTAACAAACTAACGCAATTCTAACCTAAACACATACTAAACGATTGAATTAACAATTAATCACATATCAAACTAAGCCCTAAGACACGATGCAATTTACACTTATCATAGACTTTTCTTGGACCATGATTAATATTTTGAAGTTAAGAAGTAAAATTTGTAAGGACATTAGATACATTATTAGCAATTATAAAGCCACTAGGAAATAATTATTGGTATAATAATGGCCCTTTATACCTGCTCCCTCAAAATTTTCAATTGAGACACATTCTTTAACAATTATGTGTGTAAACTTTATAACACTAAGCTTGAATATAAAGATCACTTATTCTTCAAATATAACTACTTCGAAAGGTTTATGGATTAGAATCCTAAATTTGAGCAATCGTTATTACAATGATGATGATTGGGACTGTATAGTTATATAAGCCATTTAAATGACAACATCTAAAGAACAAAGATTACAAACTATTTAAAACAACAATTCTAGAATATATGCTATCTAAAAAGAAAGAAATGAAAGAAATTTCAACAAAAATATATAGATAAGTTGAGCTTTTATTAAAAAAATGAATGAACAAGAGGAATCATCTTAGGAAACATAAATATTAGCTAAGTATTAATAAGCATGTCAAAGATACGGAGAAATAGATTATCCTAATAAGATTATTCACTATATCCAAAATTTTAATATGGAAGTTGAAGATTCCCTCGAGATGATGTTGCATTGAATGGAAAGGTTTGACATTACTCCACAAAATACAGATTCGAAGTTCAAAATGAAATAAATGATTTTCCTCTAAATGAATGGTATGCCTCCAAGCGATTGTTAAAGAGTTCCCATTTTTAAGCAAGAGAGGAAGAAAATTATACAAGCTTACCTCTAAACTAGGATGAAGCTAGTTATACAAAGTTCTTTACTATTTTACAAGAACTAATATCCTTTTATAATTGAGTTAATATGAAAGTGCTTCTTGTATCATATATAACTCCTCTAGGTGCTTTTCTCATCAATATAATTCTTTAAATTTCCAAAGAGATAATAAGAAGAGAAAGGATGATATATTATGTAAATGATTTTGTAATGGTTAAAGCTTCTCTTTAATGTATGTTCACTCTTTAATCTCCTTATAGGATTTTAAATTTATTATCCACTTTCATCAAGGTTGAACATAAAATTGTTACGAAGATATTTCAATAGATTGCAATCAAACTCTTAAGGATGCTCTAACATATTCATGAACCTTCTCACTGCTTAATAACCTTCTCCTTACTTAATAATCAATGTTCTTTTTTTCAAGAGAATCACAATCTTGAAACCTAAGATTTATCCGAAGCTTATACAAAATTTATTAATATCATAATATCATAATGCAAAATGTATTTCAATTTTTTCTCACCTTTTCCCTTTATAATTTCTAATTCAAAGGCCTTTTTTTAAATGTTTTTGGATGATTAACTACTTGCCAAGGGTCAAGTGCACCTTCCAAAATAAGAAAAAGTGTTAATTACACTTAGCACTCCTAAGGTTTGACCTTTTTTCTATTTCGATCCTTATGCTCTAAAAATTAACAATAAGCCTCTTACAATATTGATTAACTATAATACCCTTTTGAGCTATTCTATTAGTTTATTATCCATTCATAGCACTAGAATAACATCACATTCATATTTAGTATTTTTCAAAATTATATAATTTTTGGTAAAAAATTACTGGTAAAGTAATAAAATGTGATAGAATGAGTTATTGATAGCCTACAATTAGTGTTAAAATAAAAAAGGACAATACACAATGGAAAGTAATTAAATTGAGAAAATATTCTTTAAGGTCAAAAACAATTTTCCTAAATTAGTTAGCTAATTAAACTGGTAAACATGTTGTGTCCTATAATATTTAATTAGTACACCTAACAGATCAATATAGGTAATTTTTATCTTCATTATATTGGTCGACCACCTAATAGTAGTTGACTACTTTAAGGTTTGATCTTACTTCCTAGTGAATCACTTCATATCTTTTTTTTAAAATTATTTTTAACCTACCATAAGTTGTCCAATATAACTTCCCTTTTCTATATTCAAAATTCTTCAAAAAAAAAATTCAAAATTTATTCGTTCAAAGTTACATATTCATTAATGAATTAATTCAATATATTTATTTAAAAAGACTCTTATCTTATGGAACTCTTCATCAAGATCTGCACATTTTAAAAAAATCAATAATCTATATTCTATTTTCATCAAAATCTAGAATAGAACCTACTCTATTTAACATAAAGTGAAGAAGCAATAAAAAGAGGTTAAACATAATGACCTTAAAACTACCATTTGAAGTGGTTCTTCTTATTAATGGATTAACTATCCTTTAAATTAATCCATTAAAAAAAACACCTTATCCATAGGCACTTATTAAAAGTAATAGGAATAGCCTTAATTAAGAAAATGATTAAAAAAAGATAGTTCTTCTTTATTAGTGTATAAGATGATTTTAAATTAAGAGAAAATTGAAATATTTCTTTTGATTTCCTAAATAATAAAATTATTTTCTTAATAAAAGAAAATATATTTGATGATGAAGTTATATTGAATGAAGATAATGGTTTGATATATGATAAAGAAGCAACTTTTGTAGATTAAAGAGAATCTCTTATTATTTATATGAATTTGGACATCAAAGAATCTAAAATTGCCAAATTTGTGTACACCTACATATTCATATAGAATGTACTTTGCACCAAAGATTTATAAGATCATATTAATACTATAAGCTTTTTTTATATAAAAAACAAAGAAATTACACATCAAAATTAAATTTAACCTTTTTTTGAAAAAGGAAAGAAGAAAATGTATTAATGTAGAATGAAAATAAAGCTTATAAGAGGGTATAGGGGGATACCCTTTAACACTAAAGAAGTGAAATGTTTTTATCTAATTAAAACATATAAGGAGAATACGACATTAATAACTAGAGAAGGCTGGAGCTACTAAGGGTTCAGTTTAAAAACCAAGCTCTTTGATGCTACAATAGTGCCAGAGATGAGAAGATCTATATGTTTGGACTTGAGTTCAAACCTCTTTACATTTCGTTCTTTCCATATTGTTTGAACACACATACTAATAGCTGCAATATGAGGTAACTTTAGGGGAGGTCTTTGAGTAGCTAGCCATTGGACAACACTGAAGAAAGTAGTAAATTGAATAGGTCATTAGCAACTCAGTTGAGTTGCTT
>JAOQMP010000208.1:15317051-15339613 GCA_027563575.1 Erythroxylum pedicellare
AAAACTAACCTAAATCTTCCCCCCAATACACACACACTTAAACACAACATTGTCCTCAATGTTAAAATCAACGTAAGAAGAGAAGATAAAAACATACCAAAAACACACTAAAAAGAAAGAAATTTCGAGAAGAAGAAGATGATGATGAAAAATGTACAGGGAAAAAGAAAGTGAAGAGAAATCAAATTTTGTTTCTATATGATGGGTTACCTCTCATTCAGTGCTTTTGTTTAACGTTGTTGGATCGATGTCATGTTAATGCTCCTCACTCTTTATAGACTGGCTTGACAAAGTGCATCTCCTCCAAGTTAGAATAAAAACCTTCAAGGAAAGGCTTCAACCTATGGCTATTGACTAGAACCTATTACTTGTATCCATGCTCTTAACCTTAACTGCACCATAATAAAAAACATAGGTAACAATAAAAGGTCCAATCCAATGAGAACAAAGTTTACCTGGGAAAAGGTGAAGGCGTCATTGGTAGACAAGAACTTCTGACCCACATGAAACTCCTTCCTACTAAACACCTTTTCATGGACTGCCTTCGACTTCTCCTTGTAAATCCTCATGTTCTCATAGACATCATTCCTTATTTCCTCAAAGTCTTACAATTGTAACTTCCTAAAATTTCTAGCCTCATTATAGTTCAAGTTACATTGCTTAATCGCCCAAAACATTTTTTACTCAAGTTCTACTGGAACATAACAAGATTTCCCATAAACCATCCTAAAGGGTGACATTCTTAAAGGGATCTTGTAAATTGTTCTATAAGCCCACAATGCATCTCCCAATCTAAGCCTCAAACCCTTTCAATTAGGTTACACTGTCTTCTCCAAGATAGACTTGATCTCATGGTTAGAAAATTTATCTTGGTCATTTGTTTGAGGATGGCATGTCGTTCTAGTCCTGTGAAAAACATGGTACTTCTTCAACATGGCCTCAAAGGATCGGTTGCAAAAGTGGGTCCCCCTTTCACTGATTAATGCTTTGGGAATGCCAAACCTGTCAAAGATGTTAGCCTTAACAAATCCAACAGCAACCTTATCATTGTCAGTTATATTAGGAATAGCCTTAATCCATTTAGATACATAATCTACAGCAAGCAAGATATAAAGATAGACCATAAGAAGAGGTAAAAGGACCTATGAAATCAATACCCCAAAAAATAAATATCTCATAAAAAATTAAAGTAGTTTATGACATCTAAACTCTCTGAGTTATGTTCCCAGTTCTTTGACATCTTTCACATGCTTTATAGAAGTGGAATGCATCTTTAAACAATGAAGGACAAAAGAAACCACATTCACGCACCTTATGAGCTGTGTACTTGTCACCAAAATGACCACCATAAGAATAAGTATGACATAAAGCAAGTATGGAATTAAACTCATCTTGTGGCACACATCTTTAAATAACTTGATCAACACAAAGCTTCCACAAATATAGATTATCCCAATAATACTACTTAGCATCAGCATGCAATATATCTCTTTGGGATTTAGACATACTTGAGGGTAGCTCACTAGTAACCAAAAAGTTAACTAAATTAGCATACCATGGCCGAGGAGTAGTGTGGAGGATGGCATACAAATGTTCATTAGGAAAGGTCTCTTTGACACGAATGACATCAACTCCCTTAGCATTGAGTCAACTCAAGTGATCAGTAATAAGGTTCTCATCTCCCTTCTTGTCCTTAATCTGAAGGTCAAACTCTTGTAGGAGCAAAACCCATTTGATAAGGCACGACTTGGACTCCTTTTTCTTTAAGAGATACCTAAAAGATGCATGATCAGTGAAAACAACAACTTTTGTGCTAATTAAGTATGACTAAAACTTTTCAAGAGCAAACACATCAGCAAACAATTTCTTCTCATTTGTATGGTAATTGCACTAAGCCTAATCCAATGTCCTAGAAGCATAAGCAATCACATGCAAAGACTTCCCTAAACATTTCCCAAGAACAGCTCCAACTGTATAGTCTCTCGCATCACACATAATCTGAAAAGGAAGCTCCCAATTAGGTGGTTAGATGATGGGTTCCGTTGTCAAGTTATTTTTCAACAAGTCAAATGCATCCTTGCACTCTTAAGAGAAGATGAACTCAACATCCTTAGTTAGCAACTTGCATAGGGGTGTAGCTACCTTTCTAAAATCCTTGATAAACATGCGATAGAAACCTGCAAGTCCAAGAAAAGATCAAACATCCCTCATAGAGGAGGGCTAAGGCAAGGACAAGATAATATCTATCTTAACTTTATCAATCTCTAAACCACGTTCAGAAACCACTTGCCCCAAAACTATCCCTTGTTCTACCTTAAAATGACATTTTTCATAGTTCAAGACAAGGTTAGTATCTATGCATCTTTTCAAGATTAGAGACAAGTTTCCTAAACAATGATCAAAGGAATCACCATAGACAGTAAAATCAACCATAAAAACTTTGATGATCCTCTCAATATAACTAGAAAATATGCTCAACATACATCTTTCAAAAGTATCAGATGCATTGCATAAACAAAAGGGCAAAAGTAGCAGGTGCATTGAATAAACCAAAGGGCAAAAGTAGTAGGTGCATTGCATAAACCAAAGGGCATTCTCCTATAAACATATGTACAAAATGGATAGGTAAAGGTAATCTTTTCTTGATCCTCAGGGGTAATAACAATTTGATTATATCCGTTATAGCCATCAAGGAAACAATAGAAAGACTTACCAGCCAGGTGCTCAAGCATTTGGTCCATAAAAGGCAAAGGAAAATGGTCTTTTTTCATCACGATGTTCAACTTCCTATGATTAATACACATTCACTGGCAACTTTGCACATATGTGGGCACGAACTCATTCTCAGCATTTTTCACACAGTAATGCCCGTCTTTATAGGAATCCTATGGATAGGACTTACCCACTTGTTATTATAGATAAGGTCTATGACACTTGCATCTAAGAGCTTCAAAATTTCAGCCTTCACCACCTCTATTATAGGCGGATTGACCGTCTCTAAATCTCCCTCGAAGGCTTGGAATTATCCTTTAAGAGTATGCAATGTATACATATCGAAGGACTAATTCCTTTTATGTCAGCTAAAGTTCATCCAATGGTAGTCTTATGATCCTTTAAGGCACGCAACAATCTTTCCTACTACATAACTATTAGATTCTTTGCAATAATCACTAGAAAAGCATCATTAGATCCAAGAAAAGCATACATCAAATGATCAAGCAAAGGTTTCAATTCTAACTCAGGAGCATGCAGCATAGAAGGTAAGACTTTCTTGTGGGAAAGAGGTAAACAAGCCAACACATCCAATTTTTGCACCATATAAGAAGACTGCAATTCTATAATAGCATCAATCACATAGGGTTCCAAAATCATGGCACCGTTGGTGTTAACCTCAAAAGATGAGAAGAAGAAACATATAAGAGCAATATTAATGCCATCATCACCATTATAAGCACAAAATTTGTCCACCAATAGATTAGTGATATCCAAGTTATGTAATTTATGCACATCATCATCATATTTCATTGCCTCATTAAAATTAAGCAAGACATGTTCATCATCAATCCTCAAATACAAAGTGCAATCATCACAATTAATCACAGTTTTACTAGTCCTCAAAAATGGTCTTCTAAGTAGAAGAGGTGAACGTGTATAAGGATGATCATCACATGTCATAATGATATAGAAATCACAAAGGAAAACCAATCTACCAACTTTAACTAACATATCTTCCAATAAACACAAAGGGTAGACAAAAGACCTATAAGTAAGTTGAATGATAACAAAAGTAATTTTCAAAGGACCAACATTAAAAGAATCAAAGATGGATTTTGGCATCACACTAATTGAAGCTCCTAAGTCACACATAGCCTTATCAAAGCACACATTACCAATCACATAAGGGATAGAAAACGCACCTGGGTCTCCTTGCTTAATAGGTAATTTATTTTAGAGAATATAACTTACACTCTATCCCAAGCCAACTATATTGCTATTTTTGACCTTGCTGGCTCTCTTGGTGGTGCACATCTCCTTAAAAAATTTATCATACTTGGGTACATGTCATATTGCCTCCAACAAAGGAATGTTGATGTCAACCTTTTTAAACAACTCCAATATTTCTTTCTCATTATCCTCTTTCTTTTTCCTGCTATAACTCAAAGGGAAAGGTGGAGTTAGCTTATAAGTGGAATCCACAAGGTTAGGAGATACCTTAGAAGCATGAAATGGTTGCTTGGGTTGAGAAGAAGGTTCGGCACCTTTCAAGCCAGAGGGTGGTGCTGCCAGTTTTGGGTTATTATATTCAGCCTCCAATTCATCCTCCTTATCTAAAATAATCACTTTGTCTCCAATCTCCTTATCACTCCTTAGCTTAATTGTAAAAGAACTTTCCTTGCCTTACAGCCTTTGGGACAACAATTTTCTAGAATTTTGGGCCTCCATCTTTTCAAGGTTGGATGCCAACTATCCCATTTACCTCTCAAGGTTTTAGATGCCTAACCTTTTCTCTTACTGAAAAGATTTATAGTCCTATTGAAAAGACCTAAAATTTTGCTGCATAGACAAGGTGTCATATGCCATAGTTTTCATCGTATCCATAACCTCATTCAAAGAAGGATTAGAAGCAGAAGAAGGGTTAGAAGGGGGCAACATAGGTCTGGGAATGTTCAGTTGTGGTACTTTCTCTATAGGTTAGCATTAAAAATATCACCAACTACTTTCACATGGTTAGTAGAATCATCTTGCATAGTAGGACATGTATTATCATTATGACGATGGAAAAAATAGAGCAAACAACAACTTGCATACCACCACTCATAAAGGATCACGTAACAGAAGTAAGCTTATTAACCTTGTTTTTTAAGTTAGAGACACTTACCTCATTCATGCGTCTATGATTAGCTCAAGCGACAAATTGCTTGGAATTTGCAGCCATATGAAAGATTAAATGCCTTGCCTCCTCAGGTGTTTTGCTCACCAAAGCTCTACCACTAGCTGTATCAACAATACCCCTATCTTAGGGAGTTAACCCTTCATAGAAATATTGAATAAGGATTTAGTCAGAATTTGGAAGTAGGGACATTAGTTGTAGAGCTTTTCAAACCTCACCTAATGCTGAGATAATAATTCACCATGATCTTGCCTTATCCTACATATCTCCTTCCTAATGTTGGTCACTCTTAAGACTGGGAAGTACTACTCCTAGAAAATTCTCTTAAGTTCATTCCGTGTCCTTGTGGAAACAAATGGAATTGAAAACAACCATTCCTAAGCTGCCCCCTTCAAAGAGAAAGGGAAAGCTTTCCGTTTGACTTGCTCCTCCTCCATACTATTTGACTTCATTCCATTGCAAATCATATGGAACTTCCTAATATGAGCATGTGGATCTTCACCTACAAAACCGTTAAAATAAGGAAGAAAATGGATAAAACTAGGTTTTAACTCAAAGTTAGCATTCTAAACATTAATACAAAGAAGATGGTTCTCCAAGTCAGGAGTAACAAGCTCCTTCAGGGTCCTTTGTTGTGCAACTTCCATGTCTTTTTGGTAATGATAAGTGTGAATGATGTCAGGAACAGGAGCTGAAGATGAACCAGAAGTGTTAGGATCAACGTAGATGCCAAATGGTGATTAGTCGGCAGGCTGTGCACATGTGAAAGCTAACTCTTCCTCAAAGTTTGACTGGAAGAGTGGATTCAATGAATGGCACTGCTCAAGGATGATGGGATCATGTAGTGGTGTATAGGTAGGTGTTCGTGTGGAGTTGATCTAGAAATTTGTGTATAATTGGTCTAAGTCAACTTGTTCTTGATCTGAGAGTTACTCTTTAGATGGTTGGGACATACAACCTTCAAAGCAAAAGGTTAAACTGACCAAATCATAAAAAGAAAGGAAAATAACACACAAGCTATAAAAGAAAGCTAAAAATCAACATTTTGAGCCTTAGTAACGATGCCAAAAATTTGATAAGTTGTCGTTAGCCTACAAATTTAATCCCCTATTTAAATTGATTTGTAGTATAGTGAAGCAAGGGCAGAAAGATCAAAAAACAAGGTTGGTTTTTTTAATTTCAAGTATGCGTGAATGTAAATGGAAAAATAGAAGTTGAATTCAAGATAAAAACTAAGGTGAATGATCACGTTGTACTACTTCGAAAATGCTAAGATGCATGTGGCAATTAAGAAAAGTTAGGTTAATTAAATTATCCTAGCGAGTGGAAGTGTGTCGTGAGAAGATGAGAAGAAGACCAGAAAGTTTTTGATGGTTTTAATGCAAGCTACATGTAGAATTAAATAAGGGAAATAATAGAATGTCGAGACTTAATTCCCAGAATTTAAATGCAACTAAATTTTTTATATGTTATGCATGAAATTAACTATTAATGCGTGAATTAGTACTACGTGAATTTGCATGCAAGGATGAATGCAAACCTATGTGAATCAATCAGATTCAAGAGAGAAATTTCTAACAAAATTTGAGTTAAAAGTTGAGATTAGTTAAAGACCAATTGCAAAGGTTTTCACTAAATCCTTACGTTGTTTTTCAATCATTGAAATTGAATTATTTCTTAGATTGGAAAATTCGGGTTCATCAAGAAAAGATAGATGCTTTTAAAACAAGCATGACATGCAACAACCTCTTGTTAATGCATTAATCCAAAACTGGCATGAACAACACAATAACAAGAGCATTATGATCAAAATCAAGTTTCTCGAGCCTAAGTTAATTTTCAAGAAAGCTAGCATGCATAAAACTAACCTATGTCTTGATCCAACTAATTAAAACCTACAAACAAGCTTAAATTTTAATTAGTTGTTGCTACTTAACCTAATCAATTTATTGTCCAGCAACTAAATTAATCAAATAGCATACAAATTATTCATGCAAAATTCAAATTCTTGACTTCAAATCCACATGCATAATTTGGTAATCATGTCCAGATCAAGAGCAAAATTTTCCAATCATAGATTCATTAATTCTGTGCACATGCTTCTCATGAAAACAACCATGAATTTAGCTAATAGCCTCAATAATTGGAAAAGAGAACTTAGTTCATTATTTTAATTAAAGCAAAGTTAAAATTCATCATAGAAAATATAGTGTAGAATTCGGGTATAACAAGAAGAAGAAGAGAAGAAAATAAAACTATGTTTTTACCCAGAGAGAGAAAGAGAGAACATAAGAGAAAGAAAAAGAAAAAGAGAGATTCACATCTAAGGAAGAGAGAGAAAATGTGAATACCCTCAAAAACTAATGCTAAAGGACCTTATTTATATTGGAGGAGGTCTAGTCATCAAATCATTGTAGAAGAGGATTTATTTTCTAAGTAGAATTAGGTCTTTCTTTCCTTTTAGGAGAGGATTTCATTTCCAAGTAAAAGTAGGTATTTTTTTCCTTGTAGGAGAGTATTTCTTTTCCAAGTAGAAATAGGTCTTTCTTTCCTAGTAGGAGAGGATTTCTTTTCCAAGTAAAAGTAGGTCTTTCTTTCCTTGCAGAATTAGGATCTTCTAGAACCTTCCCTCCAAGTCAGACACGTTTCCTAGGGTTTAAGTGGTAGTCTATGTGTGATTTCATGTAGGCACCACGTGTCCCAAGGTGCTGACATTACAGGTGACATGGCATACTGACCCGATGCCAAGTTTCGTCCACGTGTACCAATCAGATGCTACTACCTTATTAATTCGATCTTCATTTCTCCCAATCTATATGTCCCCTAACTGTCTGGATTATTCCTGGATCCATTTCTCGCAGTGGCGAAAGAGAATCTTCAGAAATGTAAAAATACTAGTTGAAGTAGGATTCCTTCTCCGAGTAGGATTGCTAATCCCAAAAGGATTAGGATTTCACCATCTCTTTCCAGGTTCAGCTCCTGATTCTTGTTTTAAGAGATTCTCTTAAAAATAGGAAATCTTAGTTGCATTAGGATTTAGGGAATTCCAAGCCTAATAAGATTAGGATTTCTGTAACTTTGGTCTCCTAGGGTATTTTGACCTCCTCATTCTAAAAATGACATCTAAAATTCCTAAATCTCCCTCTTTGGTGTAATTTTCCTCACTTGATACCTAAAACACCTATAATGATAAAATCAATGTAAGTCACGTGATTTAGACATCAAATGAGAATAGAAACTAAATGTAAAAGTATAAAAAGATAAGAAAATATGAGGGCATCATTAATGATATAAAAGTGTTTATAGAAATACTAATATGATTGTAAGGAGATGAATAATGTGTATCAAGTAAGAATGAAGGAGACTTTGGATATTGTTTGATCATATAATGTTACAATAGCATTGGTGAATGATTGATTCATGATATTATAATAATCAAGTGTATTGAGCTGTGAACCTTAGTGTATGATTGAGTGATGAACTTAGAATAACCAAGTGTTCTTGAGGTGTACACGTAAGAATAAGCTAGACACATACAAATGATAAGGTTTGAATGATCAAGAAACATTATTAAGGAAACATATCTGGAATGGTCAAATTGAGCTTGCATTAAACATTACACCTATATATATGTGTACAATTGAATGTTTATGTGATTGTGCAACTAATAATGTGTATGCAATATTTGTATTGCATAATGTTAATCCATGATAGAACATCCGCATCCAGATGTTTCCAAATCAAGGAAGCAAATGCTAATCTGGAGTGTACTGTGATTGACCTAGATGGTCTTACTTGATTAATTGTTTACTTTAAATTCTGTATTGAATTATTATGTGAATGTGATTGTGTTGATTTCGAACATTGACTGTCCAAGGCATTTGATGCATGAATAACATATTGGAAGTGCTCATTGAATTGAATTTGACGAAATAAGTGATTCTCAATTTATACGTTGAATGCCAGAACAAGGTCCGATGACAAATGTGAATGAGATTATGATCATGAATATGAATGTGCAACTTTGAGCACATTTGATTAACTAAAGACATGTGATGGATTTCATTACATGAATGCATGACAACATAAAGACTGTTGTGATCGGAGTAGACACCAATAAAGAGCTTAAAGCTCAAAAAGTGAAAAAGAGATTAAAGCTCGAAATGTGGTAACAACCTCTGGCTCATTATGTAAAATAAGCCCTGTATCTCCAATGTATAAGGGACAGTTATTAATGAGCCTGGTATCTACAAAAGATATGGGACAGTTATAAGCACTCAGTTTCAACAATAACAACTGGAAGTGAGTCCTATGAGCATTGCATATATAATAGATATGTATGTTTTAAATGATCAAAATGAATTGTTTGATTACTCAAAATGTAAAATGTGGAATAAATGATCAAAGTGTTATGTGATGCTATATTATTATTGGTGAAATGGTGTTTATTATATGATGACATGAAGTGTATGTGAATTTGAAGTATGAACTATTGTGTTATGTGATATGAGTGAGCCATCAAAAAACTCAACCCAAAATTTGCAACATTTCTTAGGATTAGACAAGATCTCCAGTTAGACAAATTGAAGTCTAGCCACTGTATTCAAGTAAGAGATAGAGGTTGAGATTAGTTCGTATTTGCATAGATTTTTCTATTAATTTTTGTATTAAAGAATGTATTATGCAATTATTGTACCTCATGTATATGAATAATTATGTTTTGCAATGACTTTCCAAATTGGAAATGTTTGTAAATGAGATTGATCAATGGTTATAATGATAATTGTGATTATGATGTTTATGAATAAATGGGCCCAATTTGATTAGTGGTTTCTGTAAAACGCATGTGATACATGACAAAATTTTAATGGGTTTGATTGTTTGACCGTCCTAATGTACCACCCTTATAAAGTGTATTTTTGAATACTGTCAGTATGTTTGGGGATATTCACTATAAGAGTGGGGTGCAACAAAAGAAATCCTATATTACTTTAGTAAGTAAAGCATCAGTAATATTCTAAGTCTCCTAAAAGAAATGTGCGCTATAACCATTTGGACTAGGTCTTTTAGAAGGGTGTAAATTGATAAGAGCTTCTCTTATCTCCTACTGAGTGAAAGTTGTCGCAATAAGGTCCCTCATTTTTTGGCTAATTCTATCCTTTATGACCCTCCTAATGTCACTTCTTTTATATCTATTGTTGATTTCTAGTCTTATTAGCTTATTGAAGTGTTCTAGTGCAATAACTCTATCTTATTCTTGTCTGTATGTTCAACCTTATTCATATCTTACAACACCAAGATTTTGTTTCTTTTTCTTCTAGCTAGAATGGTGGAGTGAAAAAATTTTATTTTAGCATCTCCTTTTTTCAACCAATTTGTTTTATAATTTTGCTTGAGACTTAAGTTGCGTAGTGGCAGAGCATCTTTGTGTCTCAAAAGATCTTAAACTACTGTCATAGAGGTGCTTGTAGTAAATTTCCTATGCAGTCCTCAAATTATGCTTAACATTAATAAGGCTCTTAATCTTTTCCTTAGAAAATACCTTAATTGCATATTTGACTTTCTGAAGTTTCCTTACGACCTAATAAGCTTTACATCCTTTAATTTCTTGTGCCCAAATTTTGTAAACCATCTCATGAAAGCCCTTTTTTTTATAAGACCATTAGAAAATCCTAAAAGTAGTTCAAGTTGGATTATAATGACAAATTTTCAAGGTTTTAATCCATGAATGATAGGGCATACATTGTCTAAAAAATGAGCAAATGAATTCTAAAATTGAGTGAATCATATATTGATTGTCCATTGCTTTGTCCAACTTTATTTTAATGAACAAGGACCCCTGTTGCTTATTTATCTAGGTCAACAAGTGGTTTATATACCTCAAATCTGCTACCTGTATGCCATATGAGTTTAGTAAGTTCTCTGCAAGATCCTTTACGATTGATTCTGCATCCTTTATCTTCTAGAGGAGAGTTTATGCATTTAAACAAACTAGCAACAATCGAATAATATAATAATGGAAATCCATAAAGAGAATTAATCAAGTTATGAGAGAGGGGATTTGACCTATTATTAATGCTAATCTAGCCTTTTATATGTTTATAGGTTTTAGTTTTAGACGATTATAGGATTGATTACTCTATCTAGAGTTATAATCATTCCTTAAATTGTAAACCCTAATCAACTTATAGACTTGTAATCTCTCAATTCACAAATTGCCCTTAATTCTAATTAATTCCAAGGCTCTTTAATAAACAATCGGGTCTTGTACGAGATCTCTCTCTATGAAATTACCGACTAGATTTATTAAGTGGTCAATTATGTAATAGCCCATTTTACATACTTACGGTTAGAACCCTAGAATATTGCACATAACCAAATCATTGAAAATTCATGAATTGCATTTCATTCACATGTATATCATTAGCATATGCACATGAATTATGAATTAGTACACATTGCAAAGATAATATATGCTCTCAATCTACATATTCCGGAGTATGAAAGGTTTAAAATGATAATGATGTGAATTATGTATTGTTTATGTCTTGGATTTTGGTTTGATGGACAATAATTAGTAAATTTGGAGTTTATTATTACAATTGAAAATTTGACGAATTAAAATTTACATTTGTTCTAAGAAAAATGCCAAGTGGTAAGACAAATTGACACATGGAAAATTAGGATGACTAAGCCTATGAATTACTGACAAATGCCATAGCTAATTAATTTATAAATGGCAGCAATGAGTGGGTGACAAATGGACTAGCTTGTTGGTGACATTTGGCAACAAATATGCAAGACAAATGGAGAACATGCTTAGGGACATATGTCATAGTAATATGGAGACACCTAGCATCCAAGGTGTTAAGTTTCTGTAGGAGTAATTTTAATTCTACTCATTTCTTCTTCTTACACCACCGAAACTCTCTCACCCTTACATCCATTTATTTTGTCTATATTTGTGTGATTGAACCCAAGTTACTTATATAAATTGGTGACATTTTCACGACTTTTATGCTTAATTTGATTTTTGAGTGCTTGCTTTTACTTTATGTAGTTTGAATGTAAAATTGTCATAAATAATTAGTAATTGCAGTAAACTGATTTTCTTAGAATAGTTGATACTACAAACTACAATTTTTTTTATTATAGGAAATTCAAGAAGTAGAGCCAAAGGGACAAGAGAACAAGAGCACAAGTAAACAAACCTTTTGGGAAACATTCACCGCGACCTACTTGTCCTCTTGCCACGGCTAATTCAGCAGATTATCGAAGAACCTTTCGAGAAAATTTTCCTGCAGCGAAGGAATAAAAAACTCCAACCAAACCTTTCAGGAAACGTTCGCCACGGTGAATCTTCAAATACCTGAACCATTTTTAGAAGTTTTACCCACTGTATAGCCCGATCCATCAACCCATATTCATGAAAAAGACCTATTTTTAAGTTATCTGAAGAGCATCAGAGAAAAAAAAAGAAGAAAAGAAGGAAGGAAGAGAGAGCTAACACTTCTGGAGGGAAAACCATCACCCATCGACTACTCCACCGTCGGATCACCATCTCCACACAACACACCACCATTTTCTTGCATTTTCCACCTTTAGTTGCTACCATGGGTTCTTCCAGTCGCTACCCAGTAATGAAGTTGCTTGAAGCTATGAGTGCCTAGGCATCTTTTCTCCTCTTGCAAATGTAGCAAAAGCTTAAGTTCAATAGGCAAAACTTGTTGCATTGATTTACCCACTACATACACTAAGGGTATTTAACAAGGTCTTAAGAAATGGAGTTCATTGATTAAGATCTTGGACTTAAAGAGTTCTTTAAGAGTTACCCATTTGAAACCTCATTTTCAAGAGGATCCTATCACTATTTGAACGATTTTTTTATCTTTCCATTTTCTGTTCCCAAAAATCCAAAAATACTTTTTACACATTTTTCTCACAATTCATTTAATTTTGTTAGGATTTTCAAAGATCAAAATCCCCTCCTTACCAAATTAGCTTACATTTCATGACATATAAGTTAGCGTAGGTCTATTCATTTTAGCTTCCGATTAAGTGAGACAACCCGAGGTTGCATTCTATATTGCAATCCTTGGAATTAAATATTTGATTTGACCTCCAAGGGTAAGAACAAAAAGGTCTGAATCAAAATGACATCGTTGCCGGGGAGTCAAGCAATTAGGTTAGCTTTTGTCATTTTTGCTGCTAAGTGAGGTTAGGAACCTTTGTTTAGACTGCATTCCAGATAGTTTAGTTTAATACTTGTCAATAGTATAGGATTTCATTTTATTGGCATAAAATTAAATTTTGAAAACACAAAACAAAGCATACTAAACTTTTTGCACTTTTCATACTTAGCATTTTCTTGCACCCACATAGTTTTGAACATTTCTTTTATTACATTTTCATATATACATACTTTACTTGCACACTGATTGAGCCTAAGTTTATTATCTAAGTTGGCAAAACTTTCATGGCTTTTATTGTACTTTTTGACCCTTAATTCTTGATTTTGTGCTTAAATTAATCTTTTGAGTGTGCACTTTTATTTTATGCAATTTGATGGTAAAAATTGTCACAATTGGTATTAATTGCGTTTCTTAAGTTTTCTAAGAACAATTGGTAATGCAAATTGCTATTTTTGATTATAGGATCCTCAAAAGGAGAAGGGAGTCAACGTGCTGAATTGAAGTCAACAGGAGATCATAGCCTTCGGGAAAAGTTTACCGCAGCGAAGAACTAAGAATTAGGAGAAACTTTCAGGAAAAAATCACCGTGGCGAAGATTAATTCTTTCGCTACGGTAAAGGATCCAAAAAACACGCAACACCACGGCGAGCTTGCCTGTCGCCGCAGCGAAACGTCGAAAAACTAAACATATTTGTGAAAATCTCTCATTGTTCCGACCTGACCTGCGACCCAACATTTAAAAACATGCCAAATTAGGTTATGCAGAACACTTTACAGATACAGAAGGGTGAACACTTTACAGATATCTATCACTCTCGACCTTCATCCATCACCCATTTTTCATTTCTCATCGTCGCTCTCACCATTTGGTCATTATTGCCATGGATGCTGTCGATGTATCTACAGTTGTGAGTGCTGCCGGAGTGATGCTTGGCTTCAAAGGGGAGTAGTTTTACATTGTGATATTTGACTACATTGCCATAAACTCCTGAGTTAGGATTTATGCTTTGCAGTTAGATTTTTCTTGATTAGAGTTTAATTAAGAGTTGAACAATGTATTGTGTTGTGGATTTGTTTATGTAGAACTTGGATGCTTAATATATGAAGGTTCATATATGTCCTTTTGGTGATTGTGTTAATTCTTTTTTATCTGCCTAATTGTGTTTGATATTGAGATTATGCTTGATCCAAATTGACCACTTGCATTAACTTTCCCATTACACACACTAAGATGCATTCAACAAGGTTTTAAGAAATGGAGTTCATTGATTAAAACCTTGGACTTAAAGATATCTTTAAGGGTTATCATTCGAAAACTTAGTGAATTTCACTCCCAAAAGATTTGTTTTGAACTATGATGGCCAAAGCTTGTTTTCAAGAGGATTTTATCACATTTGATCATTGTTTGATTTTTCACTTTTCATTTCCCAAGAATCGAAAAACAATACTTTTTATACACTTTTCTTTCATTTGGTTCAATTTTCTTAGTTTAATCAAAACAATCGAAAATCCCACTCTTAATTAATTTAGTTTGCATTCCATGACAATTAGGCTAGCCTAGATCATTTGCACTAGGTTCTGAGTAAGTGAGACGACTCAAGGTTGCACTCTATATGGCAATCCTTAGAATTAAAATTTTGATTCAGTTTCTAAGGGAGTGATCCAAAGACTCAACCACACAGCCGATCAATAGGATAATTATTGATTCAACAGTTCCATATAAGTTATATTCAACACAATAATTCCAATTCAATCACTAAAATTGTGAAATAAGAAGAGTAGATAAAGTGATGAAATAAGACTACGAATACCATTTATGAGAACAAAAGCAATATTATATAATGAGACATCCTCGGTTAATCAATCATAACAGGAACCAGAGAAATTTACTGATTACATATTAACATGAAGAGAAATCAACCATGGTTGACCCAGAAAAAGAGGGGATACAACGCCCTAATTTTATTTTTATGCTTCGATATTCTTATTCAGATAACTTGAAAGCTTGAAGATAACAGTACTAAACTTAAAACCAGCTACTAACTCAAAACTCAACAACAGGCACTGAAAAGCAATTGAAAACGCTAACATATAATTGAACCATAACTTAAAGTTTCGACATAGAGATATCGAAAACATACAAGACGCAAAAGACCAGTATCACTTTCTCTCCTTCAAGACTTATTGCCATACTTCCAGTATCAGAGTAACGACTAACGATGTCAGGATCTCTCCCACCGCTTGCTCCTCCGTCTGCCTGTCCGTCGTTGCCTGCTTCACCTTCTCTAGTTATGGTTTTAGGGATTTTGTGTAAATGAAGAGAAGAATTAGGGAAAAACAAACAAGGGTAGCTAGTTTAGGAGATGATGGGTTGGGTTATTATATATCTAGGATCGGATATAATTTTCCACCCTCCGATTGCGATGTTTTATTCAATAAAATGCCTTGGTTTCTATTTTGTGACGTTTTATTGATAAAACATCGCAAAAGGTGTTGCAAATTTACGACATTTTTATAAAATGTAGAAAAAAATTCAAAATTTTTATGACTTTTTTTAAATGCCACAAAAATTCTTTGCAATTTGTGACGTTTTATTAATAAAACATCATGGATTGTGTTATTTTCTTGTAGTGAATGTTGCGTGAACTTAGAAGTTATTTGGTTTTGTTTTTGGTATATGGAAACCGTGGAGTATAGGGCATTATGAGGATGAATTGGACTGGAATTTAATATATAAAGAAGGTAGACTTATGCTAAAGAAAGATTTTAATTTGATGTTCTTGAATTGGGAAAGAACTAGGACTATATCAATAATAATGTAAAAGTTTCTGGTTTGATTTTTGATGCATGACTAGGATTTGTGAGATGTTAATTGAATAATTTTGACCTGGAATAGGAGAGGTTATTGATGAGCAATTCGAGTATGATTCAGACCTAATAGAGGTATAATTTATGAATTATAAAGAGGCTGTTTTAATTTTGTTATAAAGTGTTAAAAAATCTAGAAAAGTGAAAGAAGAATTGCTGGAATATGTTAGTTGTAGTGTTTTCACTAAACATTCATCAGTATTTTAGCTATAACTTGACTTGTAAACTTACAAATGGGATGAAGTTAAGTTTATATTAAACTAGAGACATATGGATATATTTTTCATGAAGTAATTGAATTTTAATTCTGTCTCTAAGAGTTTCAAATTTTGTCTTGACGTTGAGCTTTTGGATTCTATCACTGTTTGAGAACAATCTATAGTATTTTGAGTATAATTCTAGAAATAATTAACCAAATTTTATGAAATTTATTTTATCAAAAACTTAATATATAGAGAAACATTTTTTTAGAAGAACATATTATCTAGAAACCTCAATTTCTATGTTATAATGGCCATTAAAAAAAAGACCCGAAACTTGTCCTGAGAAAATCTAGAAAACTAATGAAGGAATTGGATGGGAACTTTTGGATCACCCATCCCACGATTGTGGGAAGCCATATACGATTGTGGAAATTGCATGGAAGTAAAAAAAAAGTGTTCTTTTGTGTGATTCTTGAACCAATTAAGGATAAGGCATTTAACTATGATGCATTTGGATTTGATTAAGGTTTTAAAAGAAAATAATTTGATGCTAGAAAAGTTGGTTAAATGTGTGATAAGTTTTGATTGATAATTGATGTTATACTTCAAGGAAAAGAATGTTAGATAATAAGGCATCAAAGTTTGGAATGAAGAAGTGTTGAAGGAATGAAGATATTCAAATGAATGCAAATGTATTCCAAAGGATACTAATAATGTATTAAGAATGAATGAATGAGAATTGTGAATTATGTGAAATATTTGTAATTGTAAAAAAGAGTTAGTAAATGTACAGCTAATGAATGGAGAATGATCAAGTCTATTTAAGGTATTAATCTAAATGCAAACAAGACATATCCAAGTGACAATATGTGAATGATTATGAATTATGATGAAGTAAACAAACTAGGGATAGTCATTGGGCATGCATTGAACATGACATATGAATACATGTGCACAAATGAATAAGTATTTGATTGATCGAAGTTGTAATGTAAATTATTTATAAATTGTATGATTTTAGACCCTCAAGTTGGACGCCATTCAGACATTATTGGACCATTCAAGCAATAGCATAAGTTGGGGCGTACTGTGAGTCAACTGATAATTCCCATTTATTGAACTGAGAATGACTTGATTATGATGATTCCGAACATTAATAGTCTAAGGAGTTTGATATTTGGGAATGCATTGGAAGTGTCTATTTTCATTTGAGTTTTGACTAATTTTTGAATACTTAACGAAAGTTGAATGCCAGATTGAGGTCCGATGAATTTGATATTCTATCTATGAATCATAAGTAAATGTTATGATGGCATATTATGTTATTTGATCCATTTCATAAAATGCATGTTTAGATAAAGGCATTGTGATCAAAGTAGCTAGTCTAAAAGAGCTTTAAGCTCAAAAGTCTACACATATAGCTTTGCTCCATGATTTATGTATCTAATTGAGCCCAATAGGCTAGTATTTGTATCTGTATCTGAAAGGCGCTTGATCACAACAAATAATAACGAATCTGGAGTCTCATATGCATCTCCATTTGTATATTTATGATTATGAAATATATAATTATGAAATCTATTTTGAAATTATGATGATAAAGTGATATGCCATGATATTGTGGTTGATTGGGTTATACATTTTCTGAAAGAATGTATATGAAATGTGTGTCATTCATTATGTCTTATTGAGATGGAAAATGTTTCTGAAATTGATTGTTTGTGTAATATTTGTGTATTTGACTTGAGTGAGATCATCAATAATGGTTCACTCATTGAATTCACAAAACTTATCAAAAATTGCAATGTGGCTTTTCAAGTACGAAATAGGAGACATAGTTCCTAAGATTTTCTATAGGAACCTTTTGGATTAAGATATGGCTCAAAGGTCTGTCAGCTCACATAAGAGGAGTTATAGATTGTATTTTTTAGTTTCTTTGACTTACAGAACTTTTATATAAAGGATTGTAAACTTTCTCATGTTTGGTAATGTAAATATTTGTTTTAATGAATATAATGTAAATTTTTGTAAATGAATGAGATGAAGTGTTGAGGTTTCAAGTGTTGTGTATTCTTTATGATGCCACTTAAGAAATTATGTTTGCTCTAACATACCACTGTCATAGGATATATTCTTGAATGTCCTCTAGATGTTTGGGTATATATTTTATGGTAGTGGGATGTTACAGATATAGTCACCTAACAGTTTGAATTGCACTTAAAAGATTGAATTAACTTAATATTAAAGTAAACTCATATAACTTGATAATTGAACTAGAAAAGATCACAATAAAATTGAAGTTACTTAATAATGGAAATTTAGGGATTAGTCTATCCTTTTTTTTCTTTTCTTTATCTTATTAATTCAATTATGCTTGATCCTAGATATCTAAAAGTTTTGGTTAACCTCTCTCAAGATCTAATCAAGTAATCCCAATTGAAATAGATAACAATTGGGTTGCAATCTCTCAATTCTTAAAACTACTTTTAATTATTTAATTAGATTTGAAACAATCCTAAGGATAATTAAATCATAATTAAGATCTCTATTTAGTTGCTTATTAACCTGATATTTGTAAGTCTATTAGGGAACAACTCTCAATTTGCAATTTTACATAAATACCTTAATTTAATCTCTAAATTTCTTATCAAGTATGAGCACAACAAATATCATAAAACAATAATATATTAAATTTAACAAGATAAAATTTAAACAAAACAATTCAAGAATAAACCCTAAAACATATTTACTAATCTATAATCATGTTCAAACACAATTATTCAGATTTAACATACTAGGAAATGAAATAGAATAAGAAAAGAACGAATCAGCTTGAAATTCTTGATTTAGAAATTGTAGAAATCTAGAATTGTTCTTGATGTTTCCACTTTTTAATCTTCTTTCTTACGATATGTAGCCTATTTTTGTGATTTTGCTCTTCATTTTTTAGTGTCTCTAACGTCTCTAGTTTCCTCTTTCTTAATCCAATTGTCTCTCTTTCCTATATTGCCTTCAATAATATTATTATATACAAACAAACTAGGTTTTTTGGGATATACATGGGCATTATACAATCATATAGGTGACTGTGTATCTCTAAAAATAACTCAATTGGTAACAATACACAATCACACAAGCATGTAACTTCACACAAATAAGAGTTATTTCTTTGAAGGTCCACACGCTTATAATTGTTTACACAATAACCATAGATGATTGTATATCTCCAAAATTGCTCAAATTCTTCCACTTCATGCCACAGTTTCCTTGAATACTTCTCCCCTTGGTTTATGGAAGCAATTATCAACTAAAAACGTACTTTAAGTAAAATAATTGTCTATCAAACATCCCCACACTTAAATCATTGCTTGTCCATAAGCAAATCATAATCCAAATCATCAAACTCACAAACGTTCATTCTTATAAAGCTCAACTTGTCCATCAACACTCTAAATCATCATATCATATCAATCAAATTAATATATAATTAGATTCAAGTTATCCTAAAATCAACCTTTATAAATCAATATTAATAACAATCATAAAGATAAACCTTTTGAAATCAAAAGCTTAAATTTTTGCACCCTCATTAAGTGTTCATTCAATGCTTATAAAGTGTTTAGGGTGGAAATTGTAAGAAACTCTCAAATCAAAGCATAGAAAGATTCTTGACCACAAACTTGCAATAAAATCACATCTCCAACACTCATAAGTAAACTAGAAACAAAAATCAAAGGTTTTTGTTATAAGTTTTTGATAAGGCTTAGGTAATTGTATGATAAGGATAACAAAAGATGATAACACTGAAGGAAATTTACATAAACGAAATTTTATGTAACTTAATTCCTTCATAATATAGGCCCTTCACGTTACAATTCCTTTAGTACAATAACTTTAACACCTTTTTTATTGTTATTGTTGCAACATGCATTATTATAAATTTCGTTTCTTTGAGCATTCATCATGTACCAAAAATCAAAGAAAATGTAAATATAAATCCTTTAGGGTTCAAAATAAAAAAAAAGACTTAGAGAAAAATAAAGTAAAAGGGAATAATGTGGTTATAATCAATTAAAAGGTTAAGTATAAAAAATAGTTGCTCCTAATGGATAAAATATGGTAGGATAATAATCAAGAAAAAAAAGGATAAAACAAAGTTTGAATCTAAATGCCTCTATTAATTCAATGCTTATAATTTATTAAATGTGGCTTCAATATGTATAATAAAAGCAAGCTCTAGAGTTATCCAATTATGCATGATAACACCCATGAAAGAATAAAAGAGCCTTAAATAATGATGTATTTGCTCTTAGGCTTAAAAGCTCACAAAAAAGGTCTTACGTGTTAATAATATGCAATTTTTATATAAATTAATTATCTCAATGATTATTAAAAATATGATTCACAAAAGCAATTCTATTTTAACTTTGATTCTTTTGCATACTAATTCAATTCAATAATCAATAATGATCTAAAGTATTTTGGACATATTTTAACTAACTCTTGTCATTTAGTAAGAACTAATAAAAAAGATTATAATCAACTTAATACATTTGAAATCCCTTCCCATCACTTAAAATTGTACTTTGTTCCCAATGTATAAAATTGAAACACATAAAAATAAAATAACAATAAAAGAAAAAAAATAAGAAAGGTGTGATTAGTACTACTATGAATAATAGTGTTAGACCCTGAAATTTTGTCGATTATTATTGATTTATTCATTTCATTATTTTTAGAGTCGAGTCATTAATTTGAAGGGCATAAATAGAGATTTTAAATTAGATGAAAAGATTTGACTTAAGTTAGAAATAATATTGTGTTTAAGAAGATTAAAGTAGTTAGGAGGTAAATGAAAGAAGGGGCAAAATGGGAAGAGCAAAGGAGAGGAGGGGTATTTTTCGAAGGACAAGACTAAGATGTGTTCTTGTTTAAGAAAAAGGAGGGAGGCATCGTGAGAGTGAGAGAAGAAGAGAAAATAATAAAGAAAACGTGGAAAGGAGAAGAAGGAAGAGGATTTGTTAAGGTTATCATCTCTTCTCCTTGCTTTGTTAGAAAAGGGTTTAGAGAAATGGATTTGTCTGGGGTTTGTGTTGGAAGAAAGAAAGAGCTAAAGAATTATTTTTTATTGTTAGGGATTTCTAAGCTAGGGTTTCATGGTGATTGAAGAAGCTTTGGGTAAACAGGTAAATAAAACCATCATTGTTCTTGATTTGATGAATGAAGCATGTTTTAATGATAGTTAGAAGTGAAAATGAAGTTGAATGGGTATAGTAAGTTATTGATGAATGGTATATGAAAATGTTTAATCTTTTAGGGTTAATGATCAAAGATATATCATGAGGTATTTGTCAATGATTTTCGGTTGAAATGAAGTTGAAAATGAAGTAGAAGAGATGGTTTAGGTTTAAGATGGGATATATGTGAAAGGTAGGAAGAAATCTAGAAAATTAAACATGTTCTGTGTATGCTTCTATCAAAGTTTGCCGCAGCCAACTTGAAGGATGAAGTTCACCACGACCAACTCAGGGGTTCGCCGCGGCAAACTTGTAAGATTTCATGCAAACTTTTCCTCTCTAGAAATTGGGTCGCCGCAGCGAACTTTCCAACACAGAACATGCTTTGGTATTTTAAACATAACTATTTCTATAGTTGTCCGAATAAAGTTATTTTTAATTTGGAATAAACTAGAGACATGATGCTACAATATTTCTGAAGAAATAAATTTCTAATCCAGCCTCTAAAAATTTCAATATTTGGATGAAAGTTGAGCATAGAATATTGTTTTAGCTTAAGAACAACCCAAAAATGTTTATAGTATAACTTTTAGAGTATTGAACCAAATTGAATGATTTTGGTGGAATTAAAATCTTAAAACAATGTAGATCATTTTTCTATAAGAAAATCTTATCAAATTTCTTCATTTACCTGATCAGAATGACCATGAAAAATTGACCTAAAGGTTGGGACTTTTGGAAGAGTTTAGAGTCTCTAGAATTTATCTTAGTGAATATCCTATTTATGGCGCCTCAAATTGTATTCCTATTGAATGGAGTTTTTTATTATTGTTAAATAAAATCAAGGAAGGCAAGAGGAGCAAAGGGAGATGTCTCTTTGAGCAAGTTTGTAAGCAAGGATTTCAATATGGCTAATATATTTATGGTTACTGTGTAAGATGGGCAAGTTTGTCTTATTAGTAAATATATGCTAAATTGATTGAATTGAATGCATGTGTATTGTATGTTAACCTACTTGATAGTGAATTATTGTGATTGTTGAAAATGCATTGCGATTTATAAATTATGATCAAGTTATGCCATTGAACCATGTTATGGCATTTTGTATGAATGAAAAGATGAGAAAAGCATGAAAGTATGAGCATATGATAAAATGATTTGAGCATGATTA
>JAOQMP010000208.1:15339713-15357212 GCA_027563575.1 Erythroxylum pedicellare
AATTGACATTAATAAATGTAAGTATAAATGATTGGAATCTACAAGTCTACAACATATTCACAATTTGACAACAAAAATTTCTTTTCGGATACATTCATTAATTTTTTTCCTAAATTCAATACCAAATGTTAAAAATAAATTACCATTTCACAAATATTAAGAATGTATCAATTAATAATTTAAGTTTTTACAATTTTACAAATTTGATTATCAATTTTATAATTTCACATTTGATTATTAATTTTACATTTAGGTTTAAATGTTGATTATCAACTTTCAATTCTAATAATCAGCCGTGCATAATACATAATTACATATTAACCCTAGTTTATAATTCCATTTCTAATTCTAATTCTAGTTTTCATATCAGAAATTTAGAACAAAATAACAAAACCCAAATCTATAGCTCACTGCTCACGTTATTCAATCCAACAATTTCAACTTCAATAATTCAATTCCAAAGTTAAATTCAAACTAATTCACTTCACATACACACAAATGCAATATCCAATACCGTAAGCAATTTCATTCCAAAACAAAACCAATTCACAAATTATTAATCCAAAACCATGACATGAGTAGCAACTTCAACATCCACCCACTGACAGACAACTCTCAAATTCATCAACATAAATCCAAATCTAACACAAAAAATTTATAATTTATGTTTACCAGCAATTTTTCGAAATACCAAACAATAGAGAACAGAGTCAACACTCAACAGTCCCACAAAAATATTTGAAACCGTCGGGTCTTAGGGTTGTGGGTTCAGGTTTTCGGGTTGTCCACCTTCATTGACGCACTGGGGGATCGGTAGTGTAGTGGTGCAGTAGTGCGGTGTGCTAGAGCTGTGCTGTTGACGATGTGTTGTGGTGTTGCGGTGGTGCAGTGGATCTTCAGGAGACGCCAAAGACAAACCTAGATGGCGACTCCGACGAGGATGAGGGAAGAAGGAGAGTGATACAAACACTGGGGGGAGCTGGAGGGGACAACCGGAGAAGAGAGGAAGCGACGGCGGTGATGAGAAGAGCGCGACGATGAGAGGCAGTAAGACGGCGGTAAGAGAGAGGCGAGAGCGAGGGAAACTGCGAGATAGTGAGAGTGAGAGGGTGAAACAGTAGTCAGAGTTGGGAGGTTTAGGGCAAAAAAGTTTTCAAATTTACAAAAAGGTCTTTAAACTTTCTAATTTTTCAATTCTGACCGATATTTTACAAAAAATCCTAATATTGGCTGGCATTTTTGGTCGTTATCGAAGTAAGTTTTATCGTACCATTATTTGACCATTACTTTTATGAGAAAATATTAAAAAATCCTAGCCCCTGTGTGGCATCATCTATTCGTAGTTTGAAGCCACGTCACCAATCCGTGTCCTGTAAAACCTGCGTGTTTTTAGCTCTGGAGACTTGAAGCAGCGGGGTCAGACCGCCAAAGTCATCAATGTTAGTCAAACCAAACAAGCAAAGATCTTAGTGGCTCAATTCATTTTCCACCGTAGATTGGCCTTTTTGTACCCATGGTACTAATCCTAGTCCGATTTACCGATAAAACTTCATCTTCAATTACGTATGTAAACAAACAACTTTACTTTGTTTTATGTTCAATACAAAATATCTTGTCATCGTTCAATCGAAGTCTCATACTCTCTCGCTCTAAAATATGGCACCAAAGGGAGCAGAGAAGAAACCAGCCGAGAAGAAGCCGGCGGAGGAGAAGAAGACAGTAGCAGAGAAAGGTCCGGCAGAGAAGAAGCCAAAGGCTGGCAAGAAGTTGCCCAAGGAAGGTGGCGCAGCTGCAGTAGACAAGAAAAAAAAGAGAATGAAGAAGGGCACGGAGACCTACAAGATATACATTTTTAAGGTGTTGAAGCAGGTCCACCCTGACATCGGAATCTCAAGCAAGGCTATGGGGATTATGAACTCATTTATCAACGATATATTTGAGAAGCTTGCACAGGAGTCTTCGAGGTTGGCAAGGTACAACAAGAAGCCGACTATTACATCAAGGGAAATTCAGACAGCTGTGAGGTTGGTCTTGCCTGGAGAGTTGGCTAAGCACGCCGTTTCTGAGGGGACTAAGGCGGTTACCAAGTTTACCAGCTCTTGAAATGTGGGGGTTGTGGTTATGGTTATGGTTATGGGCTAGGTTTTACTTATGTTGGGTAGCGTTAATAGATGATGGTATTTTGAACTTTTTTATTAAAAAATGTTTCCAAAGGTTTGTAAGTGAATGATCATGATATGAAGTATTCATCAAAAAACCCGATCGAATTGTGTTTTGATTTCTGAAGACAGCTCTTGGAGTCATGGGATCAAGAAAGCATGTCTTGGAGCGTTCGGAGAGCTAACATATCTGTTATTAATTAGCCATGAGGCTCTCAGGTCTTTTTTTTTTTAATTTTTGAAGAAAATATGAAAAAGAAGAATAAGAGCTTCTGTTGTGCATCGGCAGAAAACAAAATTTTAATAAATCTCGAATTTAATTAATTGTTTTTTCCATAATTGACATTGTTTTTATAATTTATTGAAAATAATGAATGGGAAAAAAAAGGCCCGCCGTTAAAAGTAATAAAGGTATGGAGGTGAAACTTCCGCTATTAAAAGTGGGATTTGCGACTCACTGCTCCGCTGAGAAAGCCGAAGAAGATGGCAAAAGCACCGGGCGGCTTCACCCTCTTTGTTAGCAGTTCTCTCTCTCTCTAACAAGCACACTCTACTATTTCCCTGGTTCGTTCTTTCTGTTTTGTGAGAATAATTTTTTAAAAATCCTTTTGTAGGATTATCTAGTTACTCCACAGATCAAAGTCTTAAGAAGTTATTTTCACCTTTCGGTGCTGTTAAAGAAGGTGAGCTGCTATTTATTTATTTGTTATTAGTAGTAGTTCAGTGTGAGTTTGTTTCCGGACCAAGTTATGATTGTGTTTGCAGCTAGGTTAATTCGAGACTCGGTTACTAAAAAGCCTAAAGGCTTCGGCTTCGTCACTTTTCAGTCGGAAATTGAGGCACAACAGGCTGTCAAGGGCATGAATTGCAGGGTAGTTATCAATATCCAACACTAAACGCTATTTTCACTCTTCTTGGTTGTTAGTGTATTGGGAATTCTTGAAGCATTCATTTTAGGTTTCATTTTCTTGGTGTTAATCATTCATGTTTTGTCATTGAAACACGGTGTAGAGATTTTTTTTTTTGGTCTGAAATCAGAGAAATTTCTTAGGCTTTAGTTCCCTGAGCTTCTTGTCTGATGTTTGGTTGTGTGCAATGAGATGCAACGGAACTTGGGGTATAATGGAACAGAGAGCCAGAGCCTAACGTAATGAGCTTTACATACCGTGGCCTAAGGGGTATTCCGTAGGTCAAGTCAAATACGGAAGGTAATGCATATTCGTTTATTACATTTCAACATCTATATACAACCAAACAGTAGTGCATGAGATCAAGCACCATTCATTGTACTATATCAAACACAATCCAAGACGACTTTTAGTAGGATGTGAACTAAAGAAATGGAATTGACGATGAAGGTGATTGCTTGACTAAAAGGCATGACTTTAAAAATAATGTAAGTACAAATTCTTCAGCATAAATATCTATCAAGCTGTCCAACTATTGTAAGCTTTCTTAATTTCTTGTTTCTTACATTTGAATTTAGAACATAGTATGTCCCTTATCCTACAGAGTCCTAGTCTTTCTCTCTTATCAAAGGCAGAACTTTAATTCTCCACTGAAGGCCCTAGATAACTTTTTCTTGCAATCATGTTAGAATTCATGTTAAGGGTGAATAGTTGGCTATAAGCGCAACAAATTATAAGACATTGTGTTTGTATGAATCTTTTAGTTCTGTGATTGAGCTTATCATGGTTATTTGAGGTCAGACTACGTAAAATATAGATGATGGTCAGGGGTATTGATGTTTGCTATCAGTTCTTGTTGACAAGCAAATTAATTATTGCATAGTTGTGATTCAATATCTTTATTGAATTAGAGGGCAAAGAGACATTACAGTTTGAATAAAGAATGAGAGAAACAGTTGATTATGTATTTATTTGCTGCCACTCTCTCACAGCTGATGATCCCTAATTTGTGACCAACTACTTCACAAAATTTACTATCTTTAACATTGGCTGAGAGATAAATTATATTGTCTTGTACGTTGTTTTGTTCATTCTGAAAAATGTAGCAACTTTCCCTTGTGTTTTCCATTTCACTGAACCAAAGTAACAATTATCTGTAATCTGGCCTTATTTTTTTTAAAAATCTTTTAGGGTTGTATTTTTATCTTTACTTGTAAGCTCTAATCTTAACCTGCTTACCAGACAAAAGTTTGCTGGTCAGTGTAGCAAGGATTTATGTTGAGCACTAGATAGCTGCATCAGTTCGGTCCACTACTTTTTGTCTGCAATTATCCAAATTGAACTTTCTTTGTTTTCAGATTGTTTCCCTCTTTTCTTGCTAGGATTGGAAATCTTGAATTTTATATATCCATGTCATTGAGTCCTTCCAGTATAATTGGAATCTTTTCACGAAATATATTTTCTTGCCTTAGAAAACCAACTCTGGCAAGAATTCGTTTTAATTAATTGTAGGTAGCTGGATAAGTAAACAGATACTTTTTGTACTTGACTCTTGGATATTACTGAGTCAAGACCTTTTTGTTGATTTGAATGAGTTTTATTCTTGTTTTTTAAATTTAGTATTCTGGACTGATATATAAAAATGTGGCATGTTCTAGGATTTACTATATTCTCATCTCAAAGTGAATAATTCTTTGAAATAAGTTGCTTTTGTCTCTTAGCAGCGTGGCTTATAGGACATGAATCAGCCTTGTTTTTGCTGCTTGTTCCAGTTCCATTTCCTGATTGTTACATCAACTTCTTATGAATCTCATGCTCTTCCCAGGGTTTTTGTCTATTTTGCTTGTTATGTGATTTTTTTATTTCCTTATCAAACTGCAAACTGTCATGTTATAGAAGCTAAAAGATAGGGAAGTCCAGCTTATGCTTTTTATGCCCTGTAAACTTCAAATGGTAAGAGCAACTCGAGTTTTTATCATTAGTTTTCATTTGGTCTTGTCTTCCTCAAGCAGACAATATTTTGAGATATGAAACATCAGGCCCTTCATGCTATGGCGAATTAAGAATATTCGTGTAAAGTAATTCATCTGTTTATAGGCCCTCACCCTTTCTATCTTGCTTTGCACAGATAGTTGATGGGAGGCTAATTTTTGTTGAAGTTGCAAAAACTGCAGCCCGTGGAAACGATGCAAGCTCTTAACGCATATCTTTTGAAGGGACCTGCTTTTGGCAGATGTTACATTTGAGTGAAGGTCATCTTTCGGACAGCATAACCTTTCTGAGGGCCAGCATTTGTACCGTTGGGCTGAGACTTTAAAAGCAATGGTCTTATTTGCTTGTAAGTTATTTAAGTAATCACTAATTCCAACGAAGACACACGATCCAGTGCAATGCTAGTGTGAACAAATTAATCGTATTACCATGAAGTATCAGTTTCATTGAAAAATGGGAATACCATCTCTGAGTAGAAATAATATCAAATATCAATGTGAAGGAATACAGATTGGTACAAACTTGTGAAAAAATTGTCTTTAAAGGTTTTGTTGAATACAGTTTAACTGCAATGTCGAGTGGCTAATCTTGTTCTTGTTAGAAATTTTGAATAGACAATATAAAGGACATGGTTTGATACACAATTGTGCTTTAAATTTTGCCTATCTAAAGCTTTGTTGAACATGGCTAGCTAAGTATACATATTTGTACATGAATATACATTAAACTGTCTCCATTAAGGTTTTTATTTAACATAATTAACTATATAAACTAGTGGGTAGCTGTGTTCTTGTTTGAACTTTTGAAGTGACAATGAAAGGATACGGATTGCTACAAGACCTTGTTCAAAATCGTATAGAATTAAGATTTTCGTGGACACCTTTAACTTCATTTGTATGCACAAAACCATGTTTATACTTATATTCTTGTACACGATTAAGTACAAAGTAATATGGTGACCGGTGTTCATGGAGTAGAAATTTTAAAGAGAAAGATATCAATTAGTCGTAAAAAATGTCAATATGTAGGTGATTATTTTATAATTGTTCCCTTACACTAACACCACAAGTTTTTATCGAAGTTTGAATTGAATGTCCACTTTCAACGTGTACTACAAGTTTGAAAGCTTTTTTTGTGTGTTCCCTTGTCCTTATTTGTTAGCTATTATTTTTGAGCTGTCTAGCAAGGAAACATAGAAGGGTCTTAAGCAAAACTTTTGACCAACATTTTTCGTATAAAGCAACAATATCTATCATTTTTTGGTATCAAATAAGAAATTTTAGAGCTATATATAAACCATTTCATTGCCATTTATAGGATCAAACAACCATTTCCTACCTAAAGTATTGTGTTTAGAGTAAGATGCATTGTTAAATTTTTTCATGAAAATGTTTAAGAGATTTTGAAGTGGTAATTTTGTTTTGAGAAATGGGGAGCTGAGGTTTGGATGATCTTGTTGTAAAATATATGTTAAATATATAACATAGTTTTTTGATTAAACAGGTATTGAACTTCTTTGGTATTTATTTACAGAGAAAGTTGTCATAATTAGGAGAGAAGAAAACTTTGAAAAGAAGAATAATATCATCCATGTTCAAGTTCTGATTCACTTTGACTTACATCTATTTAGCACATACTATATTGTTATATGTTGTTGTTAAGCAAGTTTTATATATAACAAAACTCTCAATATATCGCAATATACATATCGTATCTTATAGTATAAGAGGATATCGTTCTCACGAAGATTATGCAAGAGTTAAGAATTTGAACCTAACTTTGTTTAAGGTATTTAGAAATTGATTTGAATAAAAGTAAATAACGTAAATTAAAACAATTAATCAAATAACAACTGAGCTACCAATAAAAGTTAAAAGTTTCGATCAAGATTGAGTATTGAGGAACTATTTTTTCCTTATTATGTTTCCTTAATCTTGTTGATTCAACTTATATTTTTGATCCTAGATTTCTTAAGTTATTGATTACTTTTTCTTAATATCTAATCAATTAATCCTAATTGAATTGAAAATTTTCATATTTGCAACATCTTGATTCACAAAACTTTCCCTAGCTTATTCAATTAGATCCGAAGCTATATATTGGATAATTAATTTCTCAAACAAGAACTCTCATCGAATGATTTTTAATTTGATAATTATGAGTCTATTAAACTACCAACTCTCGTTGAATAATCTACCAATTTTGACTCACTCTCTTGATTTGTTGTGAAGTTTAAGCATGAATAATTATCACAAACACCTAGGTATATATTGAAATCAACAATAATCAAAGTCACCAAATAATTCCAGAATAAATCCCATTATGAAATTTAGAACTCCATAGACATGTTTAACATCTTGGAATTTAGATTACACATCGATAATGAAAGAAACAAGGGAAAAAGAATAAAAAATCTATTTGCTCCTTGATCTAGAAAGCTGGAATTCTTTGATGTTCTTCTTGATCTCCCACTTTTGATTCACTTTTAATTGTGGATGTTGCTATTTTTTGTTGTATTTCACATTTTTGTATAGTGCCTTAGAATAATGGGATTGTGTCTAGGGTTTTCCAACTTTGGTTGGTTTAAAAAATAGCCTTGATAAAAAAGATGAAAAAATTTGAGCTTATAAATGATCTGTCATGTTTGTGACATAGGAATCATGATCGTAGTCTTGGTGTTTTCCTCTCTGTCACAATTGTGCTCTTTGAGGCATGATCATGCTCCATGTTTCATCCTCTCTGTCATAATCATGCCCTTTGAGGCATGATTGTGACAGAGGCTAAGCAACCGCACACCTGTCACAATTGTTCTCCTCATGCACGATCGTGACACCTTTCATACAACTTCCATCTTCCTTATTCCTCAATTACCTAAATTTTCAACACTCATAAATTCCTCAAACACCTCAAGATTGAATTCATGCTCTAAACTACAAAAACATTTGGAATATAAAAAAATTTACTCACAATAACACAATTCTAAGCCTATATATACGATAATCATCTAATAAACACCTAAAAACAAACAAAAACACTTAGGAAAACATAGTATTTACTATACCTATCAACATGCCCACACTTAAACTTTTGCTTGTCCTCAAGAAAAAACAAAAATACAAACACAAACACAAAAAAACATATAAGCGTACATTAATGCAACATGCAATAATGATACAACGACATTGAATCTTAAGGAGTCAATTTAACTACAAACATCAATCATTCAAATTATACCAACATACTGACTTATTCCTTTCATGTTTACGTTCTTGAATTAAACATACACATCAATCAAAATATAAATACGCTATTCATATACCTATAGCACTTGTAAACATGCATATATAATTAGTGATCGATCAAAAGGGCAACTATCACTAAGTATCATTTTATGAAAAATTTTGCTATTTTCAAAGATCAATAGGTTTTATTTAGTGAAACACCATTTTAAAATTTTCTTTAACGTTAACTTAGTCTTTTGATATGAAGGCAAACATTTGTTGTGAATATCCCCAGTTACTCAACTAGGTAACATTTTTTGATTTATCTTGGTTGGAATGTCATTCTATTCTTTTAACATGAAGACAAACATTTTGTTGTGAATCCCCCAATTATTCAGCCATGTGACATTCTCAACTAGCTACCAATTATATTTTAACCCATTATTTGTTTCAAAAGGCCTAGTGGAATAGAAATTTATTTAACACACAAATTTTTTTGTCACAATTTCTTAACCTACCTCGTTTATTTTTAATCCATAATTTCATTCTTGTGAAAGGTTACTAGTAATGCTAACCAATTCAATTGATTTATAATTATAAATATATACCACAAATTTCCTAAAGTGAAGAATAGGTGTCACAATATGTAAGAAACTCGGGAAAAATAATAGCCAGTCCCTCAACATCTACACCGTAATAAAAAACAAGTGCGGTAACAAGATACCCCATGCCAGGATGACTATTTTTCTTTTTAAGAGAAGTAGTTGTAGTAGGAAAAATATGAGGAGTTGTACAAAATTTGACATTATTGTTCATGTACCACAAAATGAATAAGTCTTTAATAGAATATTTGATACTTTCAAATTTATCAAAAACAGTATGACATATGAATTTATACAGTAGCAAAAGCTCAAGACTAAGAATGACATTATTAGGGGCATTTCTTACAACAAAGTTATCCAACCCTGTTAATTGCTTCCAATACCTCTTAACATGAAAATTATTATGTTTTTCAATTATGTTCAACCCAGGAAATCCACCAATTTTTTTCATAATATCATAATTCAAATTATATGGGTGTCCCCTCAATTATCCCATCAAATTTTATTACTCAAAGACTCAATTTTATCTTTCAACCCTAGACTTCTAAAATATTAAAATCAAAGAATCTAGGTGCACTAACAACTCTAGATCAAAGAGTTTGGAATCAAATACCTTCTTCCTAATAAATTGAAAAAGACACTCTAAAATTAGTGGCCCTATCATGCACACCCTATCTTGACACTTGAACTTTTCCCTTCGGTTGTGAGCGTTTGGTCCTTTGTTTGATTCTTGATGCCATGACTAATTGTATACCTACAAAATCAACAAAAAACACATAAAAATACACTAAAAACACCCAAAAAACATTAAGAGAGAAAAGTTCAATGAAATCTTGTAAAAATCAATCTAAAGATGTAGTATTTGTGTGGAAATTACTAGATATGTGTAGGAGGAATGTTTATCTAGTTGAAAGAACAAAGAAACAGGTGAAAACCCTAAGTAACATGTGAGAGAGATTTTGATTAGCGGCTAATTTTTAGAGAGATAAAGTAGGGTTTGAAGAAGAGAAATGATAAATATAAAGTGTTAGGGTTGAAGCAACTGGGGTAGAATAGGGTTTGGGAGTGATTTTTCATTTGTTACTATTTAACTTATGTGTTTGGTCCTAGATTTTCTAAGGTGTTGATTACTCTCTCTCAAGATCTAATCAATTAACCCTGATTGAATTCAAAATTTCCAAGTTTGCAATCTCTCGGTTCATGAAACTTTCCCTAACTTATTTAATTAGATCTAAAGTTGTCTATTAGATAATTAGTTTCTCAAACAAGATCTCTCTTCAAATGATTGCTTGATGTGAGGCTCTTAAACTACGAACTCTTCTTGTACAATCTAACACTGATTACATTTGTCTCACTATATCATTTTTTATCAAGTTTATATATGAACAATTATCACAAACACCCAAGTATGTATTGAAATCAACAATAATCAAAGTCTCAAAATAATTCTAGAATAAATCCTAATATGAAATTTAGAACTCTATAGACATGTTTAACATTTTAGAATTCAAATTACTCATCAAAGATAATGAAAGAAACAAGGGTAAAAGAATAAAAAATATATTTGCTCCTTGATCTAGAAAGATGGAATTCTTTGATGTTCTTTTTGATCTCCCACTTTTAATTGTGGATGTTGCTATTTTTTGTTTTATTTCACCTTTTTATATAGTGCCTTAGGGTCTTGGGGTTGTGTCTAGGGTTTTCCAACTTTGTTTAGTTCCAAAAATAGCCTCGAACTATAAAACTAATGAAAAAATTTGAATATGGAAACTCTCTATGTGTAATGATCGTGCTCTTGGTGTTTTCCTCTCTATCACGATTGTGCTCCTTAAGGCAAGATTGTGATGGAGGCCACACAGACCTATGCATGCTTATCACGATCATGTTTCTCATGCATGATTGTGACACCCTTCATGCAAGTTCCATCTTCCTTGTTCTTCAATTTCCTGATTTCTAACACTCACAAACACATCAAACACCTCAACATAAAATTAAGATTGAATTCATGTTGTAAACCACACAAACCCTTAGAATATAAACAAACACTCACAACAACACAATTTTAAGCCTATATACGATTATTATCTAATAAACACCTAAAAACAAACTAAAAAACCTAGGAAAATATAGTATGAACTATACCTATCACTTATGACCATTTAACATATATTGGTATCTATTCTATAAAATAATGTTACATTTTGTGTAAGTCAATCATACATTGTGAATATTGTTATGGTATTTGTTGTATGATGTATATGGTATAGTAGAGATAAGTAACGAAATGGATAACATGATAAGTTTTTTAGATACGGTGACCTCATATAGTGGGGTGGAGGAAATTAATAAAGGTGTTAATTCAAGTGGGAATGAAGTTTAAAAGTTTAGAAATAATTTTTGATTTGTAAAAAATGTATACAAGATGCGATGGTTTTACATTTTTATGAAGGGAAGGAAGAAAAATGAGAATGGAGACTTTAAGAGTAGAACATTTGTTTCCATATAAGTTAGTCACAAAACAATGAGAACTAAATATAACGACAATCTAAAAGTAAAGGAAACTAGGTGCAATGCAAAAGTATGTTATTGGCTAAATAAAGGAATTTAGAGCTTGATCAAGTTTAAGGATGTGCATATCCATGCACTAAATCCATGTAACATGAGATTTATAAGTCAATATCAAGTTGTGAGAAGTCATGTTATATGTAGATTGGAAAAGAAAATAGTTTTAGGATTAGGTTATGCAAAAATGTATGAACTATTATTACAGTTATAGGTGGATATAAGAACACAAGATATTTAAGTAAGAACTATCCTAATCATATAGGCCAATTAAGGAGAGTGAGGTAAGAAGCAGGTGATATAGAAGTGGCTTAGAAGGTGTTTATTAGAATAAAGGAGAAGGATATATGTTTTCTTACAAAATTGATTATGATGAGGAAGGAAGGTTGAGGAATGTTTTTAGGATTGATATGAGGAGTTGTGTAGCATATGATGAATTTGGTGATGTTTGATACATATTACCTTGTCAAAAAACATCATATGTGTTTTGCTCTATTTGTGGGTGTCCCATAACGGTTAATCTATTTTTCTTGGTTATAAATTATTATGATACAGGATGACTGATATTTTATGTTTGCTATTCCATATATGGTTAAGTTATATGAATGGGATTTCACTTGGCATTATAATTATCAATGAGTGCACAAGTATAGGTAACTCCATTAAGAAGGTATTTCCTACTATTAGGCATAGACTATGTTTGTGGCATATACTAATCACTCTTATAAGAATTCAAAAAATGCTTTCTTGGATATTGTTTATGGTACGAAGAACATTAAGAAATTTGAGAGAAAATGGGATGAAGTGGTGGGGGGGTTTCACTAGGGAGATAATTCATAAGTGAAGTCTCTGTTTGATGATTATATAAAATGGGCTCAACCATATATTTAGGGACCTTTTTATTAAGAATATTGATGACACAAAGAAGTAAAGAGATAAATGCTTACTTTGATGGCTATGGGCATTACTGTAGCATATTGAAATAATTTGTAGAGCAATATAAGAAAGTAATAAGGGGAAAAGATTGAGCAAGAAATGGAGTTTGATTACTTCAGTAAAGGGTGATGCAATTTGATATCAAGAAAGACTTTCAAAAGGCATACATCAATTTCTTATTTCATATTATGCAAGAAGAAAATTATAGGCTATATATAGTTACATTAGATGATTCACTCTTACTAGACAAGTGCAACTACATGTTTGAATTTAAGGAGATTGTGTATCATTATATGGTTAAGGGGATTGTTAGGAGGTGGTAGAAGGATATAGTTTAATGCATATAAAAATAAGGTTGGTAATATTTAGGAAGATGATAATGGAACTATTAATAGGACATGTAAATTATAAGTGGCTTTATATAATGGCTCCGTGATATTGCATCAAATTTTGACTATATGTACAATTTGTTAAAAGAAGTTAATAAAAAATTATGTATTGGGAATGCAATTGAATCTATTGATAATAGTGACTCATAATAGCATGGTGAATCCATTCGAGAGAATTTTAGGTTGAAGGACCCTCTTGTCTTTAGTCCATTTTGTAGGTTAAGAGTAAAAAGGTTGAAAGCTCGAGTAGAGGAGGTCTAACAGAAGGCACGTAAAAGAAGTAGGTTAGTTATTTAAAAGTAGGTTAGTTAGAATTGATATTGGTAATTTCATATACCAAATGTGTATGTTCTTTAGTTTTTTTAACGACATTACTAAATGGTGTATCATACATATAATTCAAATGTTGTTGGTTGGGTGCTACAATGGTTGTGAAACAATATTTGTTTTAATACCAATAAAAACAGGGATGGATTCTTGAACTATTGTTTCATTTATGAAAATTAGCTAGTAAAATATATTTATCATTTGTTAACGTATATGTTTATGCTGACACATAACATTTGACATTTGTTTCCAAATTATGAACATATTTTAGGCTCAATTTGAACTAGTTGTACCGACTTGCTGATATCTATGACTTATCATAAAAGGGTTAATAGATGTATTCGAATGAAGGCATACGAAGCATATGTCATTCATTCTTTTTTATAAGTAGTGATGTTATTATATTGAAGAAGTCATCGTAATCTTTAATTAACCATAATTGATAATTCCATAATTTATGGTAAATTGATATAAAATATAAAATATTGGAGAATTCAAAAGTTTTGGCGTGGTATTGATAAAAAATAAAAAAATCTCATATCTTACATTTGTAGTCCTTATGTGCTTATTTAGTAATATGAATTGAGAAATTCTAAGATGGCATATTATTAAAAAAAATGGAAACATGGTTTCAGATTTATTAACTTTTAGTTTCCTTTTATGAATTTATTACCTTAGAGAAAGGTTCTATCAATGTGAAATTGTTATGCTCATCATGGCTCATGTTATCATGCGAAATTGTTACGTATGGGACATGTTATATCGCATGGGTACTTATGACTTGGAAATAAGAAGGCATTTCATGATAATTTGCTTTTAACTATGTTTTCAACAACAACCTAAGATTGCACCTTTTTACATGGGCGTTAGGTTTATTGAGCCTTATTAAATGACATGACAGATGCTTTCTATGCAACTTCTACAAAGCTTGAGGGTCCTTGAAACTTCTCCATCCTATGTACTATTGAAGACCTAAACTTTTGATGATGTCCTATGTGAACTGGGGGTGAGATTTATGTTCATATCCTTATCAGTTTGTAAGAAGCTCATGGTGGTAATTGAAACCTACTGTTATATCTTTGTAACTTATAGATCACTATTTTTAGTACCTAGTAGGTATACTAGAGGATATGGCCATAAGAATTAGTAAGTCTCTTATTCCCATAGATTTTATAATATTATATATAACTAAGGATATACATATACCTTTGATTTTAGGATGAGCTTTTCTAGCCACTTATTAGGCCCTAATAAATGTTTATAAAGGAAAGCCAACCTTAAGGGTTGATGATGAGAAATTAAAATATAAGAAATCTAACCTTAGAAGCTTATTGATAGTAAGTCCAACAAGTGTCTTTATTTTGATATAATTAATAGAAATATATGTTATGTTATGTAGGAGGAAAAATAAAAAGATGTAAAAAGAAAGAATTTAAAGCTGAACGAAGCAAGTAGGATGGGCGAGTACATCATAAGGTTGCATGAAATATGAACGAAAATTTATGGTTATATCCAAAAAAGAAGAAGAAGAAGAGAAAAGCTACAAGGGAATCAAAAGGAAACTTAGTTAACTTTTATGGAAAAAGATTGATCTCAATCCAATTCTTTACCATTACTATTTTTAGATTGTAATATTTCTAGTTGTTTCGGTTATTAGTTGTTTGTTTTATTAGTTTTATGTCATTTTTCTTAATCTTGGTTTGTTAAATTTTTGTTGAAACTTTCTTACCAAGTGTTTGAATTTAGTGCATTTTTTATTATTTTAGGTTTTAGAGCTTACACATACTCTAAAATACCATAGTGTTTAGCCTTATATAGGTACATTCAGAGAAATTGAATGTACCACTTTTATACCTAACACCTATATAGTACTATGTAGGAGGTCATATTCATAAACACACTCGCCCCTATGTTTCTTAAGAGGTAGACATATGTTCACTTGTGAAGGAGGACCAAAAGTTACAAAATGTATCATTTTTTGAATGACAAAGTACATGGTAGGTGTCCACCTATGTTGTAAACATGCTCTAAGGTAAGTATAAAAGCCTGCATGTTTAATCTCGTGTATAGGAGACCTAAGAAATATAGAGTTTCACCTTTATACATGGAACCTACACAGTCCTATATATCTCCACTTATTTTTCCCTATTTTGAGGCACATTTAATTCAAACATCACACCTTCGTATTACATATATAACATAAAATGTACACCCTTATGTTTTCTCATTCCTAACTATGTTCTTTCTCAATTGAAATTTCAAATATTCTTTTAGCTTTTAAAGAGATAAACTATCCAACCCTCTTAAATCATACATAATGCACCTTAATACATATTTAGATTTTTCTTCACCAACCTTTTAGCTTCATTAAGGTATTTTTTCTATAACATTCTTTTTTTTCGTTATTTAGACTCATCTTGAGATATTTAATGCTATGAATTATATCTGACAGCTGCAAAAATAAAGTAGACCTACTTCTATATCAGTGGTGAGTCTAGATCGATCCAGAGAGTGTTTAATTAGCCTTTGAAATGAAAATAACTAGTGTTTAGGTTTTGTGCCTGGAGGCAGGGGCGCAGGTGGAATTTGGTTTAAAATAAGAAAATAAAATAAAACTAACTAATAAAAGCAAATTAAAGAAAACATGAAAAATGTGAAAGTGGTGAATTCATTTGGAGTCCGATTCTTTGGTTTAATCTCGACCTACACTCTAATTAAACATATTTCCTTGAATTGTTTTCCTTTTACCTCTCATTGTCACTATTAGTTGTAGGTTAATGATACGATATATTAACCCAAGTTTTCCTTTAGTTCATGTTTAATTAAGATACGAATGTTAATTAAACCTAACTACCAAATAACCTAGGATACTATCTCTATATTCAATTGGGTAATGTGATTATGAATTAGGAAAACCAATTAATCTAACAACCACATATGCTCGAGTCATTAAATTTAGGTCGTGTTATCCCTAATAATTATGCACCATTAGTCCTCACAATGAATCTTAATTATAACAATTACCGATTATATTGAAATTCTAGCTATAACTTCATACACAAACAACCGAACTATACGATAATACGATCATTCATACATAAAATCCAAATCCTTATGCATAGGATAACACAATCAATTTGTAAAGAGAGAAAGAAACAAAAATACAAGGAAGGAATGCTTAATGAGGTTGTCCGCATTGATGTCACCTCCGAATCGACGTCAAGAAGCTAACTCTCTATGGGTCTCTCATAGTTAGGAGCTTTGGTTGCTCTCTTTATTCTCTCTCGAATCTTTCAAAGCTTTTTCCAACTGAAAACAACAAAACTTTCATAAAAACCCTTGTCGTTATATGTCTCAGTTTATATTAAAAACCTAGGTGATGTGGCCTTCTATGCCTGTGAGTTATCTCTCATAGGTATAAGAAAGCCTCATGGGTATGACATGGGTTGTCACACCTGTAAGTGGCTTCTCACGACTGTGAGAAACCTTGCTTATGCAAGCAGGCCATAAATCCTTTTTCAGCCCTCTTCACATCACACACAACATGTATTCTTTATATGTAAAAGTGGAATGGCAGTCGATGTGTATATGATGTCTTACTGACATGCATGCTTTATTTACTCCAAGTGTAGCTATCCAATAAGATGTTCTTTTCTTCTTTTAGCAACGGACATATTTGTTTTATTATCCAAGCTTTGTCATGTTTATCCAGCCCCCAAATTCCTCTTGTTAGCCTTCCCATGTGACACGACTGTGAAATTTTCTTGATGGTTTGCTTCACGATCTTGTTATTTTCTTGTCTTTACTTGCTCCAATCTTTTTCATTCTTTCTCCATAAAGACAAGTGGATATGAATCTTCAGAAAACGTCCTAAATATTATACTTTCTACTCATTTTAACTCCTTTGCTTCTAAATTATGCCTAAAATCACATATGAGTCAAAGTGAGTATCTTAAGCAATTTCATTTCATTAATCACTAAGTGTTATGTAATAATTATACAATCAATTAAGAACTTGTCAATTTCCCCTACACTTAGCTTTTGGTCGTCCTCAGCAAAACATCAAAATTAAGCTCATAGACCTACAAACATTTACTCGTTTCCCATATTTTCTAAGAATATATAATCATAAACAAAGATGAATAACTTTCAAAAACATATAAAGAACTTATCATTATAAGTTTTAATCATAATCAATCAACATCCAATACATTTTAAAACTGAGCAATCTAATGGTAGACTTGGAAAATGTATTTAACTAAAATATATCCACAAGTACACTCAAATACCATTCATAACCATGTCATTCCATAACTTTGCAAATCATTTCATTTCTCCACCACTAAGGTTTACATGCAAAATCATGAATCAAAGGACTTTTTAGGTTGTAATGTGGGCGAAAG
>JAOQMP010000208.1:15421844-15432902 GCA_027563575.1 Erythroxylum pedicellare
ATATAGGTCTATTAGAGACAACTTTTCTATTAGTTAAGGATAAAAGTGCATTTTATAAGTTCTTTCCAGATTTCACGTATCAACGAAATTTTCGCTGAGTTGTTGTAAATGCAATACCCAACCCGACAAGGATATCGTGAAGATTAAGGAAATAATTGCATACATTGCAGTATAAAATAAGAAATGGACAACAATTTAAGATAGACAAAAAAGGGAGGAAAAAATGGGTTACTTCCAATACAATACCCCACCCAAATGACAAGGGTATTGGTAAGAAGAAAATAATTATTAGTTGAGGGAAAGGGCTAAAAGAAACTATTAAGGCCCGAAATATAAATTCCACAAGTAAATAATAGAATAGAATTAAATTAGGGATGTTTTGAAAAATTAAAATAGTGAGGTTAATTCTACTTCAAAAGGTTTTTAAACACAATCGAAATTGCCAGCATTCGAGCAGATCCTATTCTCTCAAACACTTAGCAGTAGAAAATGCTGATGGTTTACCCACAGAGCTTGCAAGAAAGCCATAATCATCCAAAGTCCACCATTCAAGAGGGACATTATGGAAATGAATCCAAATGGAAATGAATTCTATACCATGTCCATTCAATTTCATGCCTGAAACCCACTTCTGAACAAACAAAGGCTATCCACTAATATGCCATGGACTTGTTTCCATGATTGAAGACAAGCTTTCCTCATCTCAGAATTTGAAGATGAAGGAATTCTCTTCAGTCAAGAGCACCTTATCCAGACCTATGTTCCCCCCCTTTGGAATGAGCCCATTTATTAACCTGAGATGAGGGCCTTTTGTTCATCAAAAACCAATTAAGCCGCATAGCCAGGTTTTGACCCCTATTTGCATAAGCTCCTCAGGAGGAGAAACAACATTCACCAAGGTGGATTGAAAAAGCTTAGGCCGATGTGGAGGAGACTCGATTGAAATTATAATCTTCCATGATCTAGGAACCCCTTTAGGAGTCACTGAAATCCTACCTTTTCCTTTACTTGCGTCAGAGGAATCGCAAATGGATGGAAACTAGGCTGCTGGCATTCAATTGGCCCTTCGGGATAATGAAATGGGTCAAGCAATTTCCAATGCGAGTCTCCACTGAGCTTACTTGAACAAGAAAGCTACCGGTGACTTGCCAGAAAGGGAAAGCTACCGTTCAGGTGAAGGGAAAGGCAGTTTACCGTTAAAGTGGAGGGAAAGACTGCAAGTTTATGTTACGCAATAAATATTAGCTTTCGAGCAAAAAGTACCGCCTAAATGACCAAATTGCATGTTTCCACAATGTTGATGGAAGACAATAACGGCATCTAAAGGGATCACCAGTATACATACAATTACTTATAATAGAATTCCAGCACTAACCGAAATGGTGGTCTTTCTAAAGTACACAAATGATCTCTTCGAGTTGTGACAAATGACATGTCCATGCAAAAAGGAGCGGTGGAGAAGTGAATAAAAAGATGGGAATGATAATTTTAACAAGACATTCTACAAGGAGAATTCCCCATTGATTAGAGTCCCACAGCTCCACCTGCACTATTCCACGCCCAAAAAACCAAAAATCCCCCCACCAAACCCACCACAAGAAGTTGATACCATTGCACAGCGCACACCTACAGACAACAAGCAGTGGATTGGTTGCTGTTCACAACATTTCTTGAGATCTTCTCACACAGCGACCAACTTTTTTCTTGAATTCATCTCTCCTCTCTCTCCATTCCTTCTGCATAAAAATACCACTTTCAGAGTGTGGAGATTCTTCAACTCTTTCCTTCATTAGACAAGCACTTGTTTAACAATATGCATGCTAAAAGCAAAAAGAAGCTTAGTGGACAAACAGCGTGGAGCGCAGCTCAGTCCATTGATATCCCATAAGTAACAGAGTTACATGAACAACATAAATCGCTCCTCATGCCTTGCATATCAACTGTTCAAGCAGCATTTGACGTCATACCTATTCTCTCTCTCTCTCTCTCTCTGTCTGCTGTCAGCATTTTTTTTGTTTGTTTTCTTTTCATATAGTAAATTACTGATATCTTAATGGCCTCTGTCCATTTAGCTCCATCAATCATTCTAAGAATTATTATCACCAAAACTGAGGATCAGAAGTCTCACTATACGAAGTATCATTTCATCCTGGCAATGAAATTTAAGATAAAATTAAGCTGGACATACAGTTATGACCAGTAAATTAGGTAATTTATTACAAGGAGTAATTTTTCCAGAAGAATATAACAGCACATAATTTTTTCCTGATATGCATTAACAATCAACCGAACCATGACCACAGGATCATTCTACTTCTATACAACTAACAAACTGTCATATTGCAAATACTGGTGATAGAATCAACTTTAACTCTAGGCAAGATATCTACCAGCTGATTTGTAAATTGAATTCTGTATATAATACGAACACCTAGACATATAATGAGCATTGAGTAGCATGAACTACATTAAACTACCAGCAGTTTTGTCAAACACAATAGTTAAGATTTACTTACAGCAGCTTCAACATTTGCAGGAGATTCATCATTTGGACTAGAAAGCATCGATATGATACTCAGAACTATACTTTCAACCTGCCAAAAGGATTAACAGGTGGATGTCTGTTAAGCATGGTTCATACAATAAAACATACACACAAAGTTGAATATATATTAAAGAAAACTGCAGGTTGGAAGTAGTGCTAAATGCATGAGATGTTTCATGGGGAATATTGGAATTAAAAACCAACACAACAACAACCCAGTAAAAATCCCACTAAAAGCAGGTTTCGGGAAGGTTCAGTATATACAGCCTTATCTCTAACTAATAAAAAGGATGTTTCTGAATATTGGAATTAAGAGTGAAAACAAATTGAGAATCTGGAAATGCAGAGTAATGGGGATTACAAGAGGGCAGCTATGTATTCGAGATTATATGGGTTAAACTCTTGAAATTAAGAAAATGATTTTAAACATGATGGGATTATATGGGTTAAACACTTTACGAAAATGATTTTAAAAGTGATCTAATGGAGTGGAGATTCCATTACATTACACAACCAAGCTAAATAATTAATGATGTAATGTGGTGTAAAAGAGTTTAAAGTTTATAAATAAATAAAAAAAGAGGACAAATCATTCAATCACAAGCTTTAATTTGGTAGAATGAAGAGTGAAAATATAAGTGAGTAAGGAAGTGTGAGTAAGGATATCAAGGGCCAAAACTTACTTCATATTAGGTTTTCCTTATTAGACGGGAAGTAATAATAAGTTAGATATATTATCCTAATTTTATAGGACTTGAGCTTAAGCTTATTTAAAAATAAAGAATCCTAATAAGTATAATTTTAATTTATTTTGGATATTTTAGATTGAAATTCTTTTACTACTAGGATAAGTGTTCCAAGAACTTCTCTATATATGTGTGCATTCAACCCTTCAATAAAAAACAACTTGAAATTTCTCTCTACAAACTTAATTCTTCAACTAAAAAGTGTAATGCTTTCTCTATGAGCAACTCTCAGACTCTACAAGTGAATCCTAGTTCTTCGCATCCATTGTTGTTTCCTCACTAAAATTCTTTCACTACTAGCCCAAATTTCCAGCAACCAAAAACTTAAAATTCTAGCCTATCAAACCTGAAATTCCAATAACCTAAACAAATATTCCAAACCTGAAATTCCAGCAGCCAGATTTTATAAGTTTTAGTTACCAGTTTGATATCTCTTCTACTCGTCCTATATCAATTTGGTATCAAAGCTTTAGTTCACAATGGCGGCAGAAATCAGAAGTGTGTATAAAAAGCTGCTCAGTGACCAAGAGCGAGATGAAATACATCTGTAAATTATGGAAAATTGGACCTTAATGATCCTCGATCACGAGGTGCTCCAAGAACTAATTTATACAACTACATTGGATAACAATTTATACTTGATGTTAAGGGTAGAGAAAGTGAACTCCAAAAGATGAAGAGGCTGAAATTAATCAACAGTAAGTGGGGTTACAAAGTCAATGTCTATTGAGAGATCCAAGATAAAGAAACCAACCAGCAACACTTGGAGAGCAAATGTGAGACCTCAGAGCTCATGATAGAGCTCAAACACACAACATACTTGAAGATATTACTAGAAAAGTTCATGTTGAAGCACCTAATTTTGTAAGAAAGATAGATACAAATCTATTGTCATACTGGATAGCAACGATGGAAGATTTCTTAGAATGATACATGTCAAAGATTGAAAAATCCAACTTGCAAAGATGAAGCTAGTTGGACACCCTAAAATATGGTGTAGATCATTAGAGAATAGACTTCAAAAAATAAGCTTGCCAACAATTGTTGAACGGGAAGAGGTGAAGTTGAAGTTATCAAAACAATGCTTACCATTTCATCATCAAGATCTTTAAGATCAACTCATAACATTTCATGAAGGAACTCTGACTGTAATAGAGTACATAGAAATATTTGGTATCAACTCATATCTCACTACAAGAATGGCTTAAGGGAAAAAATTTAAAAAGAGCTAACAACGCAAAAATATTTCCACTCTCAAAGACACATCTTTTGGAGTAACATAGAAATAATTGGTATCAACTCATATCTCACTACAAGAATGGCTTAAGGGAAAAATTTACAAAGAGCTAACAATGCAAAAAGATTTCCACTCTCAAAGATACATAACTTTCGGCATTAAGAGCGGAGAAGTACCTATGACATCAACTAAGAAGTTTAGAAATCAAGCTGTAGAGTTTGGTATGAAGAGAATTACAAAATCTTAGTTTAGCAACTAATAGATCAAAATTTGCACCATCGAACAAATGCAAAACTTCTAAAGGAGCTAAACCTAAAGGCCAAGCCATAGTTGAGACTAGAAAAAAAGGACATAGCAACAATAAGAAGTGTTTTCGATGTAACAGGAATGGACACTTTGCTGATGAATGTACCAATAGAGGTTTTCATATGGAAGAAGCTAATCAGTAAGTGTGAGCATGAAGTTAGAGAGGAGTTGGAAGGAGATTCTAGTGATGAACAAGTAGGTCCCTCAAATCTTTATGTAGTAAGGCACATACTTATGACCTGTATGCCGGGAGAACAAGAATGACTTTGTACTACTATTTTATTTGCTCATCTTAAGGGTGGAAATGAGGCATGTAAGCTTATCATTGATGACGTAGTATGCATGTGATATACGAGCGTATGGCAAAGCAATTGAATCTATTTTTAGAGAAACACATCTCTACAAAGTTGTTACGTAGATGATAGCATTATATTGGTTGGTCTAAAGTGCTTGCTGTATTTCAAAATTGGAATATATCAAACATTCTAATTGAAGTGATGTTAGTTCTATCAAAGTATCTTATATTTTACTTGGTTGACCGTAACTTTATAATCATGATCTGCAGCATTTTGGAGAAATTAACACTTACCAATTCGTGTTTCATGGATAATTTTAAAGCTTACAAAGGAGGACAAGGTAGAGAAACAGAGAAAAAGTAAAACGGAAACAATGAACACCAAGCAAAAGGTCTCTCAATATACTTTGTTAATAACATAGCAGGGAATTGTGATTGTAATAGTAGTGAGTGGGGTAACAGAAACAACACCTAGAACACCCCTTATAATATCTAAAGTTAGTGAATTGCTATGATTTTCAAACCGTACACCAAATGATTTATTAAGTGAATTACCTCTTTTATGAGATAATCAACATGCTATTTACTTGGTAGTTAGATCTATTCTACCAAATCTTCCAACATATCACTTAAATCCTATCAGGAATGAAGAATTGTAGAAGCAAGTAGAAAAGTTGCTTAAAAAAGAGTTTATTCAATAAATGTCTTAGCCTGCGTGTAGCTAAAACATTATTGACACCAAAAAATGATGGATGTAGGCAAATGTGCATTGACTTTAGGGCAATAAACAAGATCATAATATGGTATAGGTTTTTAACCCCTCACCTTGATGACAGGTTAGACATATTAGATATGTTGAACACAATTTTTATCAAGATAGACTTACGAAATGGGTATCATCAAATCAAAATTAGACCTGGGAATGAATGGCGAACAACTTTGAAGACTAAAGAGGGGCAATATGAATGGTTCGTATTGTAATTTAGACTCACAAATGCACCTAGCATTTTTGTGAGTGATTAACCAACTGTCTATACCATTTATGGGCAAATTTTTGGAGCAGTATTTTGATGACATATTAATATATAGCAAGACTACAAAAGACCATCTAGTATATTGTCAACAAGTTTTCGGAATTTTGAGATAAGAGAATCTTTATATCACCTTAGACAAGTGTTCATGCAAACAAGTTTTATGAACAGGGTTTTGTTGTGTACTTCTGAGGTGTTGAGATGAATCCCAAGAAGATTGAGGCTATCCTTGATTGGCCTACTCCAAAGAATGTGCATGAATTAGAGTTTTCATAGCCTACCAACATTCTACTAGTGATTGATTCACAATTACAGCACCATAACGAACATTTATAACTAATTATATGGAGGAGTAATTTAATTGGTCAAAGACAATATCTAAAGCCCTTGAAGAAATCAAGAAAGCGTTGACCGAATCCAATTTTGCAAATTCCAAATTTTTCTAAAGTATTTAAAATTGCTTGTGATGCATCTCATGTGAGAATTAGAGATATACTTAGCCAAGAAGGACACAAGTTAACGGAAGAGAAACAATGATATTTGATCTATAACAAGGAATTTTATGAAATAGTATGTTTTCTTTATAATGGACATTGTTATCTCTTGTACAAGGGTTTTATTCTATATTCGAATCATGACTCTCTTAAACACTTCAAGTACCAAAAGAACTTGAACAAAAGACAACTTTTGGAGTTAATTTTTGGAGCAGTTAAACTTGTTATATAAATATCGAACAAGAGTTGAGAAAAAGGCAACAAATGCATAGAGTAGAAAGAGCCGTTCACTTTGATAGTAAACATTCTAGGGTTTGAACAACTAAAGAGAGAATATGTTTTAGATCGAGATCTGGGAATAATTTATTCAAACATTGCAACTGCAAAATGGGACAGCCACTTCCCTTCTATGATTCATGAGGACTACCTTTTCAGAGGAAACAACTTTGCCTACCTACGATTCTATAAGAGAATATGTGATTTTGGAATTATATGGAGCAATCACAACAAGCCACTTTGGAAGATAAAACCATAGAAATGGTTAAAGATCTCTCTTTATTTGCATTGCTTAGAGAAGGAAATGTCTAAAGACATATGACAATGTCAAGCATGTCAATTAGATAAACAAAATAAGCAAGATTTTCGACTATATACACGACCACGCTTTAACCATGTAAGGATGGATTTTGTCTTAAAGAGTGCCTAAATCAATAAGGATGGATTATGATCATAATTTTGTGGTGGCGGATAGGCTTTCAAAAATGAGTCATTTCATTCCATATTCCAAGACTATGATGCTTTCCATATTGCTAAACTCTTCATCAAAGAAGTTGTACTTCTCTATAGATTACCTTTAACCATTGTCTCTGATCATGAAATTTATGAGTTATTTTTTAAGCAGTCTATTAAAAACATTGAACAGTAAGCTACATTTTTTAAGTTCTTTCCACACACAAAATGATGAGTAAATGAAGGTGGTGAATAGAAGCTTGGGAGACTTGTTGAGATGCTTGGTAGGGGATAACATGAACAATTGTGACCTAATTCTTCCTATAGCAGAATTTGCTTACAACAGTTTTATAAATAAGATAGCCGATAAAGAGTCCTTATGCAAAAGTTTCAAGGATTCAACCAAGAAAGCATACTGATTTAGTTTCTTTACCACAAATAGCAAGAGATGGCGTTGAAGTTGAAGGTTTTGCACAACATATGAAGGATATCTCTGATGAGGAATAATGAAAGACACAATTGCTAGAATTCAATGAAGGGGATATAGTGATCATATGATTCTTCTAATTGCTAGAATTCAATGAAGGGGATATGATGTTCAAAAGATTCTTCTGGAGCATTTCTCAAAAGGGAAATATAAGAAGCTTCAATTATCGAGTATTGGACCTTATAAGACCGCCTAAGTTTTAGCAACTAGTTTGATATCTCCTCTATCCTTCCTGTATCATAATGTAACATTGAATACATTGCGACTCCCATTACAATCTACCAACACCACTAGGTAGACTAACTTTAACCATGCTCTCATCCTTAACAACGACAAAATTGGAATTGCCTATTTAAGTTTCTAGGTTTGGAAGGACCAAAGGGAAAGCAATTCATATTGAAGAGAACAAATGGAACCCCATAACTTACATACAACCATGAACTTGTATCGCATATAGACTAGGCATACTAATCTTTATGGACTATATCCCATAGCTTTTCGCTAATTGATTCATCAACATATTGACTATGATGATAAGTAAATTCTTCATAGATGATGGTTGAATAAGGCTACTTTCACAATATCAAAACCATCATTACAAGTTGTGATAAATTGCTAACCTAAAAAGCATACCCATAAAATTAACAACTAATGGTTGTTTAGAAGATAGTTTTGGATCTTGAAATGAACAAATGATACATGTATATCTAACATTAACTTTATCAACATGCACCACATGTATTTGGACATTGATGTTTATTAGACCATGAAGAATAGCTTTGCCAACATATATTACAATGATGATGTGTATTTTGTTGTTTTCCAAATTATGTAAATTCTGCTATAACATAATACTCATGATTGTTTCTAATTCTAAAGAAAAAAACTAGCCAAAAGGGTAAATATAATATCGCAATGGATTGCAAAGGCTAGAAGATCATTACAGGCTTCTAATAGAATTTTAGCCATTCAATTCTTCGTACAATGTTGACATTAGAATCTTGCATGCACAACAATTTTCTCTCTTAGAGCTCTTTCCACTAAAACAAGTTACTTAGCTTCAATTGCTTGAAGATGGTACTTAAAAATCCTTATGTTTCCATAATCATGGTCTCACTATCACTCGTTTACCTATTCACCTATATCAACTACAAGTAGTTATCTGTTCTCGTGGTTTACAAGCCATTCTTTTTGTTAGGAAAGATCTATATTAGACGTCAGGAAATACCTATATTAGGAAAAGTATGATCTCGTCTTTATTGTATGATTTTCTCTTTATTTCTAAGATATTTTCTTTATGTAATTGGTTCTATATAAAGGCTACAAGGGTCTTGAGTTATTATAAAGCCCTTGGTTAACTATTCTCTAATTTTCACATGGTATCAGAACAGAGCCAATTTTCAAACCTCAAAATCTTCTTTACCGTAAAATGCTAACATCTTCTATCCTATCCAAAACACTTATCTCCACTTACCAACACCAAAAACCAAATACATAGAAGCAACTAGGATGTGTCGGAAACCACCACAGTACGGACAATGTCACTAAAAAATCACCCACATGTCGTTGTCTAGTGACCATTGGCAACAACAATTTGATGGGTCAGCTCACCTCTTTGTCCTGAATGGAGTTCTGGTCTTGTTTCATGTCAAAACTAACTAGAACCTGGGTATTTTGATAAAGTCTTTTATATGTTTTGGAACATCGTCAGCAGTGTTACCATTGTTTGTTTAGGCAGGAAATCCGTCAAATATACCTAAGAGATGGCAGATTCCAATAGCAAATCATTGACAAGTGTTCCAACAATGGGTTCCTCAACTTTGCAAATCACCAAACAATGAACAGTAATAACTATTTTTTCTGGTCTAAGAATGTAGAATTGTTCTTTAGAGGTCAGATAAAATTGTACCATCTTACATTCGATCACCCAACTGATCAGAAAATACTAGAAAATTGGCAAGTTGATAATGAACAATTACTACATATTCTTTTCGATTCTATGGAACTAGAAATCTCAGTCCTATTCTCTCATGTTAGCACTTGTAAGCAAGCTTTGAACTATGATAAGCTTCCTTACTCCAGTAATATGCTTCGCATGAATGATATTTCTGTTGAGTTATTTCAGTCCAAATAGGAGGGAAGTTTGATTGAATACTTTTGGAAAGTGAAATGTGCATTTCAAGAGATGAATTCTCTACTACCAATCACATTTGATATTAAGGAGATGCAGATTCAAAGAGAGCACTTGGTGAGTATGACATTTTTGGCAGATTTAAACCCGAGTTTGAGCCTATGCGAGCACAAATCTTGGGAGGTGTAGACTTTCCATCCTTAGTTGAAATATAATCCACACTCTCACTCTATGACTAAGGCAAATCCACTAGAGAATAACTCTGATAGCTCAGCACTTGTAGCACAATCTGGTTCACAAGTCAAAGGAAGTCTAGGAGGACGTGGTGATCGTGGTGGGAAAAGAGGACGTGGTAGAGGCTCACGACTCCACTGCGCATACTATGATAAAGGCAGACATGATGAAAAGTCTTATTGGGATAAATATCCCCATTTGTGAGTTGCTTATGTTGCATCTCTTGAAGAACATTCTTTGACTACAGCTTCACAACTGTTTGTTACAGGGGACTTAGTTACTCTTCCACATTGTCAAACAATTGTGGGTTGTTGTTGCGTGTTCAATGTTAAGGTCAATTCTGATGGCACGATTAATCGTTTAAAAGTTCGCTTGGTAGCTAAGGGTTATACACAAGTGTATGGTATGGATTATACTGAAACCTTTTCTCCTATAGCCAAATTGACATATGTTCGTATTTTCATTGCATTGGTAGCCACCCATAATTGGCCTCTTCATCAACTTGGTGTAAAAATGCTTTCCCTCATGGTGATCTTCAGGAGACTATTTTTATAGAGCAACCATGATATAGATCCACATCCACCTCTGAAGACCTATGTGAGGAGGAAGACACGTGGAAGACAACCATCTTTTGACCAAGTCTCAATTTGCCAGCTATTGGGAATAGGATTAGCACCTGAAGAACTGGCAGCCATTGCTCCATAGCCACTACCTCACTTTATCCATTATTTCCATATTTCTAGCTGTTTGTTGCACATTTCCAGAATTCTAGTTATTAGTTTGCATAGCCATTTCATTTAAATATCTGTTCAGTTTTATCTTT
>JAOQMP010000208.1:15448509-15471647 GCA_027563575.1 Erythroxylum pedicellare
GTTGATTAAAAATTACTAAAAAACTACTTAATTTCAAAACTAAAATTAAAAATTAAATAGTTAACAAATTAAAGGACTTAAATGTTAAAAGACAATTCTAACCCTAAATTGGAATGGAAAACTAAAAAGATAAAATTACGCAAAATTGATGCAATTAAAATGCAGGCCCTTGAAATTAAACACAAGCCTGTACTTAATGAACTTCCAAACAAACAAACTAACCTAATTTGACACAAAAACATCACAATTACAATATGAAAAATAGAAAAAATGCAACGTTCCATAATTAGAGTCAAATTTAAACCCAATTCACCTGTAATAACTTATATTAAATGATAAAAACACTTGGGTGAAGATTAAATCCGATCATTAGACACTAACAATGCAATTAAATGCTCAAATTTCCCGGTAAAATAACACAAAACACCTAGTAAATAATGTATAAACAAGTGAAAGTATAGCAAAAAATTACTTGGGTGTCATTAAAATTGCCTAAAATTTGAAAATTGGGATTGAGATAGGGAGTTGCATCATCAACCTTTAGAGGAAGAGAATAAAAAATGAGAAAATTTTGAAGGATCAGGGTTTTTTTTGAAGATTTATCATGGAAGTGCACAATCAGGTGCACAACCATGCATTATACCTTGCACTTCTTTGAACGACCGTGATTCATGAAAGTTTATGTTTAGTTGCATGGTCATGCAACTAAACATGCAGAAAAATTCTGATGTGCTTTATGATTTGTGCAATTTCAAAATTTAATCCATAATGTAACAATCCTTGCACGTAATAATTAAAACACATAATGAACTATCCCTAAGTCACAATTATGCTCAATTTCTTCAAGATGCTTAACTTATATAAAAAAACACGTAAAAAAATTAAAAATCTAATTTAAAACAAATTAAATTCAAAATCATGGGTTACCTCCCATGCAGTGCTTTGTTTACCGTTACTAGCTCAACGTACTTCTTTTGCTTATGTTGGTTCAAATAATTCATGTGATTGTAGCGTAACTATAGGTTTCATAACCTATAAGTAAGCCACCTGACTATGCTTTCAACCACCCTTCTTCCTCGTCTTCTTCTTTTTTTTTTATTCTTTCAAATTTGTAGCTTTTCAGGTGGGTCTTTACAAATGAAACTCTGCTAAACTTTTTCATAAGATTCCTTTATCTTGATACATCCACAAATTTAAAGGGATTTCTTCTACCATTAGACACTTTAAATGAAACCCTGTCATCCCCACTCTTAGAGTTAACTCACCTCTATCAACGTCTATAAGAGACCTGGTGGTAGCTAAAAATGGTAGTCCCAAGACAATGGGTATTTTTATATCCTTGTCTATGTTTAAGATGGTGAAATTAGTCATAAAGGTGAACTTATCCACTTGTATATTCTTAATGATGTCCTTAGGATGGTGGAGTGATCTGTTAACCATTTGTATACACACACCAGTTGGAATTAATTCATCTAATTTCAATTTCTTACTCAAAACGTGGGGCATTAAATTAATGCCCACTCCTAAGACCACAAATGCCTTGTCAAATTTGACACTACCAATAGTAAAAGGAACATAAAAATTCCCTGGGTCAGCTTGCTTCTGTGATAGTGTTATCACTTTGTTGGAGCTCTCTTTGCTTGACTCTTTCTTCTCCAACTTCTTTAATTCCTCTTTGTTTGACAATATCTCTCCTAATAATTCCAAACTTTTTGGTCTATGCAGAAAAAGTTTATCATAAGGAAACTCTTCTATGAGTTTCTTTAGTAGACCAATAACATAGTCTAACTCATCTTCCATTTCTTTTCTTTTTGTTTGCACAAGGTTTGGAGTAGAAGGTTGAAATTCGTTGACTGATTTTAGAGTAGGTTCGCTAACCACTTCAGAGTGACCCTCAATAGTCACCTCTTCATCTTCTTCCTTACGGAACTTCTTCGCACTATACTAAGTGATTTTTATTATCCTTTCCCTTGGATTTGTTTAAGTTGTGCTCAACAATGTCCCTTTAGGTCTCTCTATTATAGATTTGGCTAGTTGGTTAAACTTTAAGTTTCATATGGATGCTTTGCTTTGTTGGTGTTTTACCTTAGAATCTTAAATAAAATCTAATATCATCTCATCCATATTCAGTTTCCTTAGTTGTGATGTTTGTGCCTAAAATCCTAGTGGAGGGATATTCCCTTTTTTTCCCCTAATTTCCCCATGAAAAGTTAGGGTGGTTCCTCAATCCCAGATTGTACGTGTTACTGTAATGGTTATTTTGATTTCTTGGAGCGTTCACCAAATAGTCTATATGCTCTGGTTGATTAGATTGACAATCTTGTCCTTGGTGATCAAACCCACATGATTTGCACTGTATGGAGCTGTAGTAATGTTGACTATCTTTTTACTTAAGGCTTCCACTTGACTCACTAGTCTCGTTACTGTGTCTAGCTCATATACTCCAAACGGCCTATTAGTGTTTTGTGCTCTAACCGAGCACTATTGATAGTTATTCATGGTTATGTCTTTAATCAACTCTTGGGATGCTTTAGGTGTCTTGTTGTTTAGAGTCCCTCTAGCTACTGCATCAATTGACTGCTCTGTATTATGACTTATCCCATTATAAAATGTTTGGATTTGCATCCATAAAGGTAATCCATGATATGGCATCGTTGAAACATCTCTTTAAACCTCTCCTATATATCGTACAATGATTCTACTTTAGCTTGGGAGTAAGATGAGATGTCGTTCCTCAGTTTTGTAGTCTTTGTAGGAGGAAAGTACTTTAGTAAAAAATTTTCCACCACTTAATCCCAAGTGGTTAGTGACAAACATGGCATAGAATTAAGCCACTGCTTTGCTTTTCCTCTCAAGGAGAAAGGAAATAGACGTAATCTAATGGTGTCATCGTTCACTCCATTTATTTTGAAAGTTTCACAGATCTATAAGAAGTTAGAGATATGTGCGTCAGAATCTTCGTCTCAAAGTCCATTAAGATGATGCTCGGCTTGATTTTTGAAATTATTGGTTTGTACAGTCGGTCTCACTCTACTGGATTCTGTGCCATTTAAGTATGGATTAGCAAAATTAAACATCATTCGTGGTTAGTGCACCATGTTGGATGATCCTTTAGTATTTGTGTGAACTTCCAAGTCCTCTATTTGACGATCTAGTTCAAACTCCCTAAGGTATGTCCTATGACGATTCCTACGCACAACTCTTTCTATCTCAGGATCTACTTCAAATAAGTTCTCAATATTACTCTGGGTCATAAACTGCCTTGGAGTCTAACTTAAATTAAGGAAATAACCTAAAATCATCACTACCTATAGTTTTAAGTTTAGTTATTTTGTTGTAAAGTTATGACACACTACCAGTACTCTTCACATTTACACTCAACTTAGGTCTACTATGAGTATCTTGCTTGTACCCGTGTCACCCAATTTCATTTTTTGTGGCTTGTAAAAGAGCTACTAATTGCAAAATAATTAAAAGGATACCATTTATCAAATAAGAACATAAATTAAGTTCAGTAATGCCCTTTTTAGTAACAAATTGTCAATAAAATAGGGAATAATGAAACTACCTGAATCATCTACCGAATCTGATAGTTTGTCTTATAAAAAGATGAACTACTCTTCTTTTGTAATCACCCTTGCCTCCTCTTCTTCTTTTGCTTCGTGAACAAAGACTTCCTTATACTCTTTAAACTTCCTCCTCTGTCATCTATTCCTCTTCCTCCTCTTTAACTTTTGAAGATTCAACTACATCTATTCTCATAAACGAGCTTCCCTCTATCAGATTCTTTAATACCTTATTCATAATGAATTTCACTTGTTCATCACCGATTTGAAAGATAAGGTTGCCATCATGGACATTTATTAAAAGATTTTCCATTGTTTAAAATGGGTCTACCAAAAATTAGTGGACAAGTTCGATCCTCTTCAAAGTCTAGCATAATGAAATCCACAGGAATTATAAACTTGTCCACTTATATAGGCATATCCTCTACTCTGCTAAATGATTTCTTTACTGATTGATCTACCAACTGAATAAGCATGGAAGTTGGCTTTACATCTCCTAGCCCTAATTTTCTGAAGATTGACAAAGATATAAGATTAATACTTACACCTAGGTCACATAGGCATTTAGAAAATTCTAAATTACCAATTACAAAGGGTATAATAAAACTCCCTGGATCTTTCAACTATGAGGGCATGTGGTTAGTAATTATGGAGCTACAAATTTTTGTCATGGAGACCATTTGATTGACATCCTAAGTCCCTTTGTTTTTTTTATATAATAATTTGCCTTTGAAAAACTTTGAGTAAATAAGTATGCTCTATAAAGCTTCCACAAAGGGCAAGATAATTTGTAATTTCTTAAGATTTTCTACCAACTTTAGACATTGTATATCTAATATATTCTTATGAATTCTATAAGAAAATTCACATACTTAGGCATGCTCTCCAAAGCTTCCACAAAGGGAAAGGTAATTTGCAATTTCGTTAGCTTTTCCACAAACTTTATAATTTGTATATCCAATTTGTTCTTCTGAAGTATTTATGGGAATGGTATTTTAGTGCATATGGAGGAGAAGGAACATAGGGAGGATCTTCATTCTTATCTTCATCCTTTTTCTTCTTTGCTTAGTCTATTACAAGGTGGGGTTCAACTTGTTTTTCTACTAATTCTTTTAACTCTTTCCTACACCTAAGTGTGATAGCCTTAAATTGCTCCTTTGGATTTACTTCCTTATTTCTCGAAAGGCTTCCCACACTTGTTGCAGACAATGCATTGACAAGTTGGCCTACTTGAACCTTCAGGTTATGAATAGAAGAAGCATGATCCTTGACTACTTGTTTGAATTTCACTTATAAACTTATGAGCTTATCTAATTTTGAATCATTTATGCTAGACTTATCTTAATGAAATCCCAGTGGACCTTGATTTCTCAATTGAGTCCCTGCATTATTAGACCAAAAGAAATTTGAGTGGTTCTACCACCCAGTATTGTGTGAGTTTAAATAAGGATTGTTACCTCCCAGGCCATATTATGCTCCTAAAAATTTAGATTACTATATGGTGTTGATTTCCACTAAGAAGCAATCAGCTGTGATATAGCTCTCTTATTTGTATAGCTCGCATCCATGCTGAATTGCTTTGAGTGGAGAGAAAGATGTGGTTATTAGGCTATTTAATTACTAGGCTAGGTTGACGATTTTAGCCTACAATATTGCCATTAAATCTAAAATAATCATTCTTTTTGGATCTGAGAAGGTTTACTATTGTCTACTTCGTTCTGATGTCCAAAGACAGCTATTGTTCTCCATCTCTTCTAATAAGTTATAAGTTGTTTGTATTAGTGGTTGCGTAATTCCGTGATAATTGGCATTGAACCCTGGCTTGATGAAGTTCATAAGGGTCTTTTTATGCTCTCTGTGATTTAATTCCTCCACCATCTTTCATTCTATCACTTCTTGGCATTTAGCTATTTGAATATCTCATTCTTGCTTTATGATGCCTAGAATTGTTATATCTTTGCTTCATTGGGAAGCTTTATTTATTTAGTTGCATTTTAATATTTTTGTTCAAGCAACTGTACTCACACAAGAAAGCTTGTTAAATCCTTAAATCAAAGGAATTCAAATTCTAAAAGACACTAAAAGTCCTCAATGACACTGCCAAAACTTGTTAAGCTAGTTTTATATAGTAATAAAACTCTTAATACTGCAGGTATATGGATAGTATCTTCTTGTATCAATAAGCATCATTGTTACGAGGACTATAGAAACCTAAACAACTTAAATAAGAACTTCATTTAAGGTATTAAGAATTGAATTGAATTAAAATAAATAACTGAAAGTAAAAAAGACTAATAAGTAAATAATTGATAAGTAAGCTGCCAATGAAATTAAGGTTGATGAAAGTTAAAGACTTTGGAACTTTTCTATCATTATTTTGTTTCCTTTAATTTTATTGGTCCAATTTATGTTTGATCCAAGATATCCTAAAGTTTTGATTACTCTCTCTTAAGATCTAATTAAGTAATCCTAATTGAATTTGATACTCATAAATTTGTACCCTCTCGATTCACAAACTACCGCCAACTTATTCAATTAGATTTAAAGCAATCCTATAGATAATTAATTTGACAACTAAGATCTCTCTTCAATTGTTTCCTAATATAATAATTGTGAGTCTCTTAAGTTGTCAACTCTTGTTGCACACCTTAACACTAATTACTTGACTCACTCTCTCAATTTATTATCAAGTATATGCATGACAATGATCACAAACATTCATCAATTTATTGAATTCAACAATAATCAAAGTTCATAAAATAATTTAAGAACAATCCCTAACAAGGTACTGGAAACCCATAATCATGTTAAAAACCATAACAATCCAATTAAACATCTAAGATAATGAAAGAATTAAAGGGAAAAAAACTAGTTTATGTCTTGAGCTGGAAATTTAGAATTTCTCTAATTCTCCTCTTGATCTTATTTGATGTAATGGCTGCTACCTTTTTTTAAAATGTTTTTCTTGTTCTTAAATAGTTTTTGATGCATCTAGGGTTCCATTTAATTTGGTTCCAAAAATAGCCCCAAACCTGAAAGATACAAAAAAGTCATGCCTGGAAATCTCCTATCACGATCGTGCTCTTTGATTCATGGCTATGCTTCTGATATTTCCCTCTCTATCATGATCATGCTCCAACAATGCAACTTCATGGGAGTATAATAAGTTTATGGAGGCGACAATCTTTATTCAAATTCGTATACTATTGAGTGATAGAACCACTCAAATTTCTTTTAGTCTAACACTACAGGAACTCAATTGAGAAATCAAGTTCCATTGAGATTTCAACAAGAAGAGTCTAATTTATAGAATTCAAAGATGGACGAGTTAAAGGACAAGCTCATAAGAATGGAAGGGAAATTCAAGCAAGTAGCAAAGAATCATACCACTTCTATTCATAATCTAGAGATTCAAGTGGGGCAACTTACAAATGCATTATCTATAAGAAGTGTGGGGAGCCTTCTGAGCAATATGGAAGTAAATCCAAGAGAGAAATTTAAGGCTATCACACTTAGGAATAGGAAAGATCTAGAAGAATCAACAAAAAACAAGCTGAACCTAACCTTGTAGAAGACCGAGAGAAGAAGAAAAAAGATGAAGATAAGAATGAGGATCCTCATTATGTTCCTCCTCCTCCATATCCACCAAAAATGTCATTCCTAAAAACACTTCAGAATAATAGATTGGATATAAAATTTGCAAAGTTCATGGAAAAGTTAAAGAAATTACAAATTATCTTACCCTTTGTGTAAGATTTAAAGAGCATACCTAAGTATTGAAAATTTTTCAAAGACATCTTATCAAATAGACATACTTGGGATGATGGAAAGTTGCAGCTTCATAATTACTAACTACATTCCCTTATAGTTGAAAGATCCAAGGAGTTTTACTATTCTTTGTGTCGTTAGTAATTTAGAGTTTTCTATATGTTTATGTTACTTAAATGTAAGTATTAATCTTATGCCTTTGTCAATTTTTAGGGAACTAGAGCTAGTAGATGTGAAGTCAACCTCAAAGCTTATTCAGTTAGTGGATCAATTGATAAAGAAACTGTTTGGTGTGGTAAAGGATGTGCTATAAAAGTAGACAAGTTTATAATTCTTGTGAATTTCATTGTGCTAGACCTTAAAGAAAATCAACTTTGTCCATTAATTCTTGGTAGAACCTTTTTAAGCACTAGAAGTGTTTTGGTAAAGGTCTATAAAGGCAACCTTATCCTTTGGATTGGTGATGAACAACTAGAATTCAATATGAATAAGGTATTAAAGAATTCTAAAGGAGGGTAACTTGTCTATGAAAATTGTTATAGTTAACTATTCAAAAAATGAAGAATAGGAAGAGGAATAAATGACAAAGGATATAAAGCTTGGCAAATATAAGAAAGCCTCTATTCTAAAAGAGAAAGAAGAGGGAACGAGGGTGATTACAGAAGAAGAAGACAAATTCACCTATTTACAGGACATTCTGCTCGATTCAACAGATGATTCAAGGATTTTCATCATTTCCTATGTTATTGATAGTTTGTTACCAAAAAGGGCATTATTGAACTTGTATTTCTTAATTTTGTTAATTAGTGCTTTTATTATCGTGAAATATGTAGCTTATTTATAGGTAACTAAATTGCCATGTGGAGAAAAGGTGGCAATAAACCACTTATTATAGACGTGAAACATGTAGCTTATTTATAGATTACTAAACTACCATGTGGAGAAAAGTTAGCAATAAACCACTTATTATAGACCCAGCTTGAGGGTAGTAGACATCGTACATCAAGCTAATGATGTTAAACAGGTGCCACTTAGGAGGCAACCTAAGAATTAGGATATTTTATTTTATTTTTCTTTTATTTTGTTGGTATTTTGTTAATTCATTTGCTTAAATTTATTTTATAAGGAGTGAAGTGCTAGATTTTTATGGTATAGAGCGTCTTCAAATTCCATCCCCCACAACGTTACAACCTCAATCTCAAAAATTCTTCTTACTCTAATTTTTTCTTTGTTGTTATTTATCTTTATTCGTATTGTTTCTCTGTCCATATTGAGGACAATATGTTGTTTAAGTGTGGAATGTATATGCAATTGCACATCAATTATGTGTAAAATTTGCATTTGTAGATATCATGTTTGTGTGAATTTTGCATTGGTATAATCAATTGTGTGTGAATTTAATAATTGTTTAGCTTTTTATTAGGTTGGCATTATGATATATGCATTGTGTGAATGTGTTAATGGTAAGAATTGGATGGAATTAGTTTAGTTTTAAACACAGTCATTTAGATTGTAAAGGCAAAGTACCTTATGAATTTTTTGTTTTAAGTGTCTTTGGGATGAATGCACATGTTAATTAGGATGTGACACCTATTCTTTCACTTTAGGAAATTTATTTGTATACATTTATAATTATAGTCAATTGAATTGGTTAGCATTGTTAGTACCCTTTTATGAGAATGATTAACTAAGAAAAAATAAAGGAGGCTAAAAAATTAAAAAATATTTTACTGGGCCTTTTTAAAAAAATTGGGTTAAGAATAGAACTGCTAACTAGTCGAGAGTCGTGATCTAGCTGAGTAACTAGGGGCATTCACAACAAAATGTTTGTTGTCACATCAAAAGACTAGAATGACACTCCAACCAAGCTAAATAAACACCATGACCTAATTGTGTAATCGAGGGACATTTATGACAATTTGTTTAACTTCACGTTAAAAGACTAGGTTATTGTTAAAGAAAACCTTAAAAAATGGTGTTATAATAAATATACTTACTAATCGTTTAACAATAGTAAGAATTTTCATGAGAGGTTACTTAGTAATAGTTCACCTTTTTGATTGACCAATAATAATAAATGCATGCTTGCAGTGCCATAGGTGTATGAATAAGGTGTTAATATTTTGATTAATATGTATATTTAAATCAATGACCTAAACATCAAAGGTATAAGTTAGTATGTTGTCATGTTTTGAGTGATCAATGTTTGGGGTTAAGTTCATTCCATGAGATTTGATGCCATTGTACCATTATTGTATTGTTACATAATTGTGTGATTATATATTTTTATGAATTGTATGTTAGTGTTTTTATTTTTGCTTGAGGAAAAGCAAAGGTTTAAGTGTGGATATGTTGATAGTTGTAAATTATATTATATTTTTTCTAGATTTTTAATTATGTTTTTAAGTATTTCTTAGATGTTATGTGTATAGGCTTAGAATTGTGTTCTTATTAGTGTTTATAAGTATTTTAAGTATTTGTTTGGTTTAGAGCAAGAATTGGATCTTAATTTTATGTTTCAAGAGATGTTTGATATGTTTGTGAGTGTTGAAAATCAGTAAATTGAAGAATAAAGAAGACGGAGGAAGCCCGAAAGTGTTACGATTATGTAAAATTAAGCACGATTGTGACGAAGGCTAAACAACATAAAGCATTATCGTAACTCCATGTTTATGATCATGATAGAGACTTATCCAAATGCAAGCTTTTTTTTGTGTTTTAAGGGTTCTGGGCTATTTTTGGAACCGAATGAAGTGTGGAAACCTTAGACACAACCCTAGAACCTTAATGTACTATTTAAGAACATGAAATACGTCAAAAAATGTAGCAAACACTATATCAAAAAAGATATAGGAGGAGACAAGAAAAAGAGCTTTAAAGAAATTCTAGATTTCCAACTCAAGACTCACACTAATTTTCTTTCTTTTCCCTTTATCTCAAGAAAAGCTTAAATGAAATTCCAGACTTCTAGCTCAAGACCTAAACTAGTTTTTTTTCTTTATTTTCCCTTTATTTTAAGAAGAGCTTTTTTATTTCCAACTCAAGGCTCAAACTAGTTTTTCTTTCTTTTCCCTTTATTTCTTTTAGTAGTTTAGATGTATAATTAGATTTCTAAGATGCTTAACATGATTATAGGTTTTTAGATCCTTATTAGGGATTGTTCTTGAATTATTTTGTAAACTTTATTTCTTGTTGAATTTAATACATTGGTGAATGTTTGTGATAATATTTGTGCTTATACTTAGTAATAAATCGAGAGAGTGAGTCAAGTAATTAATGTTAAGGTGTAGAAAGAGAGTTGACAACTTAATAGACCTACAATTATCAGATTAATTAACATTTGAAGAGATATCTTAATTATGAAATTAGTTGTCTATAGGATTGCTTCAAAGTTAGTTAAAAAAGTTAAGAGTAGTTTTATAAATCGAGAGATTGCAAATTTATCATTATAAAATTCAATTAGGGTTACTTGATTAGATCTTGAGAGAGAGTAAACAAAACCTTAGGATATCTTGGATCAAATATAAATTGAATCAATAAGATTAAGGGAAATAAAATAAGGATATAATGGTTCCTAAATCTTTAAATTTGATCAATATCAAATTCATTGACAGTTTACTTATCAATTCTTATTTATTTTGTTGTATTATTTGTTATTTATTTTATTTCAAATCAATTTCTTAATACCTAGTTATTATTTAAAAATTTTAGGTGTCTATAGTACTCATGGGATTAATACCTTTTGATACTACATGATACAATTCATATGCTTGTGGTATTGAGAGTTTTCTTATATGTTAAATTTGCTCAACACTTGGGAGTAAGAGGAGATGTCATTCTTCAGTTTAGTAGTCTTACCTGATGGAAAATACTTAAAAAAAACTTCTCCATCACTTGTTCCTATCTAGTTCGTGACTTCAAGTTCAACCATTGTATGGCCTTCCCCTTTAAAGAAAAAGGGAATCATAGTTCAACCATTGTATGGCCTTCCCCTTTAAAGAAAAAGGGAATCATCGAAGTCTGATGGCAATATCATTAGTTCCATTGATTTTAAGTATATCGTAAACCTCCAAAAAATTTGAAATATGCACATTTAGATCTTTATCTTTGAGTACACCAAATTGGACTGACTATTACACCATCTATATTATACTCAACTTAATCTCAAAATTATTGTCACTCGTAGTTAGTCTCATGATGCTAGACTCTGCTTCAGTCAAGTTTGGTCTAGCATAGTCAAACGTGGTCCTCAATTGGTCATCCATATTGTGTGATTCTTTAATATCTACTCGACCACCCAAGTCTTCTATTTGATGATTTATTTTAAACTCTCATAATTGTGTCCTATGAAGATTTTTATGTGATGTTCTCTTGATTTCTGGATTTGCATTGATTAAGCTCTCATAATTGATCCTAGTCATAAAATGACCAAAAGTCAAGATCTACAAATAAAAAGAAAACTAAACAAGTTAATCAAATAAAATAATTTTAAAATAACAATAAAATAAAATATAAACGACTAGAGTAAGAAAATCTAGGTGTTCCTAATATTGTTGTCTGGCAATGGCTCTAAAAACTTGATTGACTAAGGACAAGGTTAATATTAAATTTACTGCAAATGCACATCATAGTTGTAGTTAGCATAGGCAAGTACGAGTTGATGCCACAAAAATAATAAGTACTAGTAATTACCCTCTTTTATTATCTAACCTTTGACTCAGATTTTGGATTTTTATTAAAAATTAAGCTAAACAAATAAGCTAAAATTGGAAACAATAATGAACACATGATAAAACAAATTACTTAGAAGAATCAACATCAAATAATAGTGTTTAAGTGATGAATCCCCCTAAGAATCACTAAATAATTAAAATTATCATGCAATTACATTATTGATTATTGGACCATGAAAATTCCTCTGTTATGTTAATATCTCTCTTGAGAATATTTATAACTAATCCATCAGTTGATTAACAGAAATATTTATAGTTAAAATCCTTAGGATTGTGTTATCAATTTATGAATTCAGCTATTAGGTTTAACCTTAATCTAGAGGATTTATGCCAACCTATTTCTAGGTTTACATATAACTCCTTCTAATTATGGTATATCTATTCACATACAAGGATTTCTTAATATCATTTATATGAAATCAAATCATGCACTAACATTCCAGATATGTTTAAACAAGAATAAAATGTATAATTGAATCATAATAAATCAATCAATATAATTGCATTGAATAAAATATTAAAACATATTGTTATCGTAAACTAAGGCCATCACACCTAGACACTAAACACATTTAGTTACTAATAGAAAACGAAATCAATAACAAGCATGCAGAAGAGAAACTAAAAGGCAAAGAAATCATAATTCTAAATCTTCCTTTTTTATCTAATAAGTCTTCTTGTAAGTTTGGATGGGATGTAGCTTTCTATCAAATCTCTTAATGTTAACTTCGTGTTTTCCTCTTCCTTTGATCAAAATTATCACCTTTGAATGTTGCTTATGACCTAAAATTGCTTAATAATTCAACTCTTTCTTCTTTTCCTTCACTCATGCCTTTTATAAAAATTGCTTAATAATTCAACTCTTTCTTCTTTGCATTCACTCATGCCTTTTATAGTAAAAATTAAGGTTTCTGGGATATATATAGTCACTTACACGAGTGTGTAGGAAAATGTGTGTAATAAAAAACAATTGAATTCATGATTTCACATGGGCACAGAGACTTACACGGGTAACATATATGGTCGTGTATTTTAATATACACATGCATATAAATTTGTACGACCAAAATTCAAATTCTTTAATCTTCACACGTTTATAGAGACTTACACCATCACCATACACAATTATATAAGTCCTTAGTTGCTTTAAATCTTCATTTTATACCATGTTTTCATCCAAATTCTTCTCCTTTTATTCCATGAAGGCAATTATAACCTATAAATGCACTTAGAGAGAAATAAGTACCAAATATATAACAAAATTATAAAATATCAAGCAAAATACATTAAATATGGGTGTATAACTATAGTCAAATTAGCATTTACCAATCCTCATTGGCCAAACCATAAAATTGCATATTCGTTTGTAACATGTTCAGTAGTGTTGTTTGACTTTGAATGTAATCATTTTCATTGGTGGTATTGTAATTCATTGTTGATTCACATTATACCCTAGCATTATGAAGTCCATAAAGGTCTTTTGTTGTTCTCTTTGGTTTCTTTCCTCCACCATTGTTCTTTCTATTACTTCTTGACATTTATCTTTTTGAATATCTCTTTCTTGCTTTGTGATGTCAAAAACTTTGAATTCTTTAGCTTTCTTGAACTCCTTATAGATCTTGTTTATCATTTTATATATAAAAAAAGCTTTCGTACTATAAGTATATAGATCATATCTTCTAGTATAAAAGGTATCATTCCCACAAGGATTAGATTAGTCACCTGACAACTTGAATGCACTTTGTCTAAGTTAATAAAAGATTGAATTAATTAAATTAAAATAAATTAATTGAAATTGAAATGAACTAATAAAACTAAACAATTGAATAAGTGAAGCTAGCAATAATAATGAAGTTAATCAATAATGAGCACTTAGCGTATTATTCTATCCTTATTTTGCATTCCCTTTATCTTGTTCATTCAATTATGCTTGATCATAGATATCCTAAGGTTTTGACTACCCTCTCTTGAGATCTAATCTAGTAATCCCAATTGAAATAGATAATAATAAAATCGTAACCTCTTGCTACCCGTAACTATCTAATTAGATTTGATACAATCCTAAGGATAACTAACTTGTAATTGAGATCTCTTGTCAATTGTTTATTAATACGATATTTGTAGGTCTATTAAGGTACCAACTCTTTTTTTGCAGCTTAACACATATAATTTTGATTCAATCTCTTGATTAATTATTAAGTATAAATATGAAAAATACCACAAAGCAATACTATATTGAATTGAACAAGAATAAATTTTAACAAAACAATTCAAGAATAATACCTAATATGGATTTAGAAATCCATAACCATGTTTAGCATCCCAATAATCAAAATTAACATCCAAGACAATGCAATATAAGAAGAGAAAAGAAAGAAAACAATTTTATGTTTTGATCTAGAAATTTTGGAAAACTAAAGTTGATCTTGATATTTTTTCCACTTTAATCTCCTTATTTATGATGTTTGACTACCATTTTGGTGTTTTTATTTATCTTAAATACTTCTAGATGATTCTAGGGTTCTTTCTAGAGTTTCCCACTTAATTTTGTTCCAAAAATAGCCTGAAACATTAAGAATATACAAATTTTGTGTGTTGGAAAAGTTGTGTACAATCTTGTCCATGCTCACTGTCACGATCATACATGGGATGCATGATAATGAAAAAGACTCATCCCATTGATATGTGTTTAATTGATTATACATTTATTCCATAACACTTAGTGATTAATGTTATGAAATGTTTAAGAAACTCATTTTAGTTCATATTTGGTTTTAGGTATAATTTGGAAGTATAAGAGCTAAAGTGAGTTGAAAGCACATTCATTGAGTCATCCTTTTGAGATTCACATGCAATTGTCTTGATGGAATAAGAATTAGAAGGATTAGAATGAAGAGGAGGCAAGAAAAATGCAAAAACATATGCTATGAAATAAGTTGTCATGGGTGTGAATCAAAATGCACGGCCATGAATTAACATACATGGGTGTGACTCAAGTTGTCACACCTATGACTCAAGTTCATACTCTTGACTGAACCATGCATGACTGGTGACTTTTGTGAGTTGGCACCCAAAAACTTAGTTTTTTCTATAAATATAAGATGTTGATAGAAAAATGAATCATTTTAGGTCTCGATTTTGGAAGCCCATGAAGAGCTAATCCTCGTTGTTCCAATTTATAAGGGATTTTGAAGTTGAAGAAATGTTTTGGGTGTCTCTTTATATGTATTATGTTCTTTCTCTCTTTAGGATTGCTTATGTTATTTTATGCTTAATGATTTGGGTCTTTATGTATGGATGATATGAATGCTCTATTTGATTGTTTTTATATAAACCCATTGCTAGATTCTTAAATACAATACATAATCATTATGTTTGGATTCATTTGTGGGAATTAATGGTTTTGAATCAATAGGGATAACATAACCTAGGTTAAATGACTTGAGCTTGTGTGGTTGTTTCCTATATTACTCTTCTTTCCAGTTCATAATGCAACTTTCTGACTAAATCTAGCAAGTTTGTTTTAGGTCGTCTGATAACTATGATTGATTAAATAGTTTATGTAGTGTTGCGCCGTGCTAGCAATTTTGGCACCATTGTTGGGGAGTGTGGTGCTTTAGTTTTAGTTTTTGATTCTAATTGGTGTTTTGTACATATTTGTTTATAATTAGTTTCTCTTCAGTTAATGCTTTATCTTTTCACTTTTTGTTTAGTGTTTGTGTGTAAAAAGGATGCATAGAAGGGAGTATATCACTGTTAGATATTATCACTGCTCTTGGAGAAACTTTTTCCCATAATCCATATTCCCAATCTTATAACCAAGTTTGGAGCGATCATACAAACTTTAGTTATGGATGGGATAGCCAATAAGACTACTTCCTAGATGAGTTACAAGATGCACAACAATTCTTGCGTGTACCAGAACCTTCTGATTCCAACTTAGGTACATCTCTGGAAGATTTAGTTATGTGTCTTACTACAAATACTTTACAATTTTAGCAGGATGCAAGTTCTGGAATCCAGAACTTGGTAAGCCAAATGGGTTAGCTGACGGTTGCTATGAACTGCCTAGCATCACAAAGCAAAAAGAAGTAGCCGTTTCACCCCAAGGATATATCATTTAGCTCGGAGGTGAGTACTGAGTCCATAATTATTATTTAAACTAACTCTTCACCTTTACCTAGCGTATTGGAGAAATTGGATAAGGAAGAAAGGGGTGAAGAGATATTCGAAATATTTCAAGAGTATGGGCACTCAGTAGAGATTGAGATTCTGAAGATAGTGAAGATGTTGAATGTGAGAGGTGATCAACTGAGGCCCCTTCCTGAAGAACCTCAAGTGGAGAAAGCATATGTGACACTTAAAGATCATAATTTTTCATGTGAGGAAAACAAGGAGTCGAGCTAGTGACGATAAACAAAGGTGTTGCTTATGAGGCAACCTAAGGGAAGTTTATTTCTTTTCCTTTACATTTTTGCATTTGTTTCTTATATGCATGTGTGTTTTTAAGTTAGTTTCTTACATGTTTTTAAGTGTTAAATCAAAGAGAGAGAGAGAGAGAGAATCAAATAAATAAACAAACATTTTCTCCTTTTTTATTGCTTCTAGGATTATATAGTCATAATTAGAGAGTGAATTGACTGGAAAAATCCATGGCAACTTGAGCATGTACTTTTACTCTTTTGATTGGCCAATATATATATTATATTTAGAAGAGCAATGACTAGTGGTAGATACAAGCCATTGAGATTTTGAGCCTTTATAGACTGACACTTCCATATTAGTCTCATTGTCTTTTCTTTATGTGTGACCTTAGTAATATTTACATCTTGACTTGTTTTGATTTTTTATTCAAGACCACATTTTTATCACACACAAGAACATGGAAATGATATAGGCATTCTTTGTTTCATAGGCTGTATTAGCCAAATAGCTTACCTGTTGATATGAAATTTTCCTTTGTTAAGCCCCCTTGAACCTTATTTGCTTTTTCTTTTTGTGCTAACCAAATTACATGCCTTAAACCTAACCAAATTTCTTACCCAAGTGTTAAAGCTTGTGGATCATTTATTGATTGTTGATGATTGTGAATTTACAAAATTATGAGGGGGTATGCATATATGTGGGTTGATTATAATTGTTGGAATGTCATTTTATCTCTTATCAATGAAATTCTCATGTTGATGTACTTCTTTCTATTTTTGAAAAAAATAAAACAAAAGAGAAAAGCAAAAGAAAAAGAAAAAGAAAAAAGAAAAAATAAAAAAGAAAAAGAAAAACGTTTAAATAAAAGTATTAATAAGGAAATGCATTTGTAAAGTTATTTATGATTATTTTCTCCTCCTAAAGTTGTAAGGAATATGTTATTTTAGTATGATGCAAATGAGGTAGATGTTATTTTGAAGGGTCACTCCTTACAATTTCAATGAATTGTTTGTTATCAATTGTATGAGTGATTCCTTCTAGTTGGTTATGCTTTATATGGTTTGCAGTGTGAGAGTTTGAATTTGAGTTGTGAAACATAGTTTTTGCATTCATCATAGCTGATGTACATAGCTTTTGAGTAATGTCCATTTTTTTGTGTTTGATGTTGCATTGAGTGTTACTTTTGCTTCACCAGCTTTGATGGTTTTTACAATACAATATCCAAATATATCTCACCTTACCCTTGCCCATATTACAACCTTAAAAATTCCTTTGATTCATGATGATATATATGAATCCTAGTGGTGGAGAAATGAAATGATTAGTAAAGTTGTGGAGTTTCTTGATCATAAATGGTGTTTGAGTGTACCCATGAATTTACCATATTTAAATACATTTTGTCCAAGTCTACCTCTATATTGCTCAATTTCTAAAGGTGGTGATTATTGATTGATCATAAGTAGAAGCTTTGAATGTTGGGTTCTTACTATAGTTTTAGAAGTTATTTCTCTTTGTTTATAACTATCTATTATTAGGAAATATGGAAATTAAGTAAATGTTTTAGTTTGTGACTTTGATTTTGATGTTATGTCTAAGGATGGTCAAAAGTTAAGTATGGGGGAACTTGATATGTGCTTAATTGATTGTACATTTATTCCAAAACAATTAGTGATTTATGCTATAAAATGTTTAAGAAACTCATTTCAGTTCATAGTTTATTTTAGGAACAATTTGGAAGTGTACTCTCTTAGAGTTGTCTTCTTGAGATTCACATGCAATTTTCTTCATGGAACAAGAAGGAGAAGTGATATATGCTTTATTGATTATGAATTTATTCCATAACACTTAGTGATTAATGATATGAAAAGGTTTAAGATACTCATTTTAGTTCATATATCATTTTAGGTACAATTCAGAAGTGAAAGAGCCAAAGTGAGTCGAAAGCACTATATTTGAGTTATCTTCTTGAGACTCACACCCACTTTTCTTTATAGAGTAAGAAGGAGAAGGATTAGAGTAAGAGAAGACAAGAAAATACATAAAATGAAGAACATGAAGAGTGTTGAACTAGCTTACGACCATGCATGATTTGTCATGACACATGTCATGACTATGACAAAAGGTTTCATGGGCGTGGCAAATGACTCATTTTGCATAGGCATGACACCCATGTCAGTCCCATGCATATGAGGCTCACGATCATGGGTGTCACATCCATACATGTAAGGATCATGGTCGTGAGCCTCAACTAAGGTGGCTCACAGGTGTGACACTATCATGCATACTTGTGCGACACTTACATCTTACCCGAACCCTACTTTTTAGTATAAAACATCATTTTTATGATGACTGATGGTTATGAAAGGTTTTGGTCTTTTCAATTAGGAACAGAGTGGAGCATTAGGAAAAGATGAGAAGAAGGGGCAAAGGTCTCAACTTGGAGAGACCTATGGAGAGTTAGCTTTCTAACATCAGTTCAGAGGTGACATCGGCGCTTACAAACCCGATTAAGTGATTTCTCACTGAGTTTGTTGTTCTTTCTCTTCTTAGTGATTGATTGTATTATCCTATGTTTAATGATTGGTTCTTGTGTAGGAATGATTGAATGATCTATTTGATTGTTTTTATATAGAAACTCATTGCTATAAATTTCAATATAATCCATAATTGTTATATTTGAGATTCATTTGTAGTGACTAATAGTTCGTAATCATTAGGGACAACATAACCTAGGTTAAATGACCCAAGCTTAGATGGTTGTTTCCTTGATTAATCTATTTTCCTAATTCATAATATGGCTGTCCATTTAAATCTAAAGAGCTTGTTCTATATTATTTGATAGCTAGGTTTAATTAACGATGTCTCTTAAGTAAACACGACCTAAGGGAAAACTAAGGTTAATAGAACTTGTTGTTAATCTATGATTAATATTTGTTAGGAGAGGTATAAGGACAACAATTCAATGAAATATGTTTAATTGTGTGCAGGCTAAGATTGAATAAAAAAATCAGGTCCCTAAAGAATTAATCATTTTCATCATTTTTTCAATGTCTTTTTAAATTTTTTTCATTAGCTTAGTTTCTTTTTTTCTTATTTTAAGCCATTTTTATTTCCTTATTTCAAACCAAAACCCCTTATAACCTAAACACTGATTGATTTCATAAAAAGAACTAATCGAACACTCTCTTTGGGATCGACCTAAACTTACCACTCTCTTTGCTACGTTAATTTTGGCATCGTTGCCAAGGAGTGTGGTGCTTTAGTTTTTGTTCTTAATTTTAATTAGTATTTTGTACATATTTGTTTGCAATTTATTTCTTTTTAGTTATTTCATAATCTTTTCACTTTTTGTTTAATGTTTGTTGTGTTAATAAATATATATATAGACTGAAGTAAATTTTTCTATAACTTATATTCTCAATCTTATAACCAAGTTTGGACTGATCAACCTAACTTTAGTTACAGATGGGATAATCAATAAAATTACTTCTATGATAGTTTGCAAGACACACAAGATTATAATATAGACTAGAAGCTTCTTATCACAACTTAGGTACATCTTTGGAAGTCTTGCTTAATATTATGGCTGCTAACAATATTTAATTTCAATAGAGTATACAACAATTTCAACAGGGAGTACCATAGTTTCAGTAGGATGTACAACAGTTTCAGCGGGGAGTATAACAATTCCAGCAAGAGGAAAGGCAATTTTGGTCTGGCTTTTAAGAATGAGAGAACCAACAAAACTCAGGTACTTCCTTGTAAGAATTAGTTAACTTTGTCACTACTAACACTTTGCAATTTCAATAGGATGTGAAATAGTTCATGTAAGATGCAATGTCTAAGTGGGGAGATAACAATCACCTGGACCCATAAAGTGAAGAGCAGGAGCCATATCAACATGAGGTGTACCCAAGGGATGTTAGTAAAGAAACCTTATAGAGTGAAGAGGAGCTTGAGAACCTTAAGAATACTACTCTAAGAATTGCTTGTGTCGAAGAACCGGAGGAGAAGTTTAAAGAATAAAAGGATACATCTTTAAGCTTAGAGGTATATAGTAAGTCGCAATTTATTATTATACTAACTCTTTATCTTTACCTAGCATGTTTGTAAAATTAAACGAGGAGGAACAAGGTGAAAAGACAATCAAGATATTCCAAAGTGCAGGGACTCAGTAAAGATTGAGAATCTAAAGATAAGGCATTCACTGAATGTGAATGATTATCAACCAAGGCCCTATCTTGAACAACCTAATGTTAGACCTATTTTTTGAGCTCAACTATCGAGAAGTCATAAAACGTGAGTGTGCGTATTACCTTGTAGGGTTATTTACATGAACTCTCATTAGCCATCATCAGTTCATCTTCATTTTTATAACATCCTAAAAGTTCCCTATTCGATCAATATAAATCAAGATATGCTTAAAGAGCCAAAGTAGGCTCATAACCAAGTCATGCACCTCCAACCGATTCCTTCATTTTCTTTCCATCACTATTTTTCAAGTCAATACCAAAGCATACCAATTTTTATAGAGAGATATAAAAATGTGTTAGCAATCTGTTGGTTCAAGAATCACTTCATTTGGAGGTCGGATGATGAAGTTATGGCCAAAAGAATCAAACATGTTTATGTCCTCAATCATATTGTACCTATCTTGGGACAATTCTCATAACTTTCACTAGATATATCTGATTGAGGTCATTTAAGGAACGTTTCGAAGATGAATTCGAGATCTACAACTTCTATGAAGATCTAGAAGAGATATTTTTCTATCTAGAGGGTCAAAATAATGAATTTCCGAAAGTGTACAGTATATGTCCGTTAAATAGACATACACCTCTAGCTAACAGATATACACAGAGTCTAGACCGTTTTCCAGACCCATAAAGGTCCTTTTAATGGACCTAATGTCCGTTTAATGGATATGGACTGGGTTGGGAGCATTTTTAGACCTAAGAAGGTCCGTTTAATGGACTTAAAGTCCATCTAACGGCCATTGATGATACGAAACTCCCTCCAACATCTCATTCACTAAAAATCTTCCCAAATTTAACTCTTCACGTACAATATCACTTCATATCAACTCAACTACTAAGTTTATTTCATTAAAGTCTCAAATCTCTACTCAAATGATTCATCATATACAACAATTCTCATCATTTACTATAGCTATTCTATATATACATCCTATACAGCATCACCAACTTATAATGATCATATCTCTTAACTCCGATATCCAAAAATTTCATACTTTATATCATTAGAAAGCTAGAAAGATAATCTACAATTTAATGAAGACAACATTGACTAATTTAGCCTAGATCAATCTAGTTTTACCCCAGAAGTCAGAACACAAATTCTTGCCCCTATGAAATCTTGAAAATGTAATGTATAAACTTTGAGAGTCATAAGTAAAAACGCAATCATATTTCATTATCATCGATAGATAAAGGTTTTAGAAAGCTTCAATGGGCATTTTGAGCCATAATACAATATTTCACAAAATCCCAAAATACATAAAATACTTGAACTATAATTGCTCAACTTGTAATTTCAGCTTTGTTTTACACAAATTATTCCAAAACCAAACAAAACATGAAAATCCAGAGTAATGCCTTGAATCTCTTTCACTTGATCTCTTACTCATCACCTGAGGATGAGACCAAAGGGGGGTGAGCTTAAAGCTCGTGGGTAACAAGTTTACAATGGAGAAATAAGCAAAACCTTGAAATTATGCATTTTTCTGAGAAAATTCATATTGAATTTATAAAGCACATATATGTCAAATTCTCATAATGTAATCCAATTTACAAACAACACAATTTATGCATTCATCAACTTGTTCAAAAATCATAAAAAAATAAGCACATCAGAATAGTTTAGGTAGATCCAAAACAGAACATACTACATATTTCCACATAATGGTCTTGTGTAGCTGTGAACAGAACGTACTATCGCAATCCTACGTAATGGTCTTACATAATCGTGAACTTAGGGAAGTCTATGAAGGAGCTCCATGTCACTAGTGAGCAGGAGAGAGAAGCCTTTGGTCAAAGTGCACATGACTTAACTTAGGGGTCCATCACAAACCCATATAACATGTATTTCATGACTTGAAAACAGATTGCCTAAAATGGAACTTTTTTGAAAACATGATTTTCATAAGCATGTAGTATTCCAAACACATTTCCATCATCATTTCACAATTCGTCAAACAAGTTCATATACCAAACATATGCCAAATTCTTTCAAATCATTCAAAAGTAATAAATTCCATATTTATGAAGCAATTGAAACCATTTAATGCTCTTAATTTGAAAAGATAATCATAGCTCATTACTCATTTATAAACATGAAACCCACCTAATTGGCTTGCAAAAATGCAAACTCAAGGTTTTCTTTCCTCTTGCTCTTGGGTTCCTATAATAAATCAATTTTCTCATTCAATCCACATTCACATGTAAATTCATAAAACTTCAAAAATCCAAAAATGCTAAAATTGAACTTAAACCTAATCTACCTATAGTTCATCTAAGCTAGTAAAACCAAAACCCTAGCTTAGAAATCTAAAATCAAGATGGTTTCATCTTTCTCTTCTTTCTTCCTTCATTCCCAACACAAACCCTAGTCTTTATTTAATCCCTTT
>JAOQMP010000208.1:15486156-15499992 GCA_027563575.1 Erythroxylum pedicellare
AAGGAAATCCAAGTTGGATCCTAGAGGTGATGGGCCTTTCCAAGTCCTTGAAAAGATTAATGATAATGCCTACAGGATTGATTTGCTAGGTGAGTATCAAGTATCTGCTACGTTTAATATTGCTGATCTCTCTCCATTTGATAATCTAGGGGTTGATTCGAGGACGAATCCTTTTGAGGAGGGAGAGAATGATACAAGAAGCCATGGCAATGGAGATCAAGGTACAACACGCCAAGATAAGCTTACTTTGCCAAGTGGACCTATTACAAGGCAACGTGCAGCAAGGTTTAAACAAACACTTCAAAGGTTTGTTCAAAGTCACATTACATCTCATCTTGATGACAAGACTGAACTATGCATGGAGAATTCAAGTGGAGTAGTCAAGCTTGTGATTCTTCTAGAGAGGGCATGTGGAGGGTCTAATACTTAGCCAAATTTCAAGACAAGTTCAATTATTATTATGGACTTATTTTAATATAATGGGCTTGTTATTTATCCTTTGTTTGTTAGGCCCAAAGAGACTTGTTATGGGCTGGGTATTTATTAGTAAGCATGTGCACTCATTACAAGTCACTTGCCTTAGTTTATTTAAAGCTAGTTTTTGGACAACCAAGCGTGTGGGCCTAAGTAGAGTGATCCATTAGGTCTATCCACCCCCTTAGGTTTATTTAAGTTATTTTGGTCTTATATTAGTTAGTTTAGCCCAATCCTAAGTGGATGAGGATCAAATTGCATTATTGGGCTATAAACTCCTAAACTAGTTAGGATTATGCTTGTTTTAGTACCTATTCCTTTTAGGTTTAAGACGTGGGAAAGGGTAGAAATACCTTATTTTATCCTTGTAAACACTATATTTGGTTGATTCATGAAATTGAGAAATATTCTTTTCAAGAAAGGTGTGTTCTTATTGTTACTTCAAGGATTACATCATTTATCAAGGTAATCACTTGTGGCATGTTCAATTCTTCTATTTTCTTTGGGTTTAGGTCTCAATTTCGTATAATTGGGGTTTGAACTAGCATGTTCTTAGAATAGAAAGATTGAGGTTTTGATTCAATAGGATTAAGGGGTTTTAAGAACCTTATTTTCTTGGGGTTTCCGTAGCAAAAAGAAATGTGTAAATAAGTAAGCATAAAATAAGTTCACTATGCTAGCTTCAAACTACGTAAAAATGTTAAAGTTGAAGAGTGGTGCTAGTAGTTATTCAAAATAGTGACCTGATTGGATTACTAGGAATATTAACAATAAGATATTATTTTTACGTCAAAATGTTAGGTCATTATCAAACAAACCTCTAAATTCTCATGTCTTAGTTTAGATTCATTATTGTTTTCTTAACAATAAGGGTTATAATAACGTTTAAAAGTTGAAGCATCTTTCTTGTATGTATTCACTTTAAACATTAGGTTAAATTTTATGGAGTGAGTTAAAATTTGAAGGATTATGGAGCTAAATTGAATTTATTCATGACTTTATGCAAGTAGCAAAATGCTTAGCAAATTTATAAACTTCATACTAAATAATAATGAATCTTAGCTTATTGAATTGATTTGTTTCATTATTTGTAAAGTTGCCATCTACTTAAGTTAATAGTGATGAAATTGATTTGCTTTAGGGGAAAAAATGCATGAGTGGAGCAAATTTTGATAAGTGATAATTAGACTATATTTTTAACATGATTTAAGGAGTGTTTACTTAAGTTTTGATCATTTTTATATGATTTAGTACTCAATTTTATTACATTCTAAGTTATAACTTCATCTTTATATGGTCCATAAGGGACATAGGTTAGTTGTGTTTAGCCATGAATTGTGTTTTCTTCGTAGTTTTGACTTAAAATCTTCTCCAATTTTAAATAAAGCTCATCCTAAGGCAATACATTCACAATTACCTAAAAACACAACATAAAGTGAGTTAAATAAGATAATTTAAGCATAAAATATAGCAAATATATAAAGGAAAATATCTACAATTTGATACGCATTAAATTTCCCCACACTTAAGTTTTTCCTTATCCATTAACAAATCAATCATAATTCACTAGATAAAGAAACTATGACACTAAAATATAATTCTGACAAGAATCCAATGAGTTGTAGTCCTAGTAGTCATGATATAGATCATATAATCAAAACTCCAACATTAAAGCACAATAATGATAATCCAGTATGCTGCAATCCTAGCAAAGAAGATAAAGATCATGCTACTAAGACTTATGTTCCAAAATTGAAGCAAATTTATGGTAAAAATCTAATTAGTTTCTCTTCCACTAAAAAGGATAATGTACACACAATTAAAGCTACAATTTTTTTAATGCAATTTTAAATTATCACTAGAAGGAAATTAGGAAGGAATAAGAATCAGTCTTATTTTGCTCTTAAAGTGTGACAATCTCCTCCTAGAACATAAGGGGTTTAAATTCCCCGGTTAAGCAACAAACAATCAAAGAAATTGTTGTTGTGAATAACTTCATTTTGCTAGGAATTTTGAAAGCTAAACTGAAATCAAATCACTGCAATCTCCTATCTATATTGCCTACATGCTAGAAGCCTATTTCTAATCATGATTATCACCATAATGGGAGAATTTTAGAAGTGTATAATAATGATAAAATGGAGATTATCAACTTTATTATCTATGATTAATTAATTCATTTGAAGGTGAAGATCAGAAGTTTGAATAAACCTTTTAACATTTCTATCATTGTTGCCTTTGATTACAGTTTTCATAAAATATCATTATGGAAGAAACTCATTGATATCTGACAAGGCCTCATCACTACTTGGTTGTTGTTAGGAGACTTTAACTTCATAATTCATCCTAATGAGGCAGATGGTTCTCACTCTAGCAAACCTATATGTAATGATTTGGAAAATTGCTTAAATGATATTCAAGTAGTTGATTTACCAAGTAGAGTAACTTTTATACTTAAGAGTAATAAGAATTAGGATAATACCTTCTTAAGAAAAAAAAGTTAGACAAAGGCCTTTCTAACTTCATAGATGTAGGAATTTCCTAATTTAAGAGCTTTGTTTTCCCAATCCTAGTGTATATGATCACTCTCCAGTAATTGTGTAGTTTGAATCAATGGATCCTCCTATCAAACACCCATTTTGGTTTAACAACTTCCTAATCAATCTTTCAGGCATATGTTGTTAAGAAAGGGCTTACCACTCACTTCATTAGAACAAAGCAATTCCAGTGCTCAATGAAATTTAGTTGTATTTATGAGGAAATTAAGTTATTTTTAGTAACCTTCATCATCTCCTAAACACAACTAATTAGCTCTAAGCACAAAATGATCTCTACCTCAACCCCACTAACTAGACTCTTCAAGAAGTAGAAAATAGGTCTTGAACAACTACATTTATGTTATTGACTTTAATTATTCACTTTGGAAACAAAGATTTAGAAGTAAATGGATATAAGATGGGGGATAAGAACACTTCATTCTTTCATATATCTGTTATATCAAGGAAGGCTTCCAATAGGATAGTAACTCTATAATCAAATGGAACTATGCTTCATATATAGTATCAATTTACAAATGAAGCTAAAAATTACTACACTCAACTCTTAAGTACAGGCTCTTCAACTTTAACCTCAATTAAAATTATATAAGAGATTTTCTAACACAAACTAATAGCGAATGAAATGGAAGCTCTTTCTTTACCCGTCTCAATAACTGAGATTGAAAATGCCATCAAATCTTTAACTCAATGTAAAGTGATTGATTAATATTGTTTGCTAATACAAATTATAAGTTTTAATCACAAATGCACTGGTAAGTATGGGTTGATCCCATGAAGACTGTAAGTACTAGTATTAACACTTTTTCTATTATCAAACTACCAAATCAGGTTGTAAATTTAATTAAAAATTAAACTAAACAAACTAAATTAAAGTTATCATAATATTGAACTAAATAAAGGAAATACTATGATTAATCGATATCAAATAAGTAGTATCTAGGTGATAAATCCCCTTAAGATATATTAATCTCTAGCTCTTTATCATACAATTAAATTATTGATTATTGAATTGTGAAAATTCTTGTATTATGTTAATATCTTTTTTAAGACTATTAACAACTAACCCTCTGTTAATTAACTAAAATCACTTTCTAGTTCAAACCCATAAAATTGCATTACTCAATTAGCAAATTTCATTATTATGTTTAACGCTAATCCAAATGATTTATGTTGACCTATCACTAAGTTTGCATACAACTCCTTCTAACTAGGGTAGATTTATTTATAAGAAAGGATTTGTCAATACCAATCATATGAAATCAAACATTAGACTAATATTTCAGATATACTAGTTTAAGAATATAAACATATAATTGAATTGAAATAAATCAATAAATAAAATTGAATTGAATAAAAGATTACATCATTTTATTTATCCTAGCTAAGGGTTCATCACACCCAGGCACTAACCAAATTAGTTCCTAAACATTGAAAACAAATTCAATATCAAATATTCATAAGAGCAAATAGAAATAAAAGAATTCATATCCTATATCATCCTTTTATCTCTAATGAAATCTTTTAGCAATTTAGATTGAAGGTTGCTCTCTCTCAAATCTTATGACATAATCTTTATGTTTTCCTTATCCTTTATTTAGAACTGCTTCTTCTCTGGTATCTAATACAACTCTAAAATGATTCACTTATGTACCCTTTAATAATAATCTTTTATAGTAAAAACTAGAGTTTCTGGGATATACACGATTACTTAAAAGGTCATGTAGGTTACCACGTATCTTAAAAATACCTCAATTTATGACTTTACATGATTGCAAGAGCTTACACAAGCAATATACATGGTCTTGTATCTTCACGCTAGTAAAAAGAGTGCCTTCGAAGCTCCACACATTTGCATTGACTTACAAAGGCACTATACACATCTACGTATCTCCAAATTTACTTTAAATTTTTGTATAAAACTTTAAATCTTGGTTTTATACCAAAATTTTACCTAAATTCTTCTCTTTCTGGTCTATAAAGGCAATTATCACCTACAAACATATTTTAAAAAATAAGTACCAAAAATACTATAGAACTATTAAATAATAAGCAAAACACACTAAATATAAATATATAAATATAGTCAATTAATCGTTTATCATAAAGCACCTACTAATAATGATTTCAATATAATCTTTTTCACTAAAAATTGGTGCCTTATGAGGAAAACAATAGTTGAAGCAATTTAGGAGTTTTTTAATAAAAGAAAACTCCTCAAAAAGCTTAATACCACCTTCGTCACCTTGATTCCTATAGGTAAGGAACATAAGTCTCTAAAAGATTTTAGGTCAATATCTTGTTATAATTCATTATACGGGATAATTTATAATGTGATTATAGAAAGACTAAAATATATTCTCCTTGATCTCGTTGATCCTACTCAATGTTCTTATATACCTAAGACACATATTGGTGATAATGTTGCTCTAGCTCAAGAATTGTTCAAGCAATACAATAGGAGAAATGGTAAAAATTGTGTTTTCATAATTGATTTTATGAAAGCATATAATACTATTGACTAGAGATTCATTCTAAACATCTTAAGGGCTTTTGTTTTCCTAAAGATCTTCATTGGATGGGAATCTTAATGTATCACATTGGTATCTTACAAAATCCTTATTATTGGCCAACCTTCTAAGCTTATTCATATAGCTAGAGGTATTAGATAGGGAAATCCTATCTTCCCTTATCTATTTTCCATGTTTTTGGAAGTCCTCACAAGACTCCTAAAATGAACTCTTAGTAGGAATTAAAGCTTTAATTTTCATTCCAAATATAATAAACTCAACATTATTAGCCTAAATTTTGTTGATGATGTTTTTATTTTCTCTAAAGCAAAAATCAATTCAGTCACCACAATGTCCAAAGCCCACAAGTTATTTAAGAAGATCTCTAGTATGGTTATTAACAATGAGAAATATAAATTCTTCATCTCTAATGTTGCTATTCATTAATCTACAAAGATTTCTTCTATTACAAACTTCAAGGAATCTCATCTTCCTCTAAGATATCTTGGAGTTCTAGTCTCTTTTGTTAAGCATGCAGTCTCTAATTTTAAGCCTCTTTTAGATAAATTCAAGAATAAAATAGAGAATTGGAGCTCTAGAACTATCTCTCTAGCAGGAAGATGTTAATTGATACACTTTGTAATTTGCTCACTTACCAATTATTGGGCTGCACACATTGTATTTCTTAAAACTGTGATGAAGGTAACAGAGACACTTTTCAAAAACTTCCTTTGTTCTGCGAGTGGTAAAGGTAGCTATAAAGTTAGTTGGCTTAAGGTATGCAGGTCTAAAAAACATGGTGGATTAATAGTTCTTCTAATCAAAATACTAAAATTTTCCTACGTACAAGAAGACTTTAAAGATTATTAACATATAAACAATCTATAGGGGTCAAATGGGCGCATTCCTACTATATAAAAGGTTAGAACTTATAGAATGCCAGTATTCATATCAATGCCTATTCACTCACAAAATTCTAACTTAAGATGAGGAATATCATCATAGGATCATGTAAATATGTGATCAATGATGGTAGGAATACTTCTTGTTGGCATGATCACTGGTCTCCCTTTGGTCCTCTGGTTGCTATGACAGAAACAGCTCCCTTATAAGGAACCGAACCTTATCTTCCAATATCATATTTTCAAAAACCATCTCCATTATAAAACCTTATCTTCCAATATCATATTTTCTAAAACCATCTCCATCATAAACCTTTTAACCTTATTACCATTGTCTACATTATTTGGTTTCTTATCAAATCTTGTTCTCAACAATTCTAAAGAGGACTTAATTATGTGGATGCATACTCTTCTCATATTTTTCGTTAATGCACTTTATGGTCAGCCATTAGGAATAGACTTCCTACAGTAGACAGAATAATCAACTTTTCTTCTTTACCAAACTGGTGTATTTGATGTAAATCTTCTACTAAAAATGTGGAATATATTTTCTTTTAGTACCAATACAATTAGTACACACAGGTTACTATTATTCAACTTTGCAACCATGCTAATCCCCTAGATTATTAGTCAGGAATTATTAAGTGGTTTGGTAATGTTCAAATGAAATTTGAAGGTGATTTATGGGTGTTCAAAGCAACGTTCAATTACTTATTATCTAGCTTATAGGAAGAGAGAAATAGTAGAATATTTTGTTATTACCAAAGAGACTTCTCTGTAGGTCTATAGAATTAGATAACACTTTTTTTTCATATAAGGATAAACATTTGTTTTAGTCCTCAATGTCAACTCACTTGGAGAATGATTAAATAACTCAGCTACTTGATTCCTAAGAGAAGCTATTAGTGATCTTTAAGTACAATTGTATAGGAAGTATAGTCTTTTGATTTTACAATTTTGTATGAACTCATTGTTACCTTTTTCCTTCAAAATTTAATAAATTCTTTCTTTCATAAAAAATGCAAGCCTTCCCTGTTTATTGTATTTTGGAAAAATCAATCTATACGAATCCCATATGTTTTTTGAATAATTGTTTTGTTATTTTTAAAAATATCATATCTCCCTATTATTTCTAAAAACTAGATTTCCTCGTTCAGTTGTTGAAAATTTTGGTGTTTAGATTGATTTTTGTTTCTATAAACGTGTTTTTGGAAAAACAATTCATGTACACCCCTACCTTATCTTTTGGTTTGATTGTGGTTATCTAGATTTTATTTTGTGGTGTGTTTGAATCAGTGGCGAGGAACTTAATCTCCTATGGTGAGCTTCCACTGGTAATGGATATGGTCAGGGGTGACGGAGCTGGTCGATGGTCGTAATCGTCATTGGCTAGGGCAACAGTCACCCAAAAAACGAGGGTGAAACTTGTCCAAGGTGACGAAGCCAAGACGCCTAAGCAAAGAAGAGCGACGATCAAAAAAGGAAGGCTATAAAGCACCAGCGATAGAGCAACAACGTGTCTCACATGGGGATAAAACAGATGAACTGAGCACACCTCATATAAAAATGTTCTAGTGTGTGCAGTGTAAGTGCCAGATAGTCCCCACTCATTTTTTATTTTAATTTTTATGATTTTTAAGCCTTCCTTTTTAATTAAATTGATTTTATTGAGATTAGATTGGTTTAAATTTCCAACAAAATCTTGAAAAGAGTTTTCTAGTTTTTTGAAAATTTATTTTCAAAGGTCTATTTTATTGGAAATATTTTTTAATTTAGTTTAAATTTTCATAGAGTTGAATTATTAAATTAAATTATTTATCAAATCAATAATTAGAATCAAGCAAAGGTTTCAAATCTTTTCTTTCATAATTAGATTATGTTATAAATTATTAATATAATGAGATTATATGATTTTGATGAGACCAAAAAAATTTAAATTTCCAATCTTTCAATTAAATATTAAGTACACATTAAGAACATGATAGTTACCTTCCATTATTTAAGAATAAAATCATATTTCTATTTATTATAAGGCTTGTTAATCAAACTCAAGGCCTATTTAAACTGAATAGTGGGAGTAATCAAATATTTATTAAAGTCCTTATTTCATTTAATTTTTTGGTATAAACTAATACTTACTCTTTTGTTTCTTTCAGTTGTCAAAAGAAAATAAGTAATAATCTGAAGCTGAGGAGCGTCATAGATGCGAACAGGATAACTGGAAACAAAGTTATATGTTCTTGACACTGATGTTCCATCAAAACCTACTTCAGATATGACTGATGATGTTTGGGAGATATATCAGTGTTACATTGAAGACGCTGAACAAACTACATATGTGATGCTGGTTAATAAGTCTCCGGAGCTTTAAAGACAATATAAGATCATGGATGATTCTGCTATAATATTTCTTCTCAAGAAGTTGTTTGGTGCATAAAGCAGCGTGGAGAGGTATCAGTTCTCTAGATCATTATTTTAATGCAAGATGGTAGAAGGACCTTCAGTTAATCTACACATGCTGAAGATGATTAGACATATTGTAAAATTGGGCCAATTAGGTTTTGTTGTGGACTATAAGTTGAGCATTGATATAGTGTTGCAGTCTCATAGTTCAAGCTTTTCACAATTTGTTATAAAATTCCATATGAATCAAAAGGATGCTTCATTACTTGAACTACTAAATATGCTCAAGAATATATAGGGGTGCCTTATATATTCTTCTAGGAGCAAGAAAAAGGGTTATAAGGAGAGTAATAACAAGAAACAAAAGGCTTCTGTTAGAGTAGCAAAGTCAAAAGGTGGTGTTAAGAAGAAGAGCAATAACAAAGGAACATCTTTTCACTGTAGAATGGATGAACACTGGAAGAGCAGTCACCCAACTTATCTTGCTAACTTGAAAGATAAGAAGCTTAAGGAAGTTGTTTTTTAAGGTATGTTTATGATCGAGATCAATATTTCTACGTTTGTTCCATATTCTTGGGTATTGCATATTGGACATGGTTATCATATTTGTAATAGCATGCAAATGTTATCAATGAGTAGATTGTTAAGGAAAGGCAAAGTGGACTTGTAAGTTGACAGTGGAGCAAGAGTTGTTGCATTGGCTCTAAGAACTTGTAGTATAGCTTTGCCTTCTAGCCTTAAACTAGAACTAAATAATTGTTATTATGTTTCAGTTGTTAATAGAAGCATCATTTCTTTTTCTTATTTAGATTTGAATGGATTTGTCTTTAGTATTAAGAATAACAGTTGTTCTTTTTACAAAGATTATGTTTATTATAGATCTAGATTACTTACAAATGGTTTATATGAATTAGATCATGAAAGGCCAATCCTTAACATAAATAACAAGAAAAGAAAGTTAAGTGACCAAAATCCATTTTATTTATGCATTATAGGTTAGGTCATATTAATGACAGTAGAATCACGAAGTTACATAAAGAAGGATATTTTGATGCTTTTGATTATGAATCCATATGAAACTTATGAATCTTGTTTATTGGGAAAGATGACCAAACTACCCTTTAGTGCAAAGGAAAAATGTGTCAATAAGTTACTAGAGCTTATATATTCAAATGTACATGACCTATGCCTACTTATGCTAGACTCGTCCTAGAAATCCACAATATAATGGAGTATTTGAGAGGAGAAGTCGTATTCTATTTAATATAATACATTCCAAGATGAGTCATGCAGTCCTTCCTATCTCCTTCTAGAGATATGCCCTTGAAACGACTAGTTACCTTCTAATTAAAGCTCTATACAATTTGGTTGACAGAATACCATATGAGATATGGACTAGTAGTAGACCAAATTTGTCGTACTTAAAGATTTAAGGATGTGATGCTTAGGTAAAGCATGCAATATCTGATAAGTGTGAAGCTAAATCAGATAAATGCAAATTTGTAGGTATTCAAAAGAGAGTATCGGATATCAATTTTACGATCCTCTTAAGCGAAAGATGTTTGTCTCAAGACATGCTACATTCCTAAAAAAGGGAATTTACTCTTAAGGAAAGTAATAAAAGTGAGGCAGAACTTAGAGAAGTTTAAAAGCCACAAATTTACATCCAGATGGGATAAGAATATCAAGTTGATACATATGATGTACAACTAAGGTTTCAAAAGACAAATAATCTACAACACACTAGTAAGATACCTCATCTCCCGACTAGACTAGATCTATATATTGAAAAGGAGAGGGATAATGTATCACTCATAGATGATGAGCATACTACTTTTAAAAAAGCAATGTTTGATATTCACTCTTTAAAATGGCATGAATCCATAAGATCTTAAATGGAATCTATGTACACTAAGTATGGACTCTGGTGGATGTGCCTGATGGTATTGTAGCTATTGGATGTAAGTGGGTTTTTAAGAGAAAAACTAACATGAATGGTAATGCATATACATACAAAGCAAGGTTAGTGGCTAAAGGTTACAATAAAAAACAAGGAGTTTATTTTTATGAAACCTTTTTGCCAGTAGCTATGCTTAAATCCACAAGGATCTTATTGCTTATAGCCATATATCATGATTATGAAATCTAGGAGATGGATGTCAAAACAGCATTTCTCAATGAAAATTTGCTTGAGGATGTGTATATGACACAACCTAAGAGTTTTGAATCTAAGAGATTTTCTGTAGCACCCCAATCCCACAGGATACGAGCCCGACATCTTGGGTGATATTCGAATTCGTGCCCCGCGAGGGCGGCGTGCTAGAACACTCAATCAGGCAAAACTCAGTATAAATTTTTTTGACCACAAGCATAAATGCGAAAATCCATAACCAAATCGGGCCCATTTTATTCAAAAACTTTTTCAATCATAACAATACAATCAATAAAACTTTCAATAGCCATTAGGGCCCTTTTATAAATATAAAACACTTTAGACATAATATCTTTCTGTTATAACATAGTTCAAATACACATTGTGCAAGACTTTTCGGAATAAATTATTCGATACAAAAGTTGTGGAATATACAATTCAGTACAAAAATAAAGAAATACAATGTATACGTGAACTGATCCTGACCTCTATCTTTCACTCGCATGCAGTAGGTATACTCCCGTTACCTAACTGGGTATTCTTCTAAGTCCTAAAAAATATTTGCAAATTTTGGGTGAGTTTTGCGAACTTAATGAATGACCATCATCGATGGCTCACCCAATCACATAACACATAATTCACATTATTTCACATTTCAAACTTCACATTCAATACAATTTAATCAGTCATATTATGCATATGCAGTGCACATGAGTCCCACTTTTCAGTTGTTACTTTGTTGTGACCGAGCACCTAAACTATCACGTATCCATTAGATACTGGGCTCATTAATAACTGTCCCTTATCCGCTTGGGGGATACTAGGCTCATTAAACGTTGAGCCTGAGGCTTTGAATCACTTTGAGCTCGAGGCTCATTTCCACTCGTAGAGCTTTAAGCTCTGATCGGTGGCTACTCAGGTCACAACTGCCATTATATTTCATGCATTTATGAAATGGAATGCATCAATCACATTTGCATGTTCCCATTCAATCATATTCCCATATCATCGGACCTTAGTCCGGCATTCGACATTAAAGTTGAGAATTACATTTTTACTTACATACAAATGCTCATTCAAAACACATTTATCTCAAATTATGTACACTTAGTTCATCTCATTCACATATAAGCAACACTTCAATATCTCAACCAAGCATCACAATCATTGGACCTCCTATCTGGAAACCAACACAATCGATCACATTCATATAGACATTGAGTAGTCAATCAATACCAAAATTCAAACAAAACAAATAATGAAATGAGATCATCTAGGTCTACTCACAGTACGCTCCAGATTAGCATCTGCTTCCAAATTCTGGAAATGCCTGAATGCGGACACTTAACCTGCACAACCCATTTATGCAAGAAACACATTGCACACTCATTAATAATGGCACAACTATAAGCATTTATTCATGCACAACTATGTATATGGGCTACGTACAATGCATGCTCAATGACAATCCCAGGTACTTTACCAATTTCATATCTTAAGCTCATTTTCATTTCATAACTTAATCGCTCATCAATTCTTTGAATCACTAGCTCGATCCTTTGGTACTTTGATATCGGTAACTCATCCCTAAATATTTCTAATATAAACCCGTATGTGACTAGCGAGGAAGAAAAACAGAGTATTTATATATGTGTATATAACACTATCAACTTTCTACTTAAACTCAATATTTCCTCTTCACTCCTATTTCATTTCAACCCAACATACCACAATACAAATCAAAATTGATCTTTTTCTATAATCATCAGTAACAGAAAATAACTCACGTTTTCTGCACTTCTTCATTTTCATTTTTTTGCATTTTCATATTTTTACATTCACTTCATTTTCTTCCTCTAACTATCATTTTAATCACTCTATCATCTCCGGACATCACCGTACACCTATCTCTTAACTCAAAATTCATTTTTAATCATCTCTAAAAACACTCCAAAACTTAAGTGTCTATATATATATATATACTATATTATAAAAACATCAACATAAACAAAGTATTCACATAATCATTTCTCCAAAATTTTCTGTTCTCATCACATACAAATTTTAATTGATCTCTCAACTCCAAAACTAGTTTAACACTATCTCATAACATTTTGGTCATCAAATCCATAGAAAATCAACAAATATGACATACCCCAATTTTCTCACTCACTTTCCAGCAAATATGAATATCATTGTTTCCTAACCACTTTACAGTGAACTCATGATGTATGCTTCAGCTCATACAAAAATACATAATCATAATACGCTTAATTGTTTGAAGCTCTAACATCTACAACAATAACGTAACCCTAATTCCTCATGCAACCATGTACATCAACGTGAAAGGTGACAGGGGGTTCGGTTTTCCTTGGGGTAGAAGAAAGCAACAACAAAGTGGAAGTGATGACATACAGAGAAAAGCAAGATTTAGCTTTGGTGAAAATGTGATAAAAAACTCTATCTTGGAGGAACTCTAGAGAAAGAAGTTTCGAGAGAGGTAAAGACAAGTATAGTAGCTTGTCTTTCAAGGGTAATAAAAATCTTTGTTGGACCAATGGTGGTTGACAAATTAAATCTCACTTATGTTTTGGTAATAATAAAATGTATAGAATTTGTTAAGAAATTATTTCAGGTATTTTGGATTGAAATAAATCTAGAAATTATTATAAATCTGGTGAAATTAAGAAGGAAGTAACCTTCAACATAATAGAGACATTAAACGTGAAGATTATGGGTAGATTTGATTAAATGTATCCGTTAGAGTCAGCACAAGTCGACCAACATATCACAAGTCGACTAATAAATTAAGGATCATCAGATGTGGTTTGAAACAAGTC
>JAOQMP010000208.1:15500092-15511339 GCA_027563575.1 Erythroxylum pedicellare
TTTATCAAATCAATAATTAGAATCAAGCAAAGGTTTTAAAGGAAAATTTTCCATAATTTAACTATTTTACAAATTATTAATAAATAATATTATATTTTTAGACCTAAATTTTTGGAATTATAAATTCCTCAATAAATATTAAACACATGTTAAGAATGTGATAATTGCCTTCCATTATTTAAGAATGAAACTAGAGTTCTATTTATTGTAAGACTTATTGAGTGACTCAAGGCCCCTTTAACCAAATATGTTTTATCCTAAATTAAAGGATTTTACTTAACTAAATATGTATGATCTAGATGACCCATAATCATATGAATTTATAGGCAAGGTTGGGAATAATATAGAAGATATATTTTAGTAAAGAGTTGTTATATAATGGATCTAGAAGTCACATAAGATGTGATACCTATTCAAATTGATTTAGTTTTTAGAGTGACCTAAGATCAAGTTAGTCTAAATGGGATCTTAGCCATTAAAAATTAATTGATAATTTCTCAATTGAACAGTGAAAGTTATTATTTTGAATAAAATAGTGGGTGTAACCAAATATATATTAAAATCCTTATTTAATTTGGTTTTTGGCATCAACTAATACTTGATCTTTTATGTCTTTTGATTGTTAGATAAGGTGAGTACCAATCTGTTGCTAAGTAGCATCTTAGATGCTACCAATCTAACTGGACCTAATTTCTCGAACTAGTTTTGTAAGTTGAGAACTATTCAATTAAGAAAGAAAACTATATATTCTTAACACTATTGTTCCACCAGAGCTTAGTTCAGATGCAACTAGTAAGGTTTGAGAGAGATATCAGCATTATATTGATGAAGTGAACAAGTTACAGATGTAAGGATAGCTACTATGTCTCTGGAGCTTCAAAAAGAGCACAAGAATATGGATGTTCTTGCTGTAATTTTGCATCTTCAGGAGATGTTTGGTGCACAAAATATGGTCGAGATATATCAATTCTACAAAGCATTATTTCAATGCAAGATTGCACAAGGATCTTTACTAAAGCTACACATAATAAAAATGATTGGCTATATCAATGCTTAACTCATTGTCAATAAACCTGATTGGCTGGCTATATTGAAAAAATAGGCCAATAAGGTTTATTGACAATGAGTTAAGCATTGATATAGTACTATAGTCTCTCAGTTCGAGATTCTCATAGTTTGTTCTAAAATTCCATATAAACCAAAAGGATGTGTCATTTCCTAAACTACTTAATATACTTAAGATGGTAGACGGGTGTTTTAAGAAGGAAACCATTTATGTTCTTATTGTGGATTCTTCTAAGGGCAAGAAAAAAGGGCGATAAAAAGAATAATAACAAGAAACAAAACGCTTTTACTATAGTAACAAAGCCAAAAGGTGGTGTCAAGGAAAAGAACAATAACAAAGGCACATATTTTCACTATGGAATTGATGGACACTAGAAGAGAAATTGTAAATCTTATCTTGCTACCTTGAAAGATAAGAAACTTAAGAAAGCTACTTCTTTAGGTATTTTTATGATTAAGAACAATTTTCCACTTCTATTTTATATTCTTGGGTATTAGATTGGTTCTCATATTTATAATGACATGCAAATGTTAACGAAGAGTGGATCATTGAGGAAAGGCAAAATGGATGTATAAGTTGGTAATAAAGCAAGAGTAGTTGTAGGAACTTTTAGTTTAACTTTGACCTATGGGCTTGAACTAGAACTAAATACTTATTATTATGTTCCAATTGTTACAAAAAATATTATATTTATTTCTTATTTATATTTAGATGGATTTTACTTCATTATTAAGAATAAAAGTTATGTTTTCTATAAATATAATGTTTATTATAGATCTGGGTACTTACAGATGGTTTGTTTAAATTAGATCTTAAAGGTTAATCCTTAATATAAATAGTAACAAAAGAAAGCTAAGTGACTGAAATATACCTTATTTATATCATTGTTGGTTAAGTCATATCAACAAAAATAGAATCATGAAGTTATATATAGAAGCATATTTGAATCTTTTTTATTATAAATCATATGAAACTTTTGAATCATGTTTATAAAGAAGATGATCAAACTACCCTTTAGTGGAAAAAGAGAATACGTTAGTGAGTTATTAAATCTTATAAATTTAGATGTATGTGGCCTATTTCTTCTTATACTATAGGTGAATAATTATATTTCATTATGTTCACAAATGATTATTTTAGATATGGTTATGTATAATTAATGAAACAAAAGTCTGAATCAATTGAAAATTTTAAAGAATTTAAACTTAAGGTTGAGAAACAAATTACTAAGAGTATTAAGACACTTAGATCTGATCGAGTTAGTGAATACTTAGACCATAAGTTTCTTAGATACTTAAAAGAGAATGTGATTTTATCACAATGTACTCCTCTTGGAACTCCACAATATAATAGGGTTTCTGAATAGAGAAATCACACTTTATTAGATATGGGACGTTCCATGATGAGACACGTAGTTATTCTTATCTCCTTTTAGGAATATGCCATTGAAGCTACTGCTTGCCTTTTAAATAGAGTTTCATCCAAATCAGTTGACCAAACTCCATATGAGATATAAAATGATAGTAGACAAAACTTGCCATATTTAAAGACTTGGCGATATGATGATTATATAAAGCGTGCAACATTTGATAAGCTCTTAGCATCAATTTTTAAAGAAAAATAGTTCATTACGATCCAAACTATTTCATTAAGATACAAACTAAGTAGTTGGAAATTGAAAGGAAAGATAACCTAGGAAAAGAACAAGAAAGCCATCAAGATTCAACAAGTACTAACACTAAAAATGCTTCTAACCTCCTATAACTTACCCAATAACCATCTATATGGATTTCATTCCTAACACCTAGAAACTAGGCAAAATTCACTAAACAAATGGCCACACAAGAACCAAACAACACAGAAAAACAATGTAAGGCACCAAATTATACCTAAGTTGTAATATTACATGTTCATCAAGGTAAATATGATAGGTGTTAAAATTGTGACATGATTGTAAGTTGTATATGTATTAAATTTTGGTTTAATGGATCATACTTAGTTGTTTGGAATTTATTGTTACCGTTAGACAAGTGAGGTGTTAAAATGTACATTTTGATTAGAAAAAGGTCAAGTGGCAAGACAAGCTAGTACATGGAAAATTGGATGAGTAAGTTTATAAGTTAGTGACATTTAACAAAACTAATGCATTGACATTTAGTATATTGGTTTAGTGACAAGTGGCCTAATTGAATTGTGGTATTTGGCAACATGATATGAAGACAAGTGGCTCACTCCTATGTTTGCCATAGAGGTTACTCTATGGAAGGACATGTGTCCCTTCAAAGTTAGGACACCTTATAAAGTAAAAGCTAAATCACTCCAACTTATTTGGTGTTTCTACTGCCTTTTCACTACTCTCACCACCGAAACCTCTTACTCCCTCTTAACTTTCAGAATTTTTGCTTAATTTTGGATCATTATCGTCACTTGAAGTCCTTGCATGAGACTACATCAAGAATGCAACCTTATACTACCTTCTATGTTGTTATCATCTTGGTGTTAAGCTCATCTTACATCTACCTTGATTTGGAAGTGTATTGATTACATGAAGGGCTAGTTTGGTTAGTTCTTTGAAACTTGAAGCTAGAAAACTAATGGAATTCTAAACTTGGTAGCATGTATTAATACAAGTTCTATGATGATTGAATTGGCATAGAATATGTGTTATGATGATGATAAATGAGTGTTGGAAAATTGATTCTTGTGTGCCAAATTATGTTTTAGTTTTGATGTATGAAAGATAATGATTGTGAGCTGCCTAATGAATGAATTTTGAATTAGTTTTGTACATGAGTTTGATGACGTATTGGAGAATGAGTAAGGTATAATTGAAGCGTAATTAAGGGTTTATGTTGAAGGAGTATTGAATAAAAGTGAAGGACGCAAGTTTTGGAAACAAAAGGTCATGGGTGAGTGAATTGATTATGAGATTTACATGGCACTTCCCACAGTCGTGGGAAATGTTTTAGAAGGCAAAAAAGTTAATTTTGTATATTTTTTTGACTATATAAGGTTAAGGCACTTTATAATTGTGTAATTGGACTTGACTAAGGTGTAAAATGAACCTAGTTTGATATGGAATTAGTTAATTAAAAGTTTAATAAGGTTTGGATTGTTAATTGAGATAATAACTTAAGGAAAGTGGTATTTGATATCAAAGTGTCTAATTTTGAAACTTAGGAATTGTTAATGGAATGAAACATACCTATGAATGCAAATGTGGTTTAAAGAACAAGATTATTGTGAATTACTTATGATTGTTTATGAATTGGGAACTTGAGTGATTATATGTAATGTGTAATGACTTAATGCTTCATTGTTTTGTTGATGCAAATGCTTATGTTTATAAGGCATATTGAGTTGACTGAATGTGAATGAATATGTTTAAGTTGAACAAAATCGAATAAAGTCATATGTTTTGCAATATGTCTTTACATGAAAATTCTGAAATGTGACATGTTTTGTTTTAAAACTGCCAAGTCCTAGCTGTGGGTCAATAGGCGTGCCTATAAGGGTTTGCAGTTATTCCTGTGACACTAAAGTGTCTCCTGATATTGACACTTCGGTGTCTCCTGATATTGACAGTTCAGTGTCTTTTGTTACTGAGACATAAGGCTCTCCTATTTTATGATACCAATCATAGGTATCTCCTGTTCTGGTCTCGTTACCCACTTCTGTAAAAAGGATTAACAGGTTAACCTATTTTGTGTTCTGTTACATGTTCAATTCTAACACAAATTAAGTTCTAATCTGATACAAGTTACGTTCTATTTTGATACAAGTTAAAGCTCTGATCTGACATAAATTATGAATTGATCTGATGTACGTTATATTCTAATATGAAAGAAATATGTCCTGTTTTGATATTTGTATATTCTATTCTGAAATAATGAAATTATGTTCTAACAAATTATATGCTGTTATGAAGTAATGTTTGAATTATTCTTTAAGTTACACAATTAAAGATTGTTTATAGTATGATTTGATTTAGTATATGTGAATCTTAGACGACTATTAGAAATATTCGCCATGTTATATCTTGTTTAGTTATTCCCCACTAGGCTACATGCTTAGAACGGTAGTTTTGCCTCCATGTAGGTTCTGAAAAGAAGGTTTGAGACTAGGATAAAGACAACCGCAGTGGCCAAGAAGGATGTGTTTATTTTGAAAAATATTTAGTTTATAGTTGTTTAAAAATTATACTCATTATGATGGGACATTTTGTAATTTGCGTATATGGTTTGTAATAACTATAATATAGGATGGATATTAGAGCTAAGGCATGTATAAGTCATAAGTACAATATGTTTAATATGTTCTATTTATAGTTCAGCATATGATGAATATATATATATATGCCTGAGTTTCTGAAAAGATATCGAATAATTTGGTATGATTTAGATATATTTTATGTGGCAACTATATATCCTCTTAGCAGGCATGCTGGTGTTACAAACAAGACAAAACTAGCACCCTCAACATTGCGAACTTTCCCCTATCACAAATGTGAAACAAGATCAGGAATCTAGAGTGAACTCAAGAAAGTCTTCATAGGGCTCAGTGGTTAAAGAATCTAGATCCTTTGTAAACCTATGATTCATCTTGACAAAACATGAAGGTCTAGTGTCCCTCAATTAAATTATTTTAAAAAAAGGCACTAAGAAGTGGAATACTACTGTGGTGGGATATTTTATGGAGAAGACTTATCCATTGGTGTAGAAAAGGGTAAACGCTACAGGGAAAAATCAAAGATGGGTAACTGTTATGGTAAGTGATGATGAGCTATTTGTTTTCAAATTCAATTATAAGGAAATGGCTAAGAAATCCATAGATGGAGGCCCTTAGCATATCTAATGGAATCCAATTTTCTTAAGATATGGCATCCAGGTGTTAAAATGGATAAAATAATAATATAACTAGTGTAGAATTTTCATAAAATTCTACTATAATATTTGTCTATAGAGAGATTGAGTTACCTTTTCAGTAAATTAGGGAAGCCTTTAGGAATGGATGACAACACTACCTTAGTAAAAAGTATAGGGTATGACAGAGTCTGTATTGAAGTGATTTTGAAAAAGCAACTACCGGATACACTAGAAATTATAAAACTAAATCAAGAGGTTGGCTTAAAGGAGAACTTTATTAAAGTTTTCTATATGTGGAAAACTAAAGCAAAGGAGTTGATATAAGTTTGGATTCCAAAAGAGACAAAGGTAGGAAAAGATCACGAAACTAACCGTAAACCTCCACAATAAAACATAAACAACTTAACTCATGAAGCTACATTAGAATAGTTGGAGAAGAAATTGGATGCAATCAGGACACTTAAAGAAAAAGGTAAAGAGAAATGTGATGATCAATCTAAACTGGTATTATTGGAAAATAAGTAAGGTAATTGTTCAACAAGTTTTACTTCTAATAAAGTAAAACCCCCCAATATCCACAAGTATATGGGTCGTAAACTTGTAGTATTAAAGGTGTCGATCCCATTAGGAGTTGCTGACCTAATATAATTCTAAGTTATCTAAGGCCTAAAACGGTTATTAAAAAGAAAATAAAACCTACATAGAAAAGTAAATTCGTGAATATGGATTAATTTAAATTAAAATGTAAAATTAATACACAAGGAATCAAATTGAGTATCACCAAATTAATAATGGAAATCAAACAAGGAAGATTAGCTGATTATGTGAAGGGGGATTTATCATATCATCAAATGCTAAGATGATTACTTTTGAGTTAATATGGCATCAGTCCTAGATGTTTGAAGGGTTGATTACTCTCCCACTCATTATAATCATTAAACCCTAAATCATACTAATTGAATTATGAAAATTACAATCTCTTAATGAACAAAAAACCCACGAATCTAATCAAATCTTAAGCCCTTTAAGAGACTATTAAGTCCTTATATAAGATCTCTCTTCGTATAAATTCCCGATTTGATTATTTGTGTGGTTTATTAGATTATTTAACTCTCATTACCCAATCTAATCATTTTTTAATTAATTCACTCTCTTGATTTGTTACCTAAGCATGCAAATACAACAAATAATCACAATACCTAATGTATTAACATCAAATGAAATAACATTAATATAGATTCAAGAATAAAGAAAGAGCAATAAAGATGAAATGAAAAGTCACTTAGAAAGGTTGGAATAGATCGGGAAGATATCAGCATTGCAGCCCTTCTTCTCCTTCCTTTCTCCTCCTCTCTTCTTCTTCCTCTCTCTTGCATCTTTCTCAAAGTGACATAAAATGGAGCTCTCTTTCTAGGTTTCTTTCGCTTATATTTATATCTTTTTCATTTTGGGTAAACATTAGGTTTACCCGGGCCCAAAAGTCTAAAATTTTCGTCAAAAAGTCATGTCTTAGAACCTAGTCTACATCTGTTGTTACACAGGCGATGATCGTGGCGCTTAATTTTGCTCTCTATCATAATCGTGGCAGATAGCTTCTGTCACGATCATGGCCCAGGCTCTAGGCCTTGCTCCAAGCTTCCTCCATTTCTCTTCTGTTCTTCAGTATCTGTTCTCAAACACTAACAAATACATCAAGGCACCTTAAATACACAAATTTTAAGCTCAATAGCATGCTCTAGCCCATAAAACACTTAAAACACAAATATCTAACCAAGTAACAAAATTCTAACCCTAAACATGCATGAATTAATTAATTGACCACTAAAAATATACTAAATTTCCTATTAAAACATCGTGTAACCTACAACTGTCAATAGCAAACCTATGTAAGAGGTAAGAAGACCTTAGGGGTTAAGAAAAACCTAACTAACCTAAGGGGTTAAGAAAAACCTAACTAAAACAGGAAGAAGATATAAAAGAAAGACGTCACTTAAAAAGAAGTGAATATGAAAGGTTTAATTTAGAATGTTAGAGGCCTCAATGACTTGAATAAACAACTAGTAATAAAGGATTTTGTTAATCTTAGAAAAATAGATTTTATTGGTTTATTAGAAACCAAGATTAAAAAAAAGAGATCTAGTTGAAAAAAGTCCATGGTTCCTTGATAGAAATTGCAGAGTATTGACAAATCATGAGAAACACTATCATGGTAGAATAATAAGGGCATATAACCCAATTATCTTTGAACTAGTTAATTGGTCCTACATAGACCAACTTATACACTATGATATGATTGATATCAGCTTTAAAAACCCTATCAATTTATATATAATCTATACTTCAAATCATAATTTCCATAGATAATACCTATGGGATGACATAAGCAGAATGAACAGTAGTGTGAGAGGCCCCTCGTCCTTAGTGGGATACTTCAATTGCATTTTGAACTATGAAAAGGTAATAAGGGGTAACAAGTGGTCAAGATATAAATGTAAAGAAATATAGGACCTCCTGGGGAATACTAGTTTAATTGACTTTAAAGGATTTGGAAACTTATTTACATGGACCAACAAACAAACAATAATTTGGTTTCAGATGAAAAAGCTTGATAGGTGCTTGGTCAATGCACAATGGATCTAACATTTCCTAGGAGCACAGTAAATTTTACAAAAACAAATTACCTCAAATCATAACCCTATTATTGTAAACTATAACACCAAGTTGAAAAGAGGAAAACCATTTATATTATATTTCTCAACTAAAACACCCAAAATTCATGGAGGTAGTCTAGGAGGGTATGAAAATTAGCACTCAAGGATCCAAAAACTAATCTTGCTTATTGATAGGTGGCATTTGTACATACTTTTCTTAGGATAATTTGTTAGTTAATTGTGATAAATTGATTTTTATTAACTTGTTTAGCTTATTTTTTGTCTTAGTTTCATATAATTACATGCTTATGTATAAATGTATGTGAATGTGCATGAATGTGTGTGAATTAGGTCTTTAAGATTAGGATTTACAAGAATCACAGCATTGTTGCACATCTTTTTCTGACATTATGTTGGTATGAATTGTATGTGCTCTAGGTATGATTAAGTGATTAATTTTGTTGTTAATCAATAGGTTTGAAGGTGGTTTTGAGGGATGAAAGGATAGAAGAACCGAAGAGAAAGCTAGTCATGTGACTAAAAGGAAAGCTGGAATTTTTCTAGGTCGACCAATCATCGATGTTAAGCTTTAGCAAGATACAATTCTTATTGGATGTTTTTCATTTTTAATCCAAAATAAAAAGGAGAAATTAAGTTTTAAATTGATGAAATAACTTCCCAATTTGGATAAGAAATCAATAAGATATCATGGACTGAAGTCAAGACAGAAAATAGAGTTTTCTAGAAAATTCCAGCAGCAACTTCCTCCTTCCTAGTTTTATGGAAAATTCCAGCTGGCAACTTCCTCCTTCCTATGTCATTTTAAGCATTAAATGGGGTATAAAAACTCAGTTTTAAACCCTAGAAAAGAGGAGGTCATGCAAGACATCAAAGGGAGAGAGAAGAACGCATTTTTGAGAGAAAAGCCAAGAGAATTTAAGTTGTAATAAAAGGATTTTAAGGAGACACAAAGCTGCCACCATAGAATTCCAACTTTGTTCTTCAACATATAAGCCTTCTTCTCTTTTCTTACTTCTTTGTTGTTGTTTTTTTTTTTATTGAGAAGGATGTATGGATATGTTATGAACATGTTGGATGATATTTTGATGGATTTCTAAGTAGTTATTAGGGTTGTTATTGCCTAAACTATGTAGTACCTCACTTTATTCAATGTTATGGATGTGTTTGATGTTGTTTGATGTTTATGGTATCAAGTTACCTTGCCATTTGGAGAGACATCTTGAATGGAAAAGTGGTTGTCCAAAAATCTGTTCATATCCTTTTAATGGTTAAGTGAAAAATGGGAAGTGAGAGCTTACATAATTCATTCACATTATTAAACAAGTCTTATTTGTTTAAAGTAATGAGAAGAAAGAACTAAGACATTAGGAAATCTTAGACTAAACATAATGAAAATTGCTAAAGTGAGAGAATACATAGTTAGGTAATGACAATCCTAAGTTGTTAAATTGATACTTTGATTCACCATTTTCTGAATTTGTGTTCTTACTTTTGTGACAACCCTAAAGTGTGTATATATGACTCTTAATTTTTATATTTTGGATCTTTCAAATCTAATTATTTGAGTTTACTAAACAAAATAAAATTTGTTTCATTTCAGTGACTAACAAATCCCTGTAGGACGATACCTATCTATACTGCAATTTCTGATCTGTATACTTTTAGGATAAGAGGTTTTAATTTAAAATTTGAAAAATTACCTATCACTCAACAGGGTGATAATAAAGAAAAAGTACTTATTGCCGAGAATAGATGATCTTTTAGATTAGTTGAGAGGAGCTATCATATTCTCCATGATTTTAGACCATTCACAATACTGGCAGTTGAGAATAGCTAAGTCAAGTATTCCCAAAATAGCTTTTTATACTCAGTATGACCACTATGAGTTCTTAGTCATGCCTTTCAAATTGACTAATGTACCATTCGCGTCTATGGCATTGATGAACAAGACTTTTCAAGAGTATCTGGATCAGTTTGTGATAATGTTGATTGATGATCTATTGGTGTATTCAAGGAGTAAAGAGGAGCATCAACAATATTTAAGGATTGTGTTATAGATTCTAAAGGAGAGACAATTGTATGCAAAATTGAGTACGTGTGAGTTTTGGATGGAGTAGGAAGTTTTCCTTGGACATGTGTTGTCCCAAGAAGGTATCCCAAGAAAGAGTGATGCCTAATCTTGCTAAGGTAAAGGCAATTATGGTGTGGAAGCCGCCCAGAAATATATCAAAGGTAAGGAGTTTTCTGGGACATGTTGGGTATTATAGGAGATTTGTATAAGTATTTTTTATGATAACTAACCCGTTGACGAAACTACTCAAGAAAGGAGTTCAGTTTGAGTGGATCAATTAGTGTCAAGAGATTTTTTAGGAGCTTAAGTGGAGATTTACTTATAGCTCAATTCTAGTGTTACCATCAAGTGTTGGAGGTTTTGAGGTATATACTGATTCTTTGAGGATAAGTTTGGGGTATGTATTAATGCAGAATGAAAAAATGATAGCTTATGCCTCTCATCAGTTGAGATCACATGAGTTAAATTATCCTACCCATGATTTGGAGTTAGCAGCTGTAAGGCCCCAAATTGTAGCCTAGTTGGAATGTTTCATTGAACATGTATTCCATATGACTTATGTTTTTAAAGAAT
>JAOQMP010000208.1:15511439-15524504 GCA_027563575.1 Erythroxylum pedicellare
TCATCTTGTTTATGTTTTTATTATCCTTATACCATATCATGTATGGATTGGCATGACGATTTGGATTTGTTGCTTCCGTTGGAAAAATGATTTCTTAAAAGTTTTGAAATCTACCGTTTCACCAAATATAGCATGCTTTCTTTTTCTGATCCAACATTAATGTCACAGGAGTAGTTGTAGACCCTCCTAGGCATGCTTATTTACCCACAACTAAGACTTAACAGTTTTAAAACAATCCATTTTAGATTTTAAAATCATAAGCAAATAATGTAGTGTATAACATATGTTTTTATTTCATTTTTCTCAAATTGAACATATTCACTCCCTTTTGATCAAACCCAATATGCCTTATAAACATAAGCATTTGCATCAATATATCAAATGAAACATTAAGTCATTACATATTACATAACATCACAGAAATTCCCAAATCACAATCATCCATATCTTACTCACATCACGTAAAACCTTGGAACACATTTGTATTCTTAAGAAAACATTCATCTTGAACATACCATACATTTTAACATTAGCCACATTATTAATTAATCACACATTCTTTAAGTTATTACCTCAATTAATAGTCCATAACTAGATTAACTTATACTCAATTAATCTAACATCGTCTAGGTTCATTTTCAACCTCAATTAAGTTCAATTATACCATTAGTAAGTGTGCTAACCTTATATATGTCAACAATTACAGAAAATCAAGTTTTTCACTGTCCTAACCCTTTTCCATGACTGTGAGAATATGCCTTATAATTCCCACGATTGTGGGACAAGTGAACCGAAGGTTCACTCAGCCACAACCTTCAAACTACTTCAAAAAATTAACACCTTATACACCTTCAACACCCCTTCACCATTGTTCATCAATTCCACCTTATTCATGCCTCAATTACACATCAAATTCATGTCAAAAACTAATTTAAAAATAATTCATTAAGTAACTTACAAATTTATATCTTCCACACATCAAAACTAAACTAGAGGTTATCATACAAGGATTATTTTTCCAGCATTCATTTATCATCATCTTAACACATATTCTATTCAATTCAAAAATCAAACATTTCATATTAAAACATGAAATCAAGTTTAGCATTACCTTACCTATTTAAATCCAAAGAATAACCCAAACTTGCCTTCCAAACAACCAACACAAGTCTAAAATCCAAGTGAAACTATGATGCTCTTAACATCAAAAGACAGCAATATAAAAGATAGCATGTGGTAAATTTCTTGACGCAATATCTTGCAAGAATTCTAAGTGAAATTGAAGCAAAAATTTATTGCTAAGAGAGGGTGAATGGTTTGTGTGGAGATGCTTCAATTAAGGCTATAGAAACTTCTTACAAGTTTAACACTTAAATTGCTAGGTGTCCTAATCATGGAGGAGCATATGTCACCAATGCATGTATCACATTTTTCCTCCCTTTAAGATACCAAATGTCACACTTTTATTAGACCATTTGTCACTTATCAATGCTGTCAAATTTCATTCAATTATACTACCATTTGTCCCTTATTTACTTATGCCAAATGTCGCTAAATGTATAGGCTTAGTCATCCAATTTTCATGTACCAACTTGTCTTGCCATTTGACATTGTCCTTATCCAAATGCACATTTTAATACATCAATTTTCTAATGGTATCAATTAATTACAAATCACTAAGTATACCAAAAGTCGAGATCAAACCAAAATTCAAAACATATACAACTTACAATCATGTCACAATTTAACACCTATCACATATGGCTTCATGAATGTGTAACATTTCAACTAGAGGATAATTTGGGGCCTTACATAGCTCACATAGAGATATTGAGTTAAGAAATGTGTTAGTAAGTGTCGTGAGAGTGGGTTTACACCAAGAACACTCCATATATCAAGTTACCTTTCCATTTGGAGAGAGATCTTGAATGGAAAAGTGGTGTCCAAAATTTGTTCATATCCTTTTAATGGTTAAGTGAAAAATGGGAAGTGAGAGCTTACATAATTCATTTACATCATTAAACAGGGCTTATTTGGTTCAATTAATGAGAGTGAAAGAACTAAGACATTAGGAAATTTTGGACTAAACATAATGAACATTGCTAAAGTGAGAGAATACCTAGTTAGGTAATGACAATCCTACATTGTTGATACTTTGATTCACCATTTTCTAAATTGGTGTTCATACTTTTGCGACAACCCTAAAGTGTGTATGTATGACTCTTAATTTTTATATTTTGGATCTTTCATATCTAATTATTTTAATTTCCTTAACAAAACAAATGTAGATTATTTCGGTGACTAACCAATTCCCGTGGGATGATACCTATCTATACTACATTTTTCGATCTGTATACTTCTAGGATAAAAGGTTTTAATTTAAATTTTGGAAATTACCTAACACATATAAAAACTGAAAGCTATAAAGTGGAATCTGAAGGGAATTATAAAGGGCAACAATGATCTTATGATCCTTAAGAAGCAAACTATATTGAAGAGCTTATACAATGCCAAAAGGAAGCCAAAGATAAACCTAGAAATAGTAAGATAAAAGAGTAGGAACCTTAGCTTCTAAGGAAGTATAATGAGGCTTTAGAGGTCCTCAACTCAAAATTAAGGTAAAAATCAAGAATAAAATGGTTTAGAGAGGATAAAAGGTGTATATGATGCCACCTCAACTCCATACAAGCCAAGAGGAATAAAAACTACATCAGATACTAAATTGAGGATAAGGGTAAACAAATCTTAAACCAAAAAGAGATGAAAAGGATGACACATTAATATTTCAAGAAGTAGAGATCTATCACATATTAGTTCAAGTAGGAACTTACCAAAGAGGTTGTAAAGGAGGAGATAAAAGAGCCTTATTCCCATAAACCTAGATAAAGTTGGCGGGCTTGATAAGTTCTATGCAAGGTTCTTCTAGCACATATGGGAGACTGCAGGGGACTGTGTTGATAATGCAATAAAGGATTTCTTTAAAAAGGGGGAAATCTTAAAGGAGTGGAATAAGACATATATAAGTCTAATTCCAAAGATAGATAATACTAGTAGGTTGAATGAGATTAGATCAATTTCATGCTAATATATGGTTTGCAAAGTTATCTCTAAAATGTTAGTAAGGAAAATGAGAAATTGTTTTGATGAAATATTAACACTTATCAAAATTCTTTTATGAAAGAAAGGACCATAGGAAGCAACATATTATTGTGTCAATAATTGCTTAAGGAATATAACTCAAACCTATTGATCTAAAGCTACACACTAAAGGTAGATCTAGCTAAACCATATGACTCCATCAATTGGAAGTTCTTAAACATAATACTACAAGCGACTAAGTTCTCGATCATGTTTAAAGATTAGATCATGGAATGTATTTCAACCCCTTCCTACGAAATTTTAATCAATGGGGAACCTACAATGCACTTTAATACAAACAGAGGTCTAAGGCAAGGGATCCCTTGGTCCTTTTACCTATTTGTACTTGGCATGAAGCTGTTATCTATCATAATAAAAATAGATGTATTAAGGAACCCATATTTCAAGTACCATCACAAATGCAAAGGTACAAAGACCTTCCATCTTGCTTATGCTATTGATTTATTACTATTTTGTAGAGTAGAAGAGGCCCCTATTAACCTCATTTTGGAATCTTTAGACAAGTTCCAAGCTCTCTATAGGTTGAGAATGAATAAAAAAAAAAGAAAGCTCCTTTTACCTCTTTACAAATGTAAAAACTACTGTAGCAGCTATCAGATATTTAGGTGTTCCTATATCATAAAAGAAAATCAACATTTGTAAGCCACTAATGGATGCATTCAATAAAAGAATCAATCACTAGTGTAATAAATTCCTAAGTTATTGAGGAAGGCTTCAACTTGTGGTCTCCATCTTGAGTAACCTAGCAACTTACTAGGTCAGTCATTTTGCACTCCTCTAGGGTTTCTTCAAAGCAATTGATAGGAAGCAAAAGGAGTTCTTATAGAGGGGATCCATCAACTAGCATAAAATTCTTAAGGTGAAGTGGTCTAAGGTTTGCACACCAAAGGAAACAGGAGGATTAGGAATTAACTAAACTAAAATGATGGACAACATCCTAGCAAAAAAGAAATTATGGTACATTTGAAAAATAAAAGGAAGACTTATGGGTTGAATGGATTTATATAGTTCAATTGAGAGGAAGCAACATAAGGAGCATTAAGCTAAACTAAAACATATCATAGACCGTAAAGAAAATCCTATCTACTAAATAGTGGATAGAGATATTACTATTTCATAAAATAGGTATGGAAACAATACATCCCTTTAGTATGGCAATTGGCTCAAATATAGTCCATTATATAGGTTAGAGGATGCACAATACCTAAAGGCTATATTCCATCAAACACCAAAGTGAAAGAACTCATGCAGTTAATCAGTGGTGATGGCCTTCTCATAACAAAAGAGTAGTAGGGATGATTATGAATCACTTACCTCCATAACAACCTAATTCAACTAGAGAAGATACTGCCTAATAGGCTACTGATAAGTTTATGGAATTCTCTACAAAGGAGTACAAAAGAGTGCTTTAATAGGAGGCAAACACCAAAGTACAATGGCATAAATTGGTTTTGGACTAAGACATCACTCCAAGCCATGCATTTATACTAGGGTTGGGCATAATATGAAGGCTAGGAACCAAAGGCAAAATCAATTTTAAGATCCCCTCAAGAACCTGTAAATTATTCCAGGTACAAGTAGAGACTACAGATCATCTCATAACTGAGTGCACATTTTCTAAATTTATTTAATAAAAAATCATAGAGTTGTTTAACATCCAATTGAATCCTTTTACCTAAAAGGGAACATGGCAAAATTTCACTACAATTTAAATAAAAAATAAGACAAATTACAAGGTGATGAAGATTGATAGTTGTAATTTATATCATATTTTAGTAGGTGGTTTAGTGTGTAGGATTAGAATTATGTAATGTGATGACGTGTTTATGCTTTCTAGTATAATGTGGTTTAGAGCATGTTATTGGACTTTAATTTTATACGCATGAGGTATTTTGATGTGTTTGTTAGTTTTGAAATCAAATAAAGAAGGTCAAGTGAAGTTGGAGAAAATTTGGAGGAAGAGCTTGCCATGACCGTGATAGGGGTGTTGATTAGATGAATTATGCATGCTTAGGATGAGAATTATGAAATGTGATAATGTGTTTATGTTTTTGAGTATTATATGGTTTAGAGCATGTTATTAGACTTTAATTTTGTGTGCTTAAGATATTTTGATGTGTTTATTAGTGTTTGAAAGAAGATAAAGAAGATTAAGTGAAGTTGGATAAAATTTAGAGGAAGAGCTAGGCCACAATCATGACATCCCTATCACGATCTTGACAGAAGTGATCCAACCAAGGGTCACCATCATGAATGAATGGGCCTCAGCCAGACCGTGATAAAAGCTATGTTAAAGGGTCACAATCATGACTGGGTGTGTCATGATTGTAACAGAAGCTCATTTTCAAGGGTCATGATCGCGAGATAGATGCGGGAATCTACTTTAATTTTCATTTTTGGAGGGTTGTTTTAGATTTTTTGACATGGGTAAAGCCTAGTTTTTACCCTAAAAGGCAAAAGAACTATAAAAGAAAAGAAGATGACCTTAATGAAAAAAAAGCCTCCTTCTTACCAAATTGAGATTAATCCATGGAAGATCAAGAGGAGCATCAGTTGTTAACCATTTCTAGATCTGTAGATTCAGCTCTAAATCAAGTTTTTCTTTCTTTCCTTTTGTTATTTGCATTAAAATTGATGTCTGAACTGGATTGGAAGATGTTATACACGTTGATGATGTTTTAATTTCATATTAAGATTTTTTTTTCTTGACTTATTTTATGACTTGAACACTTTTGATTTCAATACAATGTTTTGAGTGTTATGGTATTTGTGTTTGCTTATACATTAACAAAAAATCGAGAGAGCGAGTCGATAGTAATCTAATTAGGTTGGTTAATGAGAGTTAATGACCTAATAATTCATGTAAATATCAAATTAATGATCATATGAAGAGAGATCTTGAGTGAGAACTCGATTATCCAATAGATTGCTTAAGAACTAGTTAAAGATATTAAGTTGTTTTTATTAATTAAGATATTGCAAATTTGGAATTTCGTTATCAATTAGGGATTACTAATTGGGGTTAAATGACTACGTCTTGACAGAGAATAATCAAACACTTTGAAAATTTAGGATCGACACTAAATTGAATAAAAAATGGTTAAGGGAGCAAAATTATAATAAAACAAATGTTATAGTTTCATATTTGATCATCTTTGTTTTATTATGACATCCTAATTGTTAAGTGGTTTAGTGCTCAATTTTATTTGATTGTTTAATTTATGAATTTTATTTTCTATTAAATCATATTTCTCAACCTTAAACAAAGTTAGGTTCATGTAGTTTTATCTAATTCCTCATGGGATCGACACCTCAATTACTACAAGTTTACGATCCGTATACTTATGAAATATTGAGGGTTTTACATTAGGTAATACTTTCTCAACAAAGATGGGTCTTGCAGCAATACTTTACTTCTTGTGGAGAAAAAGGAATACTAGAATCATTTAGAAGGAGTCAAGGTCACAAGAATAAATACTTCAAAATATAATACTACATTATAGAATGAACATAGTAACTAGAGGGTTGGAGCTAAAAATCTCACAGGGAATGAAGGATAGATTATTAATTAGCTAGAAAACCACACTAAGGCATACAAAATAGTTTGTGATTTATATTTATCATGACATTAATACAATCATATTTAACTTTCAAAAGAATTTATAATAAGCTCTAAGAAAAAGTCAAATAAATCTAAATTTGAAGGATATATGAAAGAGAGTTTTAGATAGCAATTTTAACATCCTCTGTTAAGCAAAAGGTGTTTGTCTCAAAACATGTTACATTCTTAAAAAGACAATTTATTCTCAAAGAAAGTGGTGAGAATGAGGTATAACTTAGCGATGTTTAAGAACCATGAATTCACATCTAAATGGAGCATAAACCTCAAGTTAATATATATGTTGTACAACCAAAGATTCAAGAGACACAATCTGCAATGCACTAGTAAGATATATCGTCTCCCCACTAAATTAGATTTACATATTGGAAAGGGGAAAGATAATTTATCACTCATAGATGAGCCTACTACTTTTAAAGAAGTAACGTCTAACACTAATTCGTTAAAATGACATAAAGTCATGAGATCTGAAATGGAATCCATGTACACTAACTAAGTATGGAATTTGTTTGATGCTCCTAATGCTATTGCACATATAGAATGAAAGTTGGACTTTAAAAGAAAAACTTATATAGATGGTACTGTACATATGTACAAAGTAAGGCTAATGGCTTATAAACAAAAACAAATAGTTGGTTTTGATGAAACCTTTTTCCTGATAGTTATGCTTAAGTTGATTAGGATCGTATTAGCTATAACAGAATATTATGAGTATGAAATTTGGAAAATGGATGTTAAAACAATATTTCTCAATAGGATTTTGCTTGGGATATGTATATAACACAACATAGGCTTTTGAATCCAAGAGAATTCTTAATCAAATATGTAAGTTGCAAAAGTCCATTTATGGACTTAAGCAAGCGTGATGGAGTTGAAACATCCATTTTGATAAGACAATGAAAGAGTTTTATTTTATCAAAAATATAGATGAACTATGTGTCTGTAAGAAGGTTAGTGGAAATGTAATTGTCTTCTTAGTGCTATATGTAGATGACGTATTATTGATTGGAAACAACATAACAATACTCCAATTTTTAATGATTTGGTTGTCTAAGAACTTCTTCATGAAGGATAATGGGAGAAGTGGCCTATATTTTGGGAATAAATATCTATATAGATATATTGAAGAGGTTGTTTGGCCTATCTTAGTCCATGTACATAGACAAAGTGTTAAAGAGGTCTAACATGGAGAATTATAAGCGGAGATTCTTACCCATGTCATTTGTGATCTTTCTCTCATAGATTATGTGTCCTAAGACATAAAAAGAGAGGGAGATAAAATGAATTAAGTTCCATATGCTTGGGTAATTAGATTAATGATGTATGAAATATTATGTATTAAACCAGATGTCTCTCATGCTTTGAGCATAAAAAGTAGGTTTCAAGCCAATCCTGGTGATAGTCATTAGACAATTATAAAAACATCTTAAAGTACTAAAGAAAGACTAAATTGTTTTCTTAGTTTATCGAAGAGTTAAACTAAAAATTTAGGAGTATTTAAATACTAGTTTTGGTCTGATCCAGATGATAGTAAATAGTAGCTAGGGTACATCTTCACTCTAAATGGTGGTACCCGTAATTGGAAGGGTTCTAAACATCTAACTATTGTAGATCTTATGACTGAGTCAAGAGTATTTTTATGTGTCAGATGCTAAAAAGAAAGCGGTCTGGATCAAGAAGTTCATTACCGAACTTAGAGCGGTTCCCAACATTATTGAGCTAATAGTATTATACTATGACAAAAATGGTTCCATTGCATAAGCAAACGAAACAAGGTCTCATCAATAGTCCAAATATGCACTTAGGAAGTTTCACTTGATTAGGAAAATAGTGAACCAATAAGACATAGCAATAGAACGAGTTCTCATTGAAGAGAATCTTATAAATCCTCTTCCTGAGCTATCGTCTTAGAAGAGACATAATCGACATATAGATGGATATAATATTAGATAAATAGGCGATTAACTTTAGTATAAGTGAGAGATTGTTAGTTTACGCCCTTGCAGTTGATTACTTGCAATTTTATGTATGAAATTATTATTTTAATTAATAAAGGCATTCCTTGTCTTTATTTATTTTGTTAATTATGTTTGATATTTTAACACTAAAGGTAAAATCTTTAAAATAATTAATATGCAATTGAAATTATGATGGGTCATAATTATAAGATTCAATTTGCATTAATGTATTATTCTTAAATTTTTCCTAGTTGTAGTTTCATCAAGACGAGATATTGATGAAATGGTAAAACTAGTATACATTATATTTCTTTCTTATGAAATAATTAATAATCTCACAAATTAAAGTATGGAAATACTTAGACAATTAGGTGGGTTCTTATTAGTGAATAAGTTCATTGAACTAATTTGATTATGAGGATCCAAAACAGAATATTTTTTATGTATCGCTGAATTTTATCATTATAATAGTTCTATAATCAATTCTTAAACTTAAGATTATCAATGTATCTCAGATAAAAATTACTATGTTGTAATGCTACTTATGACTTATTCTATTTATGATAACTTAACCAATAATACTTGGATATACTATAAACTATATGGAGATAGTTAAATAAATAAACAAAGGATTCTTCACAATGTTCCACTATTCTTCACAATGTTCCACTATTCTTCACAATGATTTAAAGAATTCTATGGCTAGAGTGAATTGAGATTTGAAAAGGTGCCTTCAAGTATTAATTATAAATCAATTACTAATTAGCAAGAACAAACATGGTTGAATTTAAAGGAGTAGACATTATATCAATACTCTATATTCAATTGGAACATTGAATAATGAAATGATTAAATTTACATCATAATCATGCATGGATAGATTTAGTCAAACCAGCTTGATATTCTTAATATTTAGATAATCATGACATATCGTCAGACATTAATCTTAATTTATGATTATAAATTATTTAATTTAGAGAATCAAAGATAAATTAAAAGAAATTTTAATTGTAATTATGAATTAAAATTTATAATTATTACCAGCATATTAGAAAGCTAATGGGTCATACATAAAGAATAATTAAAATGAGATCAATTTAAATGAAATTGGACTTAATTGTAAAATTTAAGAAATTTCAGGGATCAAATATGTGATATATGATTTTATTTAAATTAAAGTAAATTATAATTATAGTTTGACTTAATTATAACTAGAAATATTTAATTTTAATAAAAATAAACCCTAATATGGTTTCTATTTATAAGAAATAAGCATTAGAGAACTAGCAATCCTGCTTATTCCTCTCAAAAGTTTTCTTTTTCTCTACTACGTGAACACTCTTAGAACTTGGACACTTGGATAGCCTATCATTAACACGTCGTGGAAAGGTTTTAGTACAAATCTAGAATTAGGTACAATTTAATTCCTTTTATGATTCATTATTATGATATGAACGAAAAATCATGAAATTTTAATATTTCTACTGTATCCATAATTTGATTACGCATAGTTTCCGATAAGTGGTATCGGCGCTTTCTTTAATTATTAACTTGATTAAATTATTTGATTATTATTAACGTGGTAACTTTATGGCTAAAAATTTTAATTAATTGATTAATCAGCCTAATACATATTAGGATTTTTCCTCTTTACATGAAACAATGCGCACCTCCTCTGTCTAGTGTTCTCTGGAAAAATCAATCTGCACGAATCCCAAGTCTTTTATTTGCTTTCAAAATAATTGTTTTGATATTTTTGAAAACATTACGTGTCCCTTTTATTTTTGGAAACTAGATTGCCTGTTTAGTTGTTGAAATATTTGGTGTTTGAATTGATTGTTGCTCCTATAAACGTGTTCTGGAGAAATAATTGATGCAAGCCCCCTAGCTTAATTTTTAATTTAATTGATCTATATTTTGTCGTGTGTTCGAATTAGTAGCAAGCGACGCAGTCTCCTGCATTGAGCTTCCACCAGCGGCACGCATGGTCGTTGATGATAAAGCTGGCCACTGTCGAGCCCTACTAACTAGGACGACTGTTGCCCAAAACACAAGGATAAAACTCGCACATTGTGAGGAAGCCAGAACCCCCAAGCAAAGAAGAGCGACCAGCGGGAAAGGAAGGAGATGAAGTCCAGCGTACTCATTGTCAACTAGCTTATATTAATTGGTCTAAGGTTTCCAGAATTCAAAGGACCTGTCAATTATATTTTACCCAAATCAATCCCATAGCACCGACAGAAGATCAGTTTAAAAAAACATGATGGCAGTAGTTCACTCAAGTTTTGGACGGATCGGGAGAAGATACCCATGGCCATGCTAATCTATAATTAAATAAACGCAACGATTCTACAACGGGACAATCATTAGGCTGTAACGGAAGTCGTGTGTACCATACACGACACAAGATAAGATGCGAGAGTTAGAAAAGAGAGTAACGGGCTAAAATCTGGTCACAAGAACCGAGGAACATTGGAGAAAAGATATCCTACCAACCACTTTTACACAAGTCAACTTCAAATCAATGTGGCAGAGCAGCGAGGATATCCGTCTAAAAGTCTCAATTTTGTTATTATTTAGGGTGTTTCAATTTTGGTCACACATTTGTATAAATTTTACATAAATATATAGATAAAATAAAATAATAACTAGTTAATTAGAACAAAGATTTCATTTATTAAAAGCGCAAGTAAGAAGTAAACTTTAAACCTAACCAAACATCCAACTTACTTTGTGGTCTCAAAAATCATGCCAACGGCAAAAAGTCAAAGCACTTATGAGAAAATAATAGCAAGTACTTGAAACATTCATCATGGATGCTATGATGATAGAGAAGAAATCAACTAAGATTCATTATCTTTTGTGATGGCATTGGATTCCCAGACCACCTTTCCACATTTTATTCAAGCTCCGACATGATTACCGAAAAAGAATCAGATAAAAATGCTTCATCCCCACCCCCAACGTTAAGCTTCTATACTCACTCATGCTGAAGATGAGTTGCCGCTCTCTCATTTATCTTCTCTTAGCATGGCTGCTAATTTTGACATGTCGACTACGAATAAAGGTTCAAGCTATTGAATCAGGCAAGCCTTCCTTCTGACCTTTTTTTTTTTTTTTTTGGCTTACATCGCCTTTCGCATCAACCTATATATACCATGCATTACTATGTCATACCACCAACACCAACCAATTCCATGCCCAATTTTCTATCATATAACCAATGTTAAGTGTTCAACATTACCATTCAATTACCAAATGACTCTTTGCCTAGAATCTTATGTCTAATTGTCAGGCTTCACCTTCTGTTACCACAGTTCATCCTAAATTCAAGCTTGCACAAGGCCGCTCAAGGTCACTCAACAGCAACGTCTCACCAACTTGGGTAAGGAAGTCAAAATCTTCAATTCAAACATTTCCATTCATAAAATACAAAACCTCTACATATATGTGATTGAGCATATCTCAATATCATTTTAACAGCTTGCAGAAAACAAGATACACAAAAGTCCGTCAGGGCCCAATCCAGTAGGCAATCACAACCCACCAACAAAGCAATGAAATGATGATGCACTTCTAGGGCAATCAGCATAGATCGTAGGTCGAGGTCTGAAGTGCTTATTAGGTTGCATTGCTTTCAAGTAGAAGAATATCGGATAACCGCATAGGCTTGGTTTTCTCCTTAGTATAAGGGTGTGTTTAGATGTGATTATTAGAGTCCCAAGTATTTCTCTTAAGTTGAAGAGTATCAGACATGATCACTTTCACGTTGGGGGAGGGGCAGTTGGGCTCTCTCTGCTTGTATGTCCCGGATCGATTTCAAAAGGGTCATGTTCTTTCTCTTTATTTTTCCCCCCTTTCCTATCACGTCGGCCTTTAAATGTTTAAAACAAGAAACTAAAAATCTGTTTAATTGGTAAAGAAATAATCACTTTTTAACATATCCACCCAATTTATCTTAAAAGTGATAAAAAATAATATCCCTAATCAAAACAGGGGGGAAAAAAAGAAGAAAAAAACCTAGTCTGACAAGTTGTATAATCAATAAAATTTTGATAATAACTACAAAAATAAAAACCTATATAATAAATTTATAACTAAGAGTAAAAAATTCTAGATAAAAGATTTTTCATAATATTTATTTTAAATATATTTAATTACTAAATTAATTATATTTGAAATTTATAAATTCCAAAAATATTTTAAATTTAATTATATTTATTAATATTTACTTAATTTATTTAATTTAATTTAATAACAAAAGAAAAAGAAATTATAAAATAAAATAAAATAATTCATAATTTTATTAATAGTTAATTGAATATAAAA
>JAOQMP010000208.1:15524604-15539551 GCA_027563575.1 Erythroxylum pedicellare
TCATAATTTTATTAATAGTTAATTGAATATAAAATATTATATTAAATTATTCATAATTTTAATTATTATTATTATTATTATATTAGATAATATATATTTGATTGATAGTAAATCAAATTATTAAAAAATATAAACAAAAAATAAAAAACTTCTTTCATAAATTTTGAAAACCGAAAAAGATCAAGACCAAAAACATAAACATAAACAAAAAAATTATTTTACTAAATTTGAATACAAAAAGGGCCCAAGTATTTTTCTCAATCAGGCATCTTCGTTTAACAAAATGGATTCAAATTTTACTTTCGCTACAAGAGCTTTTTAAACAACACAACTTTGCTAAATCAAGCATAATTAAATTCTTCCAGAGTATAAATACAGACCACCTGTACACATAAAGTTTTGTGCAGCTAAGCAATGCTAAAGGAAACAACTGAATAATAATGTTTCTAGCGGTAGGAAATACAAGGAATGCAACAATGAATATGCCTAGGCCGTTTGCTATCTCAGCTGCCAGTATTTTATAACTCATGCATTCAAGTAAATATTTCGCTCAAGCCAAATACCACTGCTGACACCAAAAACTAACTAAGAAAACTCATGAAGAAGATAATGGGATTTACGACAAATGCCAAATGTCACCAAGAAGTACACCATGTGGCAATCGAACAACTTAAAAGTGAAAAAGGTTAAGAATTGCCTTAAAAGAGTTACAAATTCACCACTTGGGTGCACCGGGAGGGTGACATCATAAGCAGGATCGTTCAAGCATTCAATAAAATCAAGGAAAGGAGGCTTTTTTGCCATGAGTTTGACCGGAGTTAGTGTTGAATTTTACGCGTATTTAGCTTTAAAATTATTCCCATAACTTTTGTAACAACCACACTATAACATTACACTACCAAAATCTATCTGCAGAAGTTCATAACCAGGACATTTTGTGATTTCAGCATTTTAGATGAATGAGCTAAAACAAAAATGGCAATATATATCAACTAAAATACATTTGGTTGAGATGTAAAGGACTCACCGAGAACTACAATGGTCATATCAGTATAAAATCTTTTTATACAGCACGCTTTCTCTTTGACCTCTTGCTCCTCTTTGGCCGAGAAATATTTTGAACCGGCTTGCTTAAACTAGAAGCATAAGCTTCTTCTAGCGCCTCCTGACCCTGTCAAGGAGAACAAATTGTTTTCAACTAATATAATGCAAGAAAACAAACTAATCATACCTAAATTTGAGCATATCCTAGAAGATTAAAGAGCTGCTATTTGAATGGTAAATCCCTCAGGTCTCTGACAATCCACCAGCAGTACTTTCCTCTAACTATAACACTTGTTTTGAATTGATTTCACTTTGCAAGTTAAAACACAACTTACATTACCTACCAAATGTAAACTAAAATCTTCCTCTAATCATATAACAACCATGGAAGACAGGTACTCATTTTACGATGGTAGCAAGTAAAACCCTGATTCCTCGGATGCATATTATTAAACAAGAACAGATATGCAGAATAACATTTCTATAAACCTTAACTTACACTTTTGAACTACTTGTTTTTGCCTTGAGGGTCTATTAATTGCCCATCGTCAAAACAAAGGGACCATATGACAACAAAGTCAGTCGGCAAGTTATAATCACATTGTGCTGAATCCAATCTGATGAAAATGACTACCCGTAATTTCTCTTTTTTCTTTAATTCATCTATTGAATTACCCCAAAGGGTGCAAAAGAAGGGTGGATCAATGTGGAGAAGAAAATATGCATCGATGGGGAGAAGAAATTTACTTTCATTCCTAAGATTGTGGGAAGTGTACAAGAAAAGGGAGATTCACGTCTTCCAATCTATGGTCCTACAAGGCCTTCTATGCCAAAATGACAAACTCACAGGTCATTATCTTAGGCTTGCCAAAATTCAAGTTATTATTTTTGGCTTGCCGAAGATAAATGGAAACTAAAGAAGTGTATTTCTTAGTGTAAGATGCTTTTATGGTAATTCATGTTAACTAATCATGGATTTGCAGAATGTCCTGCTCTAAATTCAATCAACAAGAAAAAAAATCATAGAAAGGAAGTATAAATGATGATGTCTATATCATTTTCATCAGTTCAACAACGACTAAACCTAGGACTCACCTTGTTCTTGGCTTCTTCATCTGAATCTTCTTCAGAAACAGATTCTGAGTCCAGATTCTGAACTTCTTCTGCTGGTAGTGCCTTGTTCGACCTTTTCCTCTTCTCTTCTTCTTTTAATTGGCTGAACCTGCCAATCAGTATCTTTGTTTGTCAGTAGCAGCTGAATTAAGAAAAACTGGAAAAGTAGTATGCAGACCTGTCACCCAGCTGTGCAGGCTGTAAAGCTGACCGTTTTGCACGTCCTGCAGTAATTATTCCACTAGCATTTTCACTAACTACAGGCTTTGCACCACCCAATTTGCGTAACCAGACCTGCTGTGCTGTGCTCAGGATGTTGTTTGTGAACCTAAACAACATTATAGCTTCATGAATTTATCAACAGATGAAGACAACACAAACACATCAAGTTCCAGCAGAAAGAAATTGACAAAGAAAATCATATTCAGCATTCTCACAACTGTACTTATTCCTAGTAATGTTTTAACTCAAACAAATAATTAGGAGTTTCAATAACTGAAAGACAATACTTGCAAGATCTTGTAACTTAAATCAATAGAATTGGGATGACGCATATGGCACAAATATTCCAAAATACAGAATAAAAAACTTGGTTATCCAAGAAGCTAATAACATTCATCAGAAGAAAATGACAGCATATGCACACAAATGAGGCATGCTTTTATCATCACTATATCTCTAACCTTCTTGCTCAACCACAGCTGGTATAAACTGGGATATCACAAAGTATAAAACATGGAAACACAGACAATAAAGAGAGAAAATTCCTAAAGGAACATTGCAATAGAATAATAGTAAATAGGAAGATGACATGCATATGTTAATGCTTCTTGGTAGCATTAAAAACATGGAAACACAGACAATAAAGAGAAAAAATTCCTAAAGGAACATTGCAATAGAATAATAGTGAATGACATGCATATGTCAATGCTTCTTGGTAGCATCACTGCTCAGAAACCAACCAGTAAATAGACAGTCCTGATGGAACAGATAAGGAGAAGTAACCAATCATCAAGGGAAGAAACTTGAAAACGAGAAGCGTATTCTTTTGAGCTGGATCATCTGTCTGTTGCAATAAGACAAGTTTTAGAAGAACAGAACACAGGAAAAATAATGAATCATTGAAATAAAAGCAAAATAATGAGTTGGATAAGAGAATGGACAATTAAGAAATCTTTCTCTGCACCTGAGGAGGCTTCATGATCTCCATTGAAACATACTGAGAGACCACAAGAAGCACAGGCAAAACCAAGTATGCGGCAGTGTCATGCCAACCTAATGGTGGATGACCATCCTGCATGATAGATTGAGTAGATTTAATCCACTCCCCACGAAATCATTGTAAAATAGAACTCCTTAAGGGAGAGAAGAGATAATTAACTATCAGTTCTTCACGGACATCCTAAATACAACAAGTTTATCTTCAGAAGAAACAGCATCGTTCACAATGTATGGATTGATTAAAGAACTCATATCTTTATAAATTGCTGCTTTTGGGGTACCATTGGGTACAAAGTCTGAGTGGTACATGGTTGAGATGAAATGAAATATGTAAAACAAAAGAAAAGGCCAACTTCAAAATTTTAGGACAACTGTTATTACCACAAATGGAATAAGCCAAGAAATGCCAGATCCACTTTGGCGAGCTGCAATTGTAGTTGGGCCACCCAACGACGGAATCCAAAAGAAACCTTCTGTCAATAGTCCCTTGAGGGGGAAAAAAAACTATACTTAGCAGCAACAATGCTGTTCATATAATACGACTTTATCTATCCAAAAAGAACTTGCTCATAATTTCTACAAACGTGGAATATGCCAACACAAGATATATAACCAGTTTATTACCTCATTTGCAACATTCGAGAGAGCTTGGTACAGGCCTATCCAGACTGGTATCGTTGCCAAAGTAGGTAAACAACCTTTTATATACATTCAATATTAACATTATTGTTCAATAAGCAAGAAATACTTGATTACATGAAGGAAATTAATAATGCAGTACATAATAATCAAGCTATATAAGCACTCTTAAATCAACACATTAAACATGGCATGAGATGAAGATGGTAAAATCTAACATAAGAAGGATATTTGCAATACACAATCTAGTAACTCTAAAACAAAGAACATGCTAGTACCCCACTAAAGTTTCCTAATACACCTCTAATGTCCAAATAAACCTAGTACAGAAGATTTGTGAGCGAGGAATAAGGATTTGTTTCATTTCTTTCATTAATAGTTGTTTCCTTGCAAGGACAAACACTGAGTCCAAGCAGATTATTTAAATGATTACAGGAGTCCAACCCAGAACATTTCAAATATGGAGTGAAAGAAGAAATTTAACTTTCGTTAATCCAGTAAAAGTGTACCAGCTAATGGATTGACCCCAGCTTGTCGATACAAACGCGATGTCTCAAGTTGTATTCTTTCCTACAAAGTCAGAAACAAAGCTAACATTGAGGAACCAAAATCTTATGAAAGAGAAGTTGGCGTAATCCAGCTTGGCCCCAAACAATGTGATTCACCTGATTGCCTGCATATCTTTGTTGAATGGCCTTAATCTTTGGTTGAAGGTTTTGCATAGCAAGCGTGGATTCCACCTGGAGAATGAAATACTTAACGGTTTGTTTAACCAACAATATAGTAGATAAGGGCCATCTTTAAATAGAGCCGATATAAGATAGAAATGAGTTAAAAGGGATAACAACTCTCGCCTGTTGCTTTGTCAAAGGAAGTGTCGCAACTTTAACAATAATGGTCAGTAATATAATCGCAAAACCATAAGCATAAGGCACATGAACCGCTGTAAGTCCATCTTTCAACACCTAACACGAAGCAAATAAGAGAAAATCTGATTAAATTCCACAATCCATAACTTCAAGACGTTGCATCGAGCAGAAATCATACTCATTGAAAATTCAATTATCTACAAGAAAACAGGCTACAAATGCAGCAGTATCCACGTGTAATTAAGAAGTTACTGTTACCTTGAGGACGAATTCCATGGCTTCAGAGACAAAACCGAACCAACCACCAGACTTTTGAGCAGAAGCGTCAGTGGAGCTCGAAGCAGCACCACCGGAGCCGGAATCAACGGCAACCGCCGCATCAGCAACCATGTAGAGAAGGCCCTCAGCTCTGCTAACAATCGCGCCGAAATCAATCGAAGAGTCAAAATGACTAATATCGTGGAAGCTCAACTTGACTTTGGTGGACAAGAGTCTTCGGTGCGGAAGTTGGTGGAGACCATAGCGAGAGAGCGGGGGTAGTGGAGCCCCGATAAATGAAGGAGACGAGATTAGGGTTTTCGCCATGGAATTAGAGGGAAATGCGAAGGTTGAAGCCAGTGGAGGATTCAGATTTTCATGAGCAAAGAGGGCGTGGTGGAGAGTGGACGAGAGACACCAACGATGCTTATTTGTTTTTTCGAATTATCCTTAATTTTTATGACAAGCAGAGTTGGGGAAATGAGGTGAAGGTGCCAAACGCGCGTTTTATTTTGTTTCTACATATTAAAGTAAATTATGATCGGCACTATTGCACTAATAAAAAGAATTTTATATAAACTTCGGACACATTTATCATCTTTATATCTTATATTATGTAACATATAATTACGTTTTTATTAATAAAACCATAATATTTTTATATTCTATTACATTTTAGATTAAATTATATTTTCATTTTTATTCTATTGTAATAATTTATGATCAGTTATTATAAATATAATAACTTTATTTTTATTATTTGAAAATGTTTAAAAAATGGGTTAAAGTCTTATTGCAAATTGTTGAGCAACTTAGTAAGTATTATACATACATAATTTGCAAGTTTAGAAGTGGACATAAGGGAAGAAGAGACACAAACACGTTTTTTAGGAATGTGAATTCATGAGATAGGTCTATTCTTCCATCTTCTTTTAAAAATTATTTCACTACAAGGTTACCTATCTTATACTCTTTTTTTAATGAAAAAAAACTCTCACAATCATCTTCTTTTAAAATTGGATAAAGTGCAACCCTTAACAACCCATGCTTTGAAACTTAATCTCACTTACAAACTAATAATTTTATGGATGACATTTATTTAACTCAGCCTAGCTCAAACGAACTTGATTTGAATTTGTCGGGTTTTAAGATGGATTCAAACTTTTTATAAAATATTTTCAAACTTTAGAATAAGCTGAGGATTGAGCTTTGTGGCTCTGCCCAATCCGAAGACTGAATATGTCAAGTATATTTTATTAAAAACGATATAATTTTTCTTAATAAAATGACATTATTTTTTAAATTAAATTAAATTAAAATTTAAAAAGAAAATAAACAGGCTTAGCTCGAGGTGGGTCGAACTTGGCCTAAGCCCAATCAAGCTTAGACGGCTTAAACCCTAACCGTTTGGACCATAGGTCGAGCCCAAGCCTTTATAATGCCAAGCTTAAGTAATTATAATTCAAGCTATCTTTCTTTAATCAATAATACTAGGACTTAAGAAAGCTCACAAATAATGAATGCATACTAATATTTTCTAAAAGAGGTTAAGCAAAAGTCCCAAAGATTCGTAAAGATTATTTAGTAACCAAATTCTAAAGTATACGTTCAAATCTGTTAGAGTCAAACAATTATTACATTTAGTAAAAAATAAGTCATAGTAATAATTAAATTCTACTCATTTACTCGACTAACCTATTTATTTAGTTAACCTCTAACCAACCAAATGTTTAGGATTAAGGTAAGTCAACCTATAATTTTATAGTGTAAGGCTTAAAGTACTAACTATCGATTTCATAGAGACTATGAGTATTAATAATGACTCTTTCTCTATTATCTAATTGATAATTAAGATAATGGTGATAATTTAGATTTAAAATAAGATAAATTGAACTAAAAGTAAGTCAACACAATATAAGAAGTTAAGATGACAAAAGAATGAAAATAAACCAATAAAATAAATGATACTTGGAATTTGAATCTCCTGGGACTTCTCATACAATCATGATTTTAATAATTAATTTATTCGCAATTTCATTAGACTTTGAAAATTCCTAATTTATGCTATATCTTTCTTAATAATATTAACACCTAACTTTAAGTTGATTAGTTGAAATCTCTTTCTAATTAAAATCCCTAGAATTGCATTAATTAATTTATGGATTTCACGATTAGGTTTGACCTTACTCTGAAGAATTTATGTTAACTTATCCCTAGGTTTGTACGCAACTCCTTTCAATTTTACTAGGTCTATTCATATGAAAGATTTCTCAATCTCAATTGCATGAAATCATCCATAAAATAGTATATCAACAATATTAATTCAAAAATAAATACGAATACTTAATGAAATGAAAAAATAAATTAAATTTAAACAAAGTTACAACAAGATCTATCCAAGAGTTTATCTAATTCAGATACCAAAAGGTATTTAGCACATGATAATAGAGAATAAATCACTAAAAATAAAAAGAAAACTGGAAATTTAAGAGAACATGTCTGGAATCTTTAAACCTCCAAAAACTTCACCTGGATTGGTGAAAATTTGCTCCAAAGGGGCTTTCTTAGTTATTTCTCTTACTTTGTGTCATCCCAGGGTTTCTCCCGAAGTTTTCCTAGCCTCCTATCTTCTATCACTCAATGATATCTTTTTAAATTCAAAATTTGAATCTAGTGAGTTTCATAGGCATCAATATGGGCTTATTGATGATTGTGTTCTTCTAATTAACGTGTATATATTGTCCAGAGCTAACATATGCACAAACACAGGTGTGTACCATTAATATGGCCTTCTTACTCTTTAACATCCGTAAGAAACATTTAACATGCCTCCAAATTCTTCAACACAACTATGTACACTATCATGCACTTTATAACTCAATCAAAACAACTCCAAATTACTTTATACTTGTCTAAATTTGTACCTTTTTACTCAAAATGAGCAAATTAAACTTAGAAAAATTATAAATAGATTACAATCTAGAATTAATGGAAAAAACTGAAATAAAATTGCAAAATGCATTAAATATGAGATTAAAAATATGACTAAAGCACTACTTACCAAATCATTAGTTAAAGTAGAGCTTAATTGGTTGAGATCTTCACCATCTCCAAAATTTTAGTTCCTAAGGGATATTGGGGGCAAACTATTTAAAAGATTGATCGAAAAAGTTAAGAAAGGGGTATTGAAAAAAGTCAAAGTTCTCTTTATAATTGCAAAACAAAATAATCATACTCTTATGAGTCATTTTCTAGGTTCATTATTGGTAAGAAAACTAGAGAAAGAGATTTTTATAATCTTCTTGTTGGATTTTAAGCAACGAATTATTACTTTAAATTGAAACAATTAACATACCTTTAAAGCATGTATAAATAATAATATTAGATACTTACCTCCTAAAGATGATGAAAAATGATTAACAGTCACCCCTATATAATAAATTACTACAACAAAAGAACGAAACACAATAGAAATGTCTAGGGGCAATTCGCCAACCTCTACCATACACCAGCACATAATTCCTAACAATATATCAATTTGGTTAAATATAGCTTATGGTCGGTCGTAAGCACAATGCGTAAGCTTAAGCATGATTAATCAATGGACTCAAGTTATAATACATTTAGTAGCATATTGTTCATCCCAAAAATGGCCCAAATGTCACATGCACATAATTAAGATATTAATTGTCATAAAATTATGCTAGTCCACATCACTTAATTTAAGATTATCCTCTTAGATTGTATAATTATGTAATAATACTTTCTCAATGATATGCATAGCCAAACTAATCATACATAACCAATGTATTGATAGGATATATGGGCCATATATAATTAGGCATTACTAATATAAAACTATGATAATAACATTAATATGGAGTCAACATAATGAACATCATAAATTTTCACTTATTATAAAGTTACAAAAATAGTGATAAAAATTCATAATATCTATATATTATATAAAATCTAAATAATCCTCACAAAACATATATCGAATGGAAACTACCATTGAAATAAAGAAAACTTAGAAATCCCATAAGAGATGTATTCCTTTTATACATAGATAGGTAAGCTTGATTAGTAGGTCCAGCAACATCCTACTCGTAGGCATGTGCTCAATATTGATTGTAGACTTTGTAACTTCATCTTTGACAAGTTAAACTTAATGTCAATATGCTTGGTGTGAGTATTGCTCCTAGTGTTTCGAGAGAACTATATAGCTACATAATTATCATAATATAATTTTAGGATGATCAAAATGGAATCCATAACTATACTAAAATGAAGTTCTGCAACTATATTACATAAAATATAGCCTCATATCACATAATATACTCTACATCTATAGCCGAAGAAATTGTAAGTGTCTATTTAACACTTTTCCATGAATCAAATCCTCATACCATCATAAAGATTTACCTAGAAGTGGATTCTTTTATCATCTATGTAGCTTGCATAATTGGCATCCCTAAAATTAATGACTTTAAGATTGTTGATATGCTAATATGCCAATATAAGTTCTTTGATATGTAAAGATACCCTAAGATTTTCTTAGCTACTTTTTAGTGGCTCTATCAAAGATCGATCAAGTGTCTACTAAGCTTACTAACCATAATGGCGATATCAGGACATGTTTATACTTAAGCATACATTAGAATGTCAATAACTAAACTATAAGGGATTGCTTTCATTTGGTCTCTCTCAATATCATTCCAAAGATATTGTGCCTTAGTGAACTTATTACTCTTCATAATTGGAGTTTTTATATAAGAATAAGATTTCATATTAAACCTCTTTAAGATATTATAAATATAGGTGCTTTGAAACCATCTGAGAACACCATTGGCCTTATTATGAAGAATCTACACGCCTAAAACATAAAACGCTTCACCAAGATCCTTCATTTCAAAATGCCCAAACAATAATTATTTTATATCAACCAAAACATTAGTGTTATTAGCAATAAGCTAAATATCATCAATATATAAAACCAAAAATATGTACTTACTATTGTTAACTTGATTCGTGCTTGCATCTATGCAAAAAACATACATCATACTCTCTTTATGGAAATGAAACAAAAATGGAGTTTATAACTCATCTTAGCTCTATTATCTTATCACATATACACTGTTTTATGTTTAGATTCCTTAATATTTTGTAACATGAATGTCGACTAATAACTTAGAACTCATTGTAATGTTTGTAATAGTTCCATCTATATTAAATTCATAATTCATTTTCCAAAAAAAAATGTACTTACTCCCATTTACCTTCTCATATATATATTTAATAATAATGTTTTCTTTAAAGTCATTACTAGTGACAATTTCATCAAACTTAAGATACCACTATAAATTAACTTCTGGACCTTATGAACCTTTTTTTCTAAATACCTAAAAAAAAATAGGTTGAACCATGTAGAAATCTTAAATCAAATAATAAATTCATTCTTAAATCTATTTGGTAAAAATCTAGGTCAAAGTGAGCCATAATTTCTATAATAATTTGCAAAGATTCCTCAATAGGAATAGAAGAGAAGGTCTCTTTATAGTCGACAACTTTTCATTGAATATAGCCCTTAGCTACTAGTGTTGCTTTATATCTCTCCACTTAACCTTTGGCATCATACTTGGTCTTGAATATCCATTAGAATCCAATAGACATAAAAACCTTTGGTGAACCTAGTATGCTCTATAATTCATTTTATGATATAAAGTTTATCTCATCCCTTGTATCATCCATTGAGTACTAGACATCATTTCATTATAAGTATTTTGATTTGAGGTGCCATTAATGTTGTACTCATACTCTTGCAAGTATATAATGTAGACATCGAAGACATCAGGCCTACAAACCCTTTTTGATCTCCTTAAATTCATATCTTCTGTGATTATATCTAGAGCCTCTTATGCTATATGCTTAATGAGTTTATCATAAATAGCTATTAGCTACTACCTAACCATAGGCCTAATTGCTAGAGAGAAAGTGAAAGGTATAGGGATAATAAATGGATGTTTTTAAACACAAATTTCCTATCTCTTTGTCTAGTACCGGTTACATCCTTAAAATAAATAGCTGATTTAATTCAATAACCCTAATGGAATGTGATAGGTAGTAGAACTTGTTAATCCCACACGATAACTAATAATATAGCCACTGACTATCTTAGGATTATGTTTGTTAGATTGTAGATTATAGGGTCTCATTTCTTAATTATAATGTTAAATATAGAAGTAACATAAAGTGAATTTCTTTTTTGGCTAAAACTTAAAAAATTCTTAAGAACATAATTATTACAGCACTTATTTCCAAATATAATATACAATTCTCAAAAATTCATCATGTAGGAACTCTTGTAAGGAAGAGTTTACCAATATATATCACACCATGTGAATAAATGTATGATTTTCCTATCCGAAACTCAGTTTTGATGAGGTTTACTAGGTTTTAGGTATTGAGCATCAACGCCATACTCTTATAAGTGCCTTATAAAAGGTCTAAGATTGTATTATGTCTCATCATATCTCCCATAATACTCACTACCTTTGTTAGAATGAACCAATTTGATCCTTGTCCTTATAGAAGTTTGACTTTTTCTTTGAAGGCTTTAAAGACTTTCAAAGAACCAACCTTCTTATAAATAAGCCTTAAAAAATCGTAATAGAAAATTTATTAATGAAAATGATGAAGTACTTATAGCCAACTATAGTTGAAGGAGTGAAAGGCCTACAAATATTAGTATGGATTAACCCAAATAATTTTATACATTCGTCAACATGTTTTAAAAATTAAAAGGAATATATTTCCAAATAGGATGGTATATTACATCTAGTTAATGAACTACAATTGATAAATCTAATTATAACCAAGTTATGAAGTCCGTGAACTCTACAGATAATATTATATGAAGTGTTCAAATTTCTTAGAGTCATTATAGGCACCTAAGCTTATGGAATCTCTTTAGGTGGACAACTAGAAGGAGAGACTCAGCATTATTCCAATATACTTAGATCCTTCTAATGCACTTTGAATACAACAAAAAGTAAAGCCTAACTTTGCACAAATAAATTTGTAATAGTGGTGAGCAAGTATCATATCCGCATAGAGAGTGTGTTTAGCTTTTATAATAGATAAACTAGTGTTTAGTATGGGATGCAGTTTGGTTGAATTCAATTAAGGAAATAAGTGAAGACTAAACTATTGATGGTAAATAAAATCAATCAATACAAAATTTCTAGGATTAATCGATGGGTTTCAAATCCAATTCATGGTTCAATCTTAATCTTAACACATATTAGCACAATTAATCGTCATTTTGTCCTCATACCTTTCTTTGAAACTATTAATTATAGATTAATAATAAGCTCTGTTAATCCCAATTTTCTTTAGGCTATATCTAATTAAAACAATATTTTTAATTAGGTTTAGTTATTATACAACTTAAAATAAGCTCTCAAGATTGAGTGTGATAACCGCATTATGTAATAGGAAAAACAGTTTAATTTAGGCAATAACCATATAAGCTAGGGACATTTAACCTATGTTATATTATCCTTAATGATGCTTGACCATTACTTTAACACAAGTGAATCAGAGTTGTAAAGCTTACATTTTGCAATCTAGATTTGGGCAATGGGTTCATATGTAAATAATCTATTTGGAAAGTCTAAATTATTCATACATAAATTCCAAAACATTAATGATAGAATAACAAAATCAATTCCAAAAGAGAGTGAGGACAACATCATTAAATTAACCGATTCCCAAACATGTTCATTAGCCTCAATATCCCCTTTAAACTAGAAGGATGAAATTTAGCTCCTTATAGCTCTCTATAAGTAAGAAATCTCCCCTTTTCATGTCCCTAATGTCTTCATATCTTCATTTGCCTTTTAAATTCCCTTTTATAGTAAAAATTAGGTTTTTTCCATAATGCACGGTCAACTTCACAAGTGTATAGGTGATCATATGTGTAAAAATTACAAGAATTGTGAACTTAAACGTTCACAGTGAGCTATATGGTCATATACCACTTACATAGCTGTGTAGCTCACTTGCACAACTAAGTAGGTTAGTAAATGGATAAAGCTTCATCTTCATGCTCCTAAAATGAGTTAAACATTCTTATATATGACCATGTAAATTGCAATAACTTTCCCATATTCACATTAATTCATCTCCTTCTTACTTTCATGAAGGCAAATAAGATCAAACATCAATAAAATGACTACAAGGATATGTTTTTAGCTTATTTTGGTTCTTATTTCTCCAACTTGTATATAATAAAAATTATGAACCAAAATATGTATATTAAGCACCATTTAGTATTTAGTTAATCACAAACTTATTAAGTCCCCCCATACTTGGCTTTTAACCATCCTTAAGTGAAACTAAAAAATCAAAAGCAAAACAGTTCCTCCTTTTTCATATTTCCTAGGAATAGATAGTCATAAGAAAAGAGGGAAATCTTTTAAAACCATGGAAAGCATTAACCATTCAATGTTTTTACTCAAGATCAATCAAAAACCATTCTTTTAAAAAAATGAGAAGACTAGGGGTAGACTTTGACAAGTTTTGTTTAATGATAAGATAAATATATAGGTACACTCAAACACCTTTCATGATCAAGATATTTAATGAATTTGCATGTCATTTTGATTCTCCACCATTAAAGATTCATATACATAATCTTAAATCAAAGGGCTTTTCAAGGTTGTAATGGGCCAAAGGTTATCAAGTGCAAAAGTTAGCATCTACTCAAAACTTGGTACCATTAGCTATTATAAATGCAAAAAGTCTACTTCACAAATTAAACTCAATCCTTCATATTATAAACCATATGAAACACAAGGAATTGAAAGGAATCACTCATAAAAAATGATGAATAATACACTATAACTATAAGGAGTGACCCTTCAAAATAACTTCTCCCTTATTTGCATTATAATCAATTAACCCATTTCATACAACTTTAGGAAGAAACACTAACGTGTTGGAGTTATGTAAATATAGTGCCTTGGAAGGCAAGTGTATTAACTTATAACTTAATTTTCTTCCAGTTACTTTTGTAATTAAAATATTTATTATTAATAAAACAAAAGAGTTTGTTTTTATTTGTATGAGAATTATATATCTAGTTATAAGGTATCGAGATTCTTTTGTAAGTAATATAAATATACATAGAGATGTCTGGGAAACATGTATATTATTAGAATCTAAAAATAATTGATTCACAGTTAAATAATTAAGTTGGCCACTTAATTATGGTTTAGATTATAGTGTTGCGATTTATCTCCATGCAAGTAAAAGAGTTTATTTTAAGGGAATGATGAATTTCATATCATAATAGTATGTGACTATCGATAATGGCACTATTAAATGAATCTAGAATCACCTATGTTTTAAATAATAAAGTAGGTCTTTACTTTAATCTTAAAACATACACTTAAGCATTCATTTATTATGGATCACAATCTTGATGAGTGGTGAACTCATATGTGTTTCATTATAATTTTTAATATGATCAGAATGGATTTTTACAAAGTATCAATCCAGTGTCTGCATGTTGGAATTATTAATTGAAACATATATCAGAGAACATTTACTCAAATAAAGAGTTTATAGTGATATCATCACTTCTAGATGTTTTATGGAGATTGGTGATTAAACTGGCACCAGTAGTTTGATGGACTAGCTACCTATCAATTCTTAGCACTAATGTAACACCCCATTACCCTAGGGTACGCACCGGGACGCCCGTAGGTCATTCCGATACATATCCTAAGATAAGGGAG
>JAOQMP010000208.1:15539651-15557938 GCA_027563575.1 Erythroxylum pedicellare
GAAGAAAAATCAGTGCAAACGAACCGCAGTCGGTCACGAATTGTCAGTTTTATATCGAAAACTTGCCGACTATAGTCAATTTATAATAATTTATAAGCACGGAATAATATTTTTATTTTTTATTTATATTAATTTAGAAATATAGTTTCGAAGTAATTTATTAATGTAATAATTATTTAATATTAACATTGAATCTAATAAATAGAAGAGATAAGAAAATTTACTTTATATTTAAAACTATGTTTAGCGGGTCGATATTACAAGAAAATTAAGGAATAGGGGTAAGAAGTCTAGTATATTGATACCCAGATAATCGAATGAGTTAAAGGGCTAAAACAAGGTGATTCTTTACCTTTATATTTACTCGCTATTTTTATTAAAGCAATTGATAGGTATTTAATTAATTTTGAAATTATTCTATAACACTTAATAATTATTAACATAAAATTGCTTAATATACTTACTTTATTTATATGTAATTTTAGGTACAATTTGAAAATAAAGAATTTAAAGTGAGTTAAAGCTCTATATTTTGGTTTAAAGTGAGTTAAAGCTCTATATTTTGGTTGAAGATTAAATTTCACTAGTCTTTATAGAGAAAAAAAATTACAAGACAAGAAAAAAAAAGGAAAACACAGATAAGAAGAATTAAAGTTTTTCACGACATGCAACTGGAAAAATAAGGAAGTAGGAAGCTTTGCATGTTTCATGCATCGACGTGAATTTAAAAGATGATGGACAGTCTAACCTGTTGGGAGGCAAAGACAAAAACGACAACAGCCCAAAACATGAAGAAAACCAAGATGGCAGCACTAGAAGCAGATGAAGGCAGCTGAAAGGAAGCAATCTATGACCAAACCGACGTAGCGCAGATGGGAAGCAACAGCATGCCAACACGATAACGCATATGGGAAGCCAGCAGACTAAGACATAACGACCAAGCAGTAGAAATGCATATGCCAGGAGAAAATGATGATGCAGACAGCGTTTACGTTCAACGCAGACGTTTACGTTAAATGCAGCATTAAAAAGAGGACACGCCATAGTAAACGCAGACGTTTTGGCCAAGACATCAGGTGGGTTTTAAAATGTGAATAGTAAGTTAAACCACAATGTTAATTTGTAACATCAAGAACAGTACCGAGAGAGAAGAGAGCAGTAGCGAATAAAGAAACGGAGGCTCACTTAAGAGGTGTTGCTAACGGCCTTGCGGCTAGGGTTATTATCAGGGGCTGAAGTATTTTTTGAAAGAAACCGAAAAAGGGTTAGACATTTTGATGCCGGTTCAAAAGTGGCATCAATGCCGATAACTTGGATTAAGTATATTTCGTGTTTTTGTTATTTCTTTCTCTCTTATGGATTTGATTATGTTATCCTAGACATATAGACTTGGATTATGTACAGATAATCAGATTTTCGTTATTGTTCAACTATTTGTGTATGAACTCACTGGATATTGTGAAAAGATGATTTTCATGCATTCATTGAATCGTTTATTTGCAAACCCATCGCTAGAATTTCGATATAATTCATAATTGTTATAGTGAAATTTATGTGTAGCGACTAATTATTCAAAATCATTAGGGATAACATGACTTAGATTAAATGACACTTTGTATGTGGTTGTTACCTTGATTAATCAAATTTTCTACTTCATATTACTACTGCCTAATTGAATCTAGAGATCGTATCCTAGGTTATTAGGTGGTTAGGTTTAATTAACGATTGCATCTTGATTAAACAAAACCTAAGGGAAAACTCAGATTAATTATTAACCCACTATTAATAGTTGCTAGGAGAAGTTTGAGAACAACAAATCAATGAAATATGTTTAATTAGGGTGTAGGCCAAGATTGATCCAAAGAATTAGGTCCCTATCGAATTCCCCATTTTAATCATTTTTCATATGTTTTCTTTAATTTGTTTTATTAGTCTAGTTTCATTTTATTTTCTAAATCCAAAACCCACCAAACAAACACTAATTAATTTCATTTCAACATCTTTACACACACTCTATGTGGGATCGACTTAGACTCACAACTGTATAGTATTAGTCTTGTTATTTTATTTTGACTAGCATTACGATGCGCTGTCAATTTTGGCATTGTTATCGGAAGTGCAGTATTTTAGTTTTTGTTTGTGATTTTAATTGATGTTTTGTACATATTTATTTTTAATTGGTTTCTTTTCATTTATTTCATGATCCTTTCATTTTTCTATTTCGTGTTTATGATTTATATATTAAAAAAATCATGGATGGAAGTAATTTTTTCTTTAACTCTTATTCTCATTCCTATAACTAAGGATGGATTGATCAACCTAACTTTGGTTATGGATGAGATAACCATCAAAATTACTTCTATGATAGTTTATAGGATGCACAATAATTATTGTACAGTCCAAAAGTTCCTTATCACGATTCAGGTACACCTCTAGAAGAATTGATTAATGTTATGATTGTTACCAATCTCCAATTTCAATAGAGCCTACAACAACAGTTGTAATAGTTCTAGCAGGAAATAAGGCATATAACATCTAGAAACCACAACGTGGAAAGCCAAATAGGTGAGATGGCAGCGAGGATCGACTACCTAAAATCACAATTAGAAGAGGAGTAGCCATATAACTTGAGGTATACCCAATGGACGTTAGTGCAGAAACCTTACAGAGAGATGAGGAGCTTGAGAATTTTGAGAGCAATGCTCAAGGAATTGCTTGTGTCAAAGAAGTTGAGAAGGAGCACGAGGTAGAAAAAGGCTATATCTTTTAACTCGGAGGTAAATGTTAAGTTACATTTTGTTGTTGAGAATGACTCTTTACTTTTACCTAGCAGGTTAGAGGAATTAAATGTGGAAAAAGGTGAAGAGACATTCAAGATCTTTCAAGAAAGCATGGACTCACTAAAGATCAAAAGTCTAAGGATAAGGAGGACATTAAATAGGGATAATGATTAACTAATGCCCTATCCGGAACATCCTCGCATGGAAGTGGCATTAATTGTAATACCTAAAGATAACAATTTTGTCATGTGAGGAGATGGAGGAGTCAAGCTAACGACTCTAAACAAAGGCGTTTCTTGGGAGGCAACCTAAGGGAAGTAAAGAAATCTTTTCTTCACAATTTCGCATTTCTTTTTTATGCATGTGTGTTTTTTATTGATTTGTTTCTTACTTGTTTAAAGTTTTCAATCAAAATGAGAGAAAGAATAACCAAACAAAACAAACATTTTGTCTTTTCTGTTGATTCTTGGATTATATAGTCATGAGTAGATAATGAATTGACTAGAGAATTTTATAGCAACTTTATCATGTATTTTTACTCTTATGATTGGTCGATATGCATTATCTTTAGAAGAGTAGTGACTAGTGGTAGACAAAGCCAGTGCGATTTTGAGCCTTATTTGATTGACACATTTATATCAGTCTCATTGTCTTTTGATAGTGTGTGACCTTCATGACATGTACGTCCTGATTTTGCCTTGAAAATTCAAGATCACATTTTTATCACATGCATTAACATGAAAATGATTAGGCATTTTTTGTTTTTTTGAACTCATTAGCCAAATAGGCTACCCTATTGACATGGTTTTTCATTTGTTAACCCCCTTTAAGCTTTATACCTTTATTTTGTATAAACCACATTTTATACTTTTAAACTTAACCAAATATCTTACTCAAGTCATAAAGCTACTGGAGAATTTGTGATTGGTGAGTTTGTGGGTGTACAAAAGTGTAAGTGTGAGAGTGTACATATGTGTAGGTTGGTTAATATTGGAATGTTTTGTTATATCTTATCATTAAAATTACCATGATAATTTAGATTCTTTTAATGTTAAAAAAAGAAAGAAAGAAAAGAGAAAAGCATAAGAAAAGAAAAGAAAAGAAAAGGAAAAGGAAAGAAATAAAGAAAAAGAAAAATTATGAAATTTTTTTGTTTAAATAAATTTATCAAGGAGGAAGTGCATACGAGTTTACAAAGTTATTCATAATTAATGCATCTTCTTAGAGTTGTAATAAATTTGTTATTCGAGTACGTTAATATGGGGTAGATGTTGGCTTAGAAGGTTCACTTTTGTGTTAATATAAATTATATGAGTAATTCCTTCAGATTGGTATATACTTCATGTGGTTTGTGTGTGAGAGCTGTATTGGGTTGTGAAATATAAACGCTACATTCGTTATAATTGTCAGTACCTAGTTTTGATAAGTGTTAACTTGTGCACTTAATGTTACATTGAGTGTTGTTTTGTGTCACTAACTTAAAGACTTTCAAGTTACTTGACCTAAATATATCTCACCTTACCTTTACCCACATTGCAACCTTTAAAAGTCTTTTGATCCATAATTTGCATGCGAATTTTAGTGGTGAAGAAATCAAATGATAAGCAAAGTTGTGGATTGTCATTATCATAAATAGTGTTGAGTGTACCTATGGATATATTTTAGTTAAACACATTTTTCGAGTCTACCATTAGATTGCTCAGTTTTTGAAGATGATAAATGTTAATTGATCATGAGTAAAAGCTTGGAATGTTAAGTTCTTGATATGATTTTTGAAAGTCATTCATCTTTGTTATAATTATATATTCTTGGAAAATATGGGAAATGAGTAAATGTTGTTTTTAGGTTTATGAGCTTAATTTTAATGTTTTCCTCGATGATGGCCAAAAGTTAAGTGTGAGGGGAATTGATAGGTGGTTAATTGATTATGAAATTATTCCATAACACTTAGCGATTATTGACTTGAAGTTACTTAGGATACTCACTTTGACTCATATGTAATTTTAAGTACAATTCGAATGCAAAGAAGTTAAAGTAAGTCAAAGCTCTATATTTTGGCCATTTTATGAAGATTAATTTTCACTTGTGTTTATGGAGTAAGAAGAAGAAAATCAAAAGACAAAAAAAAAAAACACAAAGAATAAGAATTAAAGTTGTTCAATGGAAAAATAAGAAAGTAGGAAGCTTTGCATATTTCACGCAACAATGTGAATTTAAAAGATGATGGACAGTCCAACCCGTGGAAGAACAAAACGACAACATCCTAAAATATGAAGAAAACTAAAACGGAAGCGCTGGAAGCAGACGAAGGCAGCCAGAAGGAAGCAGTCCATGACCAAAACGACGTAGCGCAGATGGGAAGCAGCAGCATGCCAAAACGACAGCACAGATGGGAAGCCAACAGACCAAGAAGCAACGTCCAAATAGCAGAAACGCAGATGCCAGGAGAAAACGCGACGCAGACAACGTCTACATTTAACGCTTCGCATTAAAAGGAGGACACGCCACAATAAACATAGATGTTTCGGCCAAAACATCAGGAGGGTCTTTAAACGTGAACAGTAAGTTGGACCATTAATTTGTCACATCAAGAACAGTACCAAGAGAGAAGAGAGCAGTAGCGAATAGAGAAAAGTATGTGTAGTGAAGAGGTGCTGCTACGGGTCTTCGGTGGGGGTTATTAGTGGAGACTGAAGTATTTTTCAAGGAGAGACTCATAAAAGGCTAAATTTTTCGATGTTGATTCAGAGGTGACATTGACAATGATAACTCAGATTAAGTGTATTTTATATTTTTGTTGTTTCTCTCTCATATTGAATTAATTGTGATATTTTAGGCATATAGAGTTGGGTTGTGTATGGATAATCGAATTTTTATTATTGTTTAGTTATTTATTTATGAACCTATTGAGTATTATGAAAAGATGATTTTAATACGTAATACGTTCATGAAATCGTTTATTTACAAACCCATTGCTAGAATTTCAATATAATCCGTAATTATTTTGTTGAAATTCGTGTGTGTAGTAACTAATGATTCATAATCATTAGAGATAATATGACTTAGGTTAAATGACACTTTGTATATGATTATTGCTACTATCTAATTGAATCTAGAGATCGTATCCTAGGTTATTCGGTGGTTAAGTTTAATTAACGATCGTATCTTGATGTTACTTTCTATAAAAAAAAACGATCGTATCTTGATTAAACAAAATCTAAGGGAAAACTCGAGTTAATTACTAACCCACAATTAATAATTGCTAGGAGAGGTTTGAGAATAACAAATTAATAAAATATGTTTAATTAGGGCGTAAGCTGAGATTGAACCAAAGAACAGGGTCCATATCGAATTCCCCATTTTTACCATTTTCACATGTTTTCTTTAATTTATTTTTATTAGTCTAGTTTCATTTTATTTTATAAATCCAAAACCTCCCAAAACCTAAACACTGATTAATTTCGTTTCAATAACTTTACACACACTCTCTGTGGGATCAACCTAGACTCACCACTGCTATAATAATAGTCTAGTTATTTTATTTTGACTAGCATTACGATGCGTTGTCAACACTTAAAATGCAAATAATATTGTCAAAAATAACATGATCAAGTTCTATTACACTATAAGAAAATGGGTGTTTAGTGACATAAATTATTAATAGAATGTGAAGGTTTTTTATTGGCAAGCGATTTTTTTGGTGAAAATTACCGACTGTATGAGTCATAGGAGAAACGATCGATAGTAATCTTTTGCGACAGAATAGAAATATTTTGTCATTCATTTATGGACATTTTTATTTCCATTGCTACATATATCGAAGGCATGTTAAAGTCCATCGATAACTTTACCGATAGAAATTTTCTATTTTTTCGCTAAATATTACTGACGGACAAAGTTTTGAAAATCCGTTGGAAAATTTAGGGATGGTAAGTTATGTTTTGTCCATAAATTTAGTGTCTGATTTGTATGTGCATCGGTAAATTTAAATATGGTTATATGTTGAAGTTCCATCAGAAAATTTAGCGACGGTACGTTTTTCTATCAGTAAACTATTTACCGACAGAATGTTCTTATTTTGTTGGTGAATTTAATACTAAATGTACTAAAGGATATTATGATTCTGTCAGAAAATGCAACGATATTGTTTTTTTTATTTTTTCATACATTCAAATTGAAAATTTAATTATGACAGGTAATTTTATTATTGATATTTAATTTTTGCAGGTATCTCATAGTAATTTATTAATTTTTTTTCTACATTTAATTTATCTAAACAGTAAGTTAAATGATAATATAAAGTAAACATTATCTTAATTGTTAATAAAAATTATTATCTATAACAATAAATATGTAATTCATACAAAATGACTTGAGAGTAGCAAAACTAAGCTATGCAGTTAGTGAAGGCGAATGGTCTAACTGCTACGATGAGGTGTTGACTCTCCCCTTTAACTAATCCATCTCCTTACGGAGTTGGGATATGTATTCCACCGACTGTTGTAACTAGGTTGCCAGTATATGTATTATGCTCTCAAGCTGAATGACTCTTTCATTGGATACGGACTACCTATTACATGCAGCTATCCTAGACGTGGAGAATTGCGAATAACATATGTTCTCAAATGAACTTAAGACGAAGATCCTTTCACAATAGTCCCTACCACCTACTTTATATAAATTTATTTATATTACATTTTTCTTATATTTGTCTATTTCTGTCATTGTTTTGACTATGATTCATAGCTGAACACTTTTATATGATAAATAATGAAAATTCTGGTTTTATTTTTCTACAGATTGATTCATTTTAATTTATTAATTGAGATATAATTATGTGAATTGCCTTTTATTAGTCCTAATGTATGATTTAGTTATGCTAGCAACTAAATTTGATTTTAATTCACTTGTGGATGCCTCAAGAGAACCTACTTATGAATGGACCGTAGCTTAGGTAATATGAGTTAAACAAGATGCTTGAGAGAGACCTATGTAATCTCTTTGGTGTTAAGATGAAACCTTCTATAGATCTTATAAATCTCGGTGTATTTATAGGGGTTGTTAGATTTGTATAGATATAGTTCAACATACTAAAAAGTATATGGTTGCATCTCGACAGTAGAGAGAATGTAGTTTCAATTATAGAAGAATCTATCAATCCAATTTAACATATCCATTCTTAGGTTAATTGAATCATAAAATAAAAATTCATAATAAGGGAAGTAATTGTCTAAATTTTGATATTATATGGAATTCTCTTTTGGTCAATTGTTTTACTACTTATTCTCTTATCTACCTATTTAGGTTTTATTTTGTTTCACATTACTTTAATCAAAATCCATAAAATTAATTCTTTTATTTATGTATTAGCTAGTAGTTTTAGGTTCTCTAATCTATACCATTTCTTTGAGGGATCAATTCCTACTTACTACTATATTTCTTGCTCACGAAAAGTACACTTTCCTTTGTTATGGGTAATAGATACCTAATATGAAAGTTTATAACTAGATAGAGAAAATAATGGTCCATTAATATGCACATTTACTACAAATAACAAAAAAGTATATTTTGTAAAGCATGTAATCTTATAAAACATAATAAAGAAAACTGCCTACCAAAGTTTATGATACTAACTGCATTAATCCTTAATATTTCACAAAAGTTCTAAATAAGCCTTTGTCCTTATCTATGACTTCATTTTTTGAAAGAAATAAATATTTATATTTCATTAATGAGAACAAAAAAAACCCATCAAACAATACACGGGTAATTACAAAAACCACCAAAAATCATATGAGGTTGAAACCTCAGTCAGTGGGATTTAGTGTAACTTAAGCCTAAGCAGTACTCATACCAAAATAAGCTCCAAAAGCATCCAAATGCTTGAGGATTTGTTAAAGGGTGAGAAAGTTCAGAGTCACGAGACAACAATCTCTTCGATGTTTACACAATGATAGGTATCTTTTATTTGTAATGATACATATGAACCTTCACCTTCTTAGACAATATTTATTAGTTCTTCACCTTCATAGACAAATTATCAACCAAATTACAATATAATGTTCAAATCATCAATTTCGAAAGCACAATATAATGTTCAAATTCTTAACGAAATCACAACATCAAGTTCAAATGTTCATCCAAATCACAACATAATATTTAAATTATTAATGAAATCATAATATAATTTTTATATCCTCAACCAAATTGCAACTCGATGTTCGTTCAATTTGTTGATTCACCATCATCAATATGAGATTTTTTTGAGTTAATTTTTCCCTTATTTTAAAAACTTATATCAAGATGCTATAATTTTGATTGAAAATCTTTTTTCTCTCAAACGTTGCTTTCTCCTTATATCAAGATGCTAGAATTTCTATCTTTAATTATATGTTCTTATGTCCTAACCAAAACTTTGCATTTAAATAAGAAAACCGATGATTGTCAATCTATTACAAAAATATAATCTAACTACAAACGATGCTTATACTTAATCTAAGCATAATGCATTATAAAAATATCAATGTACGGGTTTTGTACCTCAACCATGATTAAACTAATACCTCAACCTAGTAAAAAACATAAACCGATGATTACCCATACAATCAAACCACAAAAACCCAAATGATCAAAGTAGTACACAAAACCCAGTAAAAAATAAAACCCAATTACCTCAACCGATGATTAAACGAAGACGCAGAAGGAAGAAGGGAACAAAAACACGCAAAGATGCAAAACGAAGATGCGAAGGAAGGAGATGGACGTAGAAGGAAGAAGATGGACATAGAGAAGGGAACTGAAGCACACACAAATAGCGACAATGACGGAAAACCAGCGACAAAAGAGAAAATGAAAGAGGAGAAAATGAGCATTGATCGAGGTAGTAGGTGGGGGTAAAGTGGGATTCGTGGGTAGGTTAAATGCTTAACTAAAATGATATTGTTTGGTAGTAAATCAAACTACGTTGTTTTCAATTTATTAAAAGCATTGAAGCTGAAGCTAATGACGATGTTTAGATTTTAATTTCACTAGTGGAATAACTCTTTCTTTGGTAAATCACCAATAAATTCCAATCCTGTCGGTAAACCCTAACGCTTATTTTTGCTGCCAAGCATTCCTGGAAAATTTACCAATGGAAATGGATATTCTATTGTTATATTCTATCAGAAAATTTCCCGAGATAATTTTCCTCCATCTTTATTGACGAAAAATTTATTCATCGCTAAATGCAATTTTTCCAAGAATTACTGATTGCCTATGGTATTTTTACTATCGGTAATATTATGTCGATAATTTGTAATTTCCTTACAGTGTTACAAATGTGATAAGAAAAGGATATTCAATCTTTCTTCTACTGCCGACATTCTTTTGATGCATGCTACTAACTTAGCCTCCACCAAAGTTCTTATTGATTCCCTAATTGAATTCAAAAGATACTCAGGCATCTCCATCAATCCAAACAAAAGGCAATATCTTCATCTCAATAGGATATCCTCTAATAGTTTGAACAAATCTCTATCTTAATAAGTTTTCAAAAGGTGTAGCCTCCCTTTAAATACCTATGCATGTCAATCACTACAAAAGACTATCATACATGGACTACAACCTCTCTTGGTCTCAATCAAAAAAAGATTAGGCAATTAACATAAAAGATTTTTAGCCTTGCGAGTATACTACATTTGATTATTGATTTTCTCTATGCATATCTTCTAGAGTTATCAATTGCATTTACTTATTAACCTAGTAAAAAATATTAAAAAGTTGATGAGAAACTTTCTTTAGACTAGAAAAAGATAATTATGCATATGGAGTCAATTCAAATGGTCAATTGTATACTTATCTAAATATGAAGGGAGACTTGGAATCACCTCTATTGGAGATGTTAAAAAGGTCCTACTAGCTAACAGACTTTAAAATCTACTATTAAATGAGAAAATTTTGTCAAATGGATGCACACTCATTTCCTCAAATGAGAGAGTTTTTAGAGAACTAAGGTAAAAATCAACATTTCGTGGACCTTAAAGTAGATTGTAGCCCTGAGGCATTCAGTTAACAAAAATCACAAAACTAGAATTGGCAATATTAAACAAACTTGATATATGTATGAAAATTGGCATGACTCATACCACTCCATAATTTACACAACTACAATGCTTTCATATCAATTCAAGAGTAGAAGTTATTATTAATAAGCATGAATTGTATTGGCTAGCTTACCTGTCAAGGGATTTCTCTACACCTGTTAGCAATATGCCAACCTACAACCTAAACCATGAAATGGATGATACCATTTCCTATAATAGACATAAATCCAAGGTATTCACTAATGTATTATGTTTGGATTTATTCTTCATATCTGATCAATTAGGTCTTTGGTCAAATTTAGTTTGGCACAATAATATCATTTCAAAACTACCTATCTTATAGATAGCAATATAAAGTCTATGGACCAAAGATAAACTCAATCTAGAACCTTACAACAATTTAACATACATGCTCTACTAGCAGAAGAATGAATCACTGGATCATCTCTTCTTTAATTACAACTTTTCCTCCATTATTCGGTAACAAATCCTCTCACTATATAACCTACAATGCAATAAAAATCAAAGAATTATTTGAGTAAAATGGGCTTATAAGCTTCAAGGAAAAAATAAAAAGGATATCGCAATATTTAATATGACCTTTGAATATTTAATTTATATAATAAACAAGAAAAACAATGGTTATAATGCAATTAATTGGATTAGGAAAATTCTATTGGTTAAAGACATAGTTGCTAGGATGAGTAATAATGTAACACTTAATTAGAATATGGATTAAATCGAATCCTTATTGGATTTTAGGGTAAGATGTTGATTTTTAAAGGCTTTACTAGACTATTAGTAGAACTTACTGATATATTACCATGCATTGCTGTTATTGTTATAATTGAATCCTTTATTATCCTTGTTAGCAAAAATAACATAAATAAATAATTAGAACAACTTATCTAAATGCAATATGTCATGAAAATACTACCCTTAGTTGAAAATCCCCTTTTTATGGTGCAGTAGGACAATGAGATTCCACCTCCGAGTTAACACCTTTTCCACTAGCTTTGGTGCACTCCAAAGGGTGAAGTAAGATCTATCTCTAGAGAAATAAAAAGAAAAAGAATCGAATAATAAGAGAACAAAATAACTAAGAGACTAGACGTGAGACGTGAAGAAGAAGCTTTTATTTTTTCTACCAAATGAGATACATATGTAGTGCTATATGTCTTTCAAGGTAATAATACATCCGGTGATTATTAAATAAAATGAACATTTGGCTATAATAATGATAATAAATTTATGATTGTTATTAATGTTATGATAATAAAGTGTGGATCTGAAAGTAAGTTAATGAAAGAAATGTTAATAACATTATGGATGTTTTGGAATAACATAAACAATCTCTCACTTGGTCCAAAACTTGAGAAATAGAATGTAACAATTTAGGAGAAAGATAGGCAAACAACCAGGTGACTTAACTCTTGAACCTAGTGTCCAAGAAATTCGAAGACAAAACCTGCTAAAGAAATAAATAGCCTCAAAATGCTTTATTCTCATGATTGTTATAGAGAGAGAGCCCAAATACTCGCATAAGAGGATGGCTAGCCCTCTACAATCACACAAGTGAGTCTATCAAAAGTGTACTGCTCACACTACCCAAACTTGGGCTTTGGAACTCATTAAGGATTAAATAATCGAACCCCATCAAATGTAGTGAAAAATGCTAGGGATGATATTCAACAACTGAATATATCTTAGTATTATTCCATAAACAATGTGTAAGTAAGTAGTCACCAAATAACTTCATTTGACCCATTGAACTTGGTTTCCCAAAATGGGTGTCCATCACGAGGTTACCACATAACTGGGCTCAAACTCATCCCTTTAGCATGCTCAAAAAATAGTTTTCTACTCAAAGCTTTTGTAAACGGATCCACTGAGTTTCTCTCTGACTAGACATAGTCTAGATAAATTACACCATATCTAATTGAAGTACAGACAATTTTATGTCTCAATCTGATATGTCTACCTTTTCCATTATATGTCTTATTCTTGGTAACATGAATGGCAGCTTGTGAATCACAATAAAGGAACACAGAAGGAATTTGTTTTTCACAAAGTGGGATATCTGTAAGAGATTCCTTAGCCTTTTTAGCTTCCCTTCTTGCCAGCTTCAAAGCCTTAAACTTAGCCTCCATTTTTGATCTTACAATACAAGTTGTTTAGATGATTTCCAAGACACTGTAGCTCCTTCCAAGGTAAAAATATAACCACTGGTAAAGTGTATATCATCACTCTCTGTAACCCAATTAGCATTAAAATATCCCTCTAAAAAAAGCAGATGACCACCAAAAGATAATCCATAATGCGTGTTATATTTCAAATATCTCAACAAACGAATCAATGTATTCTAATTCCCTTGACCAGGATTATGAGTATACCTACTAAGTCTACTCACACAGTATGCAATATCAGGATGAGAATAGTTCATGAAAACATCAAACTATTAAGAATTTTAGCATACTCAACTTGTTTTACACTATCACCAAGATTTTTCTTTGAAGTAACATTATCATCATAAGGAGTCTTGACCGGATCAACATCATAGTAACCAAACTTCTTCAAAATTTTCTCAACACAATGAGTTTGATTCAACCTAAAACCAAAGGTAATCCTATCAACTTTGAATCCCAAAATAAATTCCACAAGTCCAAGATCTTTCATATCAATTGAAGACTTTAGCAGACTCTTGGTAGTATCAATGACAAATAAGTTAGTATAAAAAATAATCGTATCATCCATATAAAGAGTTATGATAACAAAGCTATTGGCATTAGATTTCACATAAATACAAGAATCAACATCACAAGAGGTGAAACTATGTTTGAATATCTCATTTTTAAATTTCTCATGCCACTATTTTAGAGCTTGTTTAAGTCCATACAAAGACTTAACCAACCTACACACCTTTTGTTCTTGACCAGGCACTTTAAACCCTTCAGGCTAGACCATATAAAATTTCTCATCTAGACCACCATTCAAGAAAGATGTCTTAACATCTATTTGGTGCACATAAAGCTTAAACACTGAGGCAATAGCAAACAACATCCTTATATATGCAATTTTAGTAATAGAAGAGTAAGTATAAAAGAAGTTTCTTGCCTTGAACCTCTCCATGGTTCCGTCAGGTCTCAATTTCTTTCTAAAAATCTGCTTACACTCCAAAGGCTTACAACCTCGAGGTAGATCAACTAAAACCCAATTTTTATTAGATTTCACTATCTATGACTTCCTTCCAAAAGGTAGCATCCACAGGTCTCATTGCTTCCTCATAAGTTTTAGGATCTTCCTCAACAATATAAGTCATCATAAAAACATCATTTGTCTACTCAAGTGTTTTCATCACAAAGGACGTAATAAAGTCAAAACCAAAATTGATGGGTACTCTAGCTCTTTTACTTCTCCTTAGTTCAATAAATTCCTCTTTCTTTATGTTGTCATTCGTACAAGAACTAGGGAAAGATGCTCTAGGAGCTTACACATTGACACAAGAGCCACTCTCCACATCTGCACCAATAAAAACCTATTCAAGGAGTTGAATAATGCTAATGATGATGAATTCATGAATATGGGTGATTTTAACAATAGTGTGAGTAAAGGATGCACGAGATATTATATTACTTTTGTGGATAATTTTTCTCGATTTACTAAGATTTACTTATTGAAAAATAAAATTGATGTAAAGGAAGTGTTTATGAAATACAAAGTTGAGGTTAAGAACTAATTAGAAATGAACATTAAGAGATTAAGGTCTGATCGAGGTGGTGAGTGTAGTATTGATTTTGTTGCTGATTTTTATGAAAAAGTTGGTATTATTCATGAGCTTTTAGCCCCCTATACACTTGAACAAAACGGAATAGCCGAGAGGAAAAATCGAACACTCAAGGACATGATGAATGTAATGTTGATTTCCTCAAGATTACCTGATTTTATTTGGGGGGAAGCTATTCTCTCAGCTTGTTATATTCTAAATAGAGTCGCTTACAAGAAACTAGATCAACCCTCTTATGAAATTTGGAAAGATTATCCACCTAACTTACGATTTTTGAAATTATAGGGGTGTCTGGCTAAGGTTACTCTACCTGAAAATAAAAGGAAGAAAAATGGGCCAAGGACCATTGATTCAATTTTTATAGGATATGCCTCTAATAATGTTGCCTATAGATTTATGGTTAAGGAAGAGGGGTCTAGCACTTATGGACCAATTATGCAGTGAAGAGATGCAGTAGTTTTTTAGGATATATTTCCTATGAAACTGAGTGTGCAAGCTCTTAAAGAATCTTTCCCTAGTTCTTCTATCAATGACAACATAAAGAAAGAGGAAATTGTTGAACTAAGGAGAATTAAAAAAGCTAGAGTATTGTTATGACTTTGTTAAGTCCTTTGTGGTGAAAAAACCTTAGGAGATAGATGACATTTTTATGGTGACTTATATTATTGAGGAAGATCCCAAAACTTATGAGGAAGCAATGAGATATGTGGATTCTACCTTTTGCAAGGAAGTCATAACTAGTGAATTAAAGTCAATCATATCTAATAAAAATTAGGTTTTAGTTGATCTACCTTGAGGTTGCAATCCAACAATTGTGACTCTCTCTCTATCACTAACTTAAAAGGTTTCTTAGAGTGTTTAGCCTCAACATAAATTTGACATTTTCCATTTCATTAGTGATCTAGTTAGGCAATAAGTTTAAGCTTTGCATCCTCTTAATTGACCTCACATTCACATGCCCAAGTCTAGAGTGCCATAGGTCTAAAGACTCAAAACTATAAGCAGAAGAAGTAAATGCATTCATTTCAATATTAAGTATAAATAAACCTCCATTGCAAAATGCTTTACTAAAAAAGTTCTCATTCTTAATAAGAAGTAGCTTATCATAATCAAAAGTAAGTTTAACACCAATTTTATTAAGTAATGCTCCAAAAATCAAGTTTCTACGAACATCAAGAACAAATAAAACATTTTCTAAAGCCAAAACTTTTCCTAAAGTGAGTTTGAGAGTGATCTTCCCAACTCCTTGGACAAGAACTTTGTTGGAGTTGCCCATGTACATGAATTCACCATCAGCTACATCATTCAACTCCTTGAACAGGTTTTTATTGATGCAAATATGGCGTGTGGCTCCTGTGTCAATAATCCACTTAATCGAATTTCTAGCAAGGTTGACTTAGGACATGACAGTAGTGATGATCTCCTCGACATTACCACCAGTAGCTTCAACCATATTAGTTTAAGGCTTACCAAAATTCTTATGGTTACCTTGTTGATATCCCTTCCAATTTTTTTTCCAAACTATCGTGGTTTTTATCCTTAGCCCTTCTTCTCATGATTTATTCTAGCTTGGAAAAGAGCAGCAGGATGGCCTAGCTTGTGGCACTACCAACCATCACCATCAATCCTTTTATACTTGAATTGATCATGCTTGTTGTTGTTGAAAGACTTGTTGTGTCCACCATTCTTATTAGAGTTCCCAACATTTTTGCGTTCAATAATGTTAGCCTTAATAGTAGGGATAGGGATAAGTGATTTGGCCTTATCTTATGTCTTTAATCTTTATATGCCCTATCAATTCCTATAGCTTCATATTCTTCTTCTTATGCCTCAATTGGTTTTTATACTCATTGCATAAGGCAGGCAACTTCTCAATAAGGGCATTCATTTGAAACAACTCACACATGTTCATACTTTCATCAAGGATTTCAGTAACTAGGTTCTCATACTCATATAATTGGTCCATAATAGGCTTATCATCAACAACAGTAAACTTTGACCACTAGCTACTGCATATTTCTTAGTTTTAGCATCATCAGTCCCATATTTCACTTCTAACACATCTCAAATTTCCTTGGTAGTTTTGTACTTGTAACAGATATCAAATAATGGGTTGATCATATGGTTGAGCAACACTCTCCTAACGGTATGGTTATCCTTAGGTATCTAAGGGTCAGTATTGTCACTAGGAATTTCTTGAAACAATACTTAATAAATTTCATATTACCCAAAGTAAAATAGAATTTTCTCAAACCATCATTTAAAATTTTTCCCATTTAGAGACTATAATCTAGTTAGGTCAGGTATAATCCTCTAGGCTACGACAATGGGAGAGAATCTATGTGGGGAACAGTAAGTGCAAAACTTATGTTGGTCTTATTCGTAGACGACCTAATGAATCTAGAAACAGCAACAAAAACAAATGATATTCCAACTAATGCAGTAATAAGAATACAACAATATTCCAACTTATACCGAAATAAACATGCAATAGCACAGTATTCCGACTGATACCAAAATTAACAAACAGTAGGAAAAACGTAACAATTTTCGAACAATAGTATGAACATAATATTTCCAACAATAGTAGCAATGTAACAAAATTCTGACAAATAGTAGGCAAAACACAACAAATTTTTGACTTAGATTGTTATCGAAAATAGCATAAATAAATAAATCAGAACGACTTATCTGAATACAAGGCATCATGCAAAACACTGCCTTAAGTTGAAAACTCCTCCTTTATGGTGTAGTAGAACAACAGGATCTAACCCCAAGGTTAATGCCTTCTATACCAGCTTCGGTGCATTTTAAATAGCGGAGTAGGAATTGTCTCTAGAAAAATAAAAAACAGAAGAACTGACCAATAAGAGAACAAAGAAACAAGAGACCAGACGTGAAGAAGAAGCTTCTTTTTTTTCGATGGGGATATATATGTAATGCTATGTGTCTGTAAGGGTAATAATACATCCAGTGATCATTAAATAAAATGAACGTTTGGCTATAACAACGATAATAAATTTATGAATGTTATTAACATTATGGTAATAAAGTGGGGATCTGAAAGGAAGTTAATGTAAGAAATGTTAATAACATTATGAACATTTTGGAACAACACCAACAATCCTTTACATCTCCCTTTAAGGATTTTTTACTAATTTATCCCAATATTTTCTAAAAAAGAGTCTAGCATATCAATAGTATATAAAAAATTAATTAGCTATAACACTGACTTAGCTAATCAATTTGACTTAAAAAGTTAATTATAGCATTAAAATTTTGATATGATAAATAAATAAACTAATAAAACATTTAACTTTATTTTTAATAGACAAATCAATCAAGAGCTTATTAAAATTAGACTTCAAATCTCAATCATTAAAAAATCAAACCAGTTCGATGGGTTCAATCGTAAAAACTTTCAACTGTTCAATTTATCTTAGTAACGCTTGTAATTAAACATCGATAGATTTATTAATTAATAGACTGACTTTCGTAAGCTAATTAGTTTTTATAAACAAAAATAAACTAATTAATTTTTATTTGACAACCCCTTTTTTCAGTTACATTTCAATCTCTTTAATAGGCGAAAATAGTCTCCTTCTTCAGTTATATTTTAAGTTTTTCAATGTTACTCAA
>JAOQMP010000208.1:15560128-15579992 GCA_027563575.1 Erythroxylum pedicellare
AAATACTTTTAGTTAATTAAAAATAATTTATTTTGAACTTTTATATGATATTTGAAAGATAAATAAAAACTAAAAATATAAAACAAAAACTAAAAACCACAATTAAATCCCAAAAGTGTAACCAAACGGCTCCTAAATTTCTTCCATTAAATGATAAAGCAAATTTTTCCTTCAGGTTTCTCTTTTCTTTCCATCTAAATTTATCAGAACACATTATTTGTTCTATTTAGTGCGAAAGTGCGCTTTAAGAGTTATGTAACTCATGTAGAACTAATTTCATGTGATCTCTTCCAATGTATAGGTATTGTTCTTGACTTAGGTGATGGTGACAGCCATACTGTCCCAATTTATGAGGGGTATGCCCTTCCACATGCCATCTTCCGCCTTGACCTTACAAGTCGTGGTCTTACTGATGCCCTTATGAAAATTTTGACTAAACGGGGCTATTCTTTCACAATAACAGCGAAGCATGAAATTGTCAAAGATATGAAGGAGAAGTTAGCCTATACTGCCCTTGACTATGAACAAGAGTTAGAAATTGCTAAGACTAGGTCTTCTATTAAGAAGAGCTATGAGCTTCTTGATGGACAAGTGATAACCATTGGTGCTGAGCGTTTTCGTTGCCCTAAAGTCCTTTTCCAACCATCCATGATTGGAATGGAAGCTGCGGGCATCCATGAAACAACGTATAACTCTATCACGAAGTGCGATGTTGATATCAGGAAGGATTTGTATGGAAACATTGTCCTTAGTGGTGGATCTACCATGTTCCCTGGTATTGCTGATAGAATGAGTAAGGAAATTACTGGTTTGGCTCCAAGCAGCATGAAAATTAAGGTGATGGCTCCACCTAAGAGAAAGTATAGTGTTTGGATTGGAGGCTCTATTTTGGCCTCTCTCAGCACTTTTCAGCAAGTATGATATATTATCACTTTTCTGTTATTGGCTTTTATCTATCCTCTTAGACGTGCAGCTTAATATTTAATATCCTAGGTTATGATAAGTTCAGACACAAACTTTTCACTGGTATAACTAGATGATGTTTTAAGTAATTGCCTTTTATATTTCTTTTTTGTGCACATGCACATACATTCTCTAGAGCATCCCAATGTTATTGGTATTTTGTCTTTGGAACTGAGAGACAAATGAATCTTTTGGTTGTCCTGAAAGCAAGTCGGTGGGAATATAGATCGGGTTTTTCCATTTTGGATTCAATAATATGAAGCTTTTACTACTTCCATGTTATGTGTTATAACGCCTGACAATTTTTAGTACAAAATTGAAATGAAATTGAAATTTACACATTTTTCTAACTTGGCTTGGAACTAATTGATTTATAAATTAATTGTAGATGTGGATTGCTAAAGCAGAGTATAATAAATCTAGCCCATCCATTGTGCATAGGAGGTGCTTCTAAATCTGTGGTATGGGAGAAGCAGAGAAGTAGCTACTTATTCATGTTAAAGAATTTGCATGTTGCCAATATCACGCTACCTTTCTTTGTCATATATTATTGTTTTGTATTGTTAAAAAGAAAAAAAACTAAAAGAATAGAAAAAGTGAATTTACTATTTGTGTTCCATTGACAGCTGTTGATGTTCTTGTTCCATTATTGATCCCCTTGTTGGTTAGAGATACGCAAATTGTTACAAACATTTTCTTATGGGATAAATTCCAGGGACGATTATCAATTAAATGAAGTTTAATTTCTTGATATTATGATTATTGTCTAGTTATTGTTTGGTTTCTTGTTTTAAAGTGGATGATCCCTCAACTCATTTTCTTAAAGGGGATAGTAGAATCAGTTTTGAGTTCGATACCCTCTTCATAATCTTTATTCCTTTGAATTTGGCTCTTTTGGGATTGAATAATAATATTAATACTACTGTTAGTAACAATTAGTTAATAAATAACATGCTATTCTTTTATGCTTATATCCCTTATGTAAGCTATCAAATGCTAGTAACAATTAGTTAAGAAGCAACATGTTATTCTTTTATGTTTGTATCCCTTATATAAGCTACCAAATGAGGCATACTTTTTTTTTCTTTGCCTTAATCCATTTAAGTTATAACTGTCATACCAAAGGTTTTACAATAATTGTTTTTCACTCACTCTGTACATAGATGCTGTACATATTTATATAAACAAAGGAAAGTAATGAAACGATCTGGACCATTGATTTGAATAATAGAATAACAATATATTGTTAGAGAAAAGAATCTGTTGGTGTGCATTCTATGGTTTATGATGATGAGTCTTGACATCCCCCAACGAGTCGAGCTGGAAGAAGTTGATAGTGAGACTTGTGCGCAAGTGTTGAAAATGTGGGGCAACTAAGGGCTTAGTGAGGATGTCAGCAAGTTGATATTTGCTAGAGATAATAGAGATAGACAAGAGCTCGGCATTGACTCTATCACCAACGAAATGACAATCCAATTCCATGTGTTTGGTGCGTGAATGAAGGACTAGATTGCCTACAAGGAAGGCGGGTCCAATGTTGTCACAGTATAACGTTGGAGGAGTTGGAAGGTGGACATCGAGCTCTTGAAGGAGATGTTAAAGCCAGATAACTTCAGAACCAATTAAAGCCAGTGATTTTTATTCAACCTTCGTACTAGATTGAGTGATACTTGCTTGTTTCTTAGAGCTCCAGGAAACAAGATTATGACTGAAGAAAATACAGAATCTGTCGGTAGATTTGCGATCGTCTAGGCACCCAGCACAGCCAGCATTAGAGAAGGCAAAAATAGAGGGGGAAGTAGAGTTATGGAGATGGAGGCTAAAATTAATGGTCTACTTCAGATAGCAAAGAACACGTTTCATAGCCTACCAATGAACATCTTTAGGGGCATGCATGTACCGATATACTTGATTAATAGAAAAGGACATGTCCAACCTAATAAAGGAGAGATACTGAAGGATGTTAACAACACTACGATACAAGGTGGGATCCGAAAACTCATGGCCAGAAGTGGCGGTTAAATATGTAGACGATGCCATGGGATTGTTAACTGGTTTGGAATGTAACATATTGGTGTGATTTAGTAAATCAAGTATGTACCTGCGTTGAGAGAGAATGAGTCTCAAGGGAGAAGGATAGACTTCGACATCCAAAAAATATGAGAGATGGGCAAGGTCCTTGATTAGAAAAAAATCTCTGAGCGTTAAAATAAGTGTAGTGACGATAAAGGAGTTGGATCAGGCAAGGAGAATGTCATCAACATAAATTAATATGTAGATGGTGTCACTTTTGTGGTGGTAGATAAACATGGATGAATCCGCCTTAGAGGAAGAGAAGTCTAATTCAAGAAGCCTGGTGGACAAACAAGCAAACCAAGCTCTTAGAGCTTGCTTAAGACCGTAGAGAGCTTTCTTTAAGCAGCAGACATGAGTGGGGAAATCAGGGTGAATGAAGTCAAGAGGTTGAGCCATGTCGACATCCTCTGTGAGAAAACCATGGAGGAATGCATTTTATATGTCAAGTTGCTCAACAATTCAGCCGCGGGAGAGAGCACGAGACAAGATTAACCTTACTGTGACAGGTTTAACTACCAGGGAGAATGTCTCAGTATAATCGAGACCTTGTAATTGGTGAAAACCCTTGGCAACGAGGCAAGCTTTATAATGGTCAATGCTTCCATCCACGAGATATTTGATGCAAAAGATCCACTTACATTTAACTAGATTTTGAGAAGGAGAAGAAGGCACAAGATCCCATATGATATTGCTGAGGAGAGCTTGCATTTCATGATGAGGAGCCCGACGCCATTGAGGGTGGCGTAGAGTCACTGTGACAGAAGGAGGGAATAAGAGTTGAAGGCACCAAATCATGAGAGTGAGCTTGTGGGGAAGGTCATTTGACAGTGCCATCCCTGTATTACTTGGGTGTATAAATCTGGTGTTTTGATCAGGTTATTATGGGATGAAGTGATGGAGACGGTAAGGTAAGAGGAATGAAAACAGAGGAGGACAGGGGGTTGGGTGGACAAGAGGTGAGAGAAGAAAATTGAGTTGATGATTTAGGTTGGTTGGATGGACATATACCATAAGATGTTGGGTTGGGAGGTGGACTTGGTCCATGGGTTTGTGGGCTGATAGATGGACTTAGATCATGGGCTGTTAAGTGCTACTGATTGGGAGATAGGAAGAGATGAGTATGTAGGTTTTAAGGGGGATGGGAAAATGGGTTCAGAGCAGGTTGGAGAGAAGCAAGAACGGGAAGGAAGGTGCTCGGTAATGTTGGGAGGAAAGGGCACAATGGAGCTTGAAGGAGACACAAAACTGTGAGAAGAGTGATTAGTGAAAAGGAAGAGATTCGTCAAAATGAATGTTTCGAGACGTATAGATGCGGCCAGTGGCTAGAGAGTAGCAGAGATAGCCATGGTGATAAGGACAATAGCTTAAGAAGATGCATAGGTCATATCATGGTTAAATTTTATGTTTATTGTAGGTTTAAAGGTGAGGTCAGCATGTAGAACCAAAGACTTTGAGGAAGGTGTAATCGGAAACTTTGTTATATAGTATTGAAAGGGAGAGGCGTTATTTAGAGTGGGTGAAGGAAGATGATTTATGAGATAGTCTGTGATTATAAAGGCATGAGCCCAAAATCGAGAAGGAAGGGAGGTGTAATAGAGTAAGGCTAGGCCTGTTTTGACGATATGACGATGTTTGCGCTCCACAGTGCCATTTTAAGTATGGGAGTGTAGACAGGTGATTCGGTGGTTTATACTCAAATTTTGGAGAACTTTTTGAAAGGGGCAATATTTACTGCCCCCAATCAGATTGAAAATTTTTGATACAACAATGAAAAATGTTCTTAATTTGTTTGTGAAAAAGTAAAAAGGTAGACAAAACATCAGATTTAGCATGTAATGGAAAGATCCAAGTATATTTTGTGTAGTCATCAATAAAGGTTATACAGTACCGAAAGCCAAAGCAGGATAAAATAGGGGAAGACATCACTAAAGACTAAAAAGAAAGGATGAGGTGTTTTTTATGACGACGGACAAGACAGTTGACGACTTTTAGCAACACAACAATTGGAACAGAGATTAACGAGTTTAGAACTATAAACTAAAAGAGATTGAGAGGAGATTATAAGGCAAACAATAAGGAAAGTTTAGGTAGGGTAGAGAGGGAGGCCACAATCTGTTCAAAATCAGACCTAAGACTCAAGAGGAGATAGGTGTTGAATTCAAGATAAGATAAAGGTCGACCAGCAACAACAAGGGTATTAGAAAGAGTTTTAGCTTTGTTGTAATAATCGGTAATGGAGGAATCACCTTTTTAGAAAAAAGCAAGTTAGGGTGAATAGCTGAATGAAACGAGCTTGGGATTTATTAGCAAATGTGGTTTCTAGGGTATGCTAAAAGGAAGCAAAGCTATTTTGGTTGAGAACTTGACCCATAATAGTGTCGGAGAGAGAAGAGAGAGGAACAGAGAGGATCAACTGATCTTGTTGAAACCAGTGAGAGAATTGAGGATTGAGGGTACCATCTAGCAAGAACTGTGGCGGGGTGAGATGGAGCCATTTATATAGCCAAATAGATGTTGGCTATGGAGGTAAGGTAGCATTTGTGCTTTCTAGAGTAAGAAATTGTCATGATTAAGTTTAATAGAGACTAGATAAGAGAGAGAAGAAAGAAAAGGTGGGTTGTTTAATAAAGAGGGTGGGACAGGTAGGGAAGAAGGGTTAGCTTGAGATGAAGATGAAAGGTTATTAATGCTCTAATACCATGTCAGACCAAAGGTTTTGCGTTAATTATTTTTCACTCACTCTGTACACAAATGTTGTACATATTTATATATAAAGGAAAGTCATGAAACAATATGGACCATTGATTTGAATAACTGAATAACAATAAATTGTTAGAGAAAAGAATCTACTGCCGTGCAGTTTATGGTTTGTGATGATGAGTCTTGACAGTAACTAAATGGATGATTCATCTTCAATACTTAGTTTAATTTATAGAACATTAATATGTTGGGCAATAAGCGTGCTATGGCAAATTCCAATGAGTATTTATGCTTAATGACCATATGCATACATATTCTTTTCTAGCAATAAAAGGGAAGGTGGAATAATTTTTTTTTGTACAGCACTGGAAATTTGGTGCCAATTTGCTTCCTTATGATACCATTTTTCTAAACTTAGACACAAGGCCTTTTTTCTCAACTTCTACACGATAGGCCTTTCAAATTTTTTAAAATCAATAATTCGTTATGTTTTATCGAGGTTTTAATCTTTTTCTGATATGCCTATTCTTTCCCCATGTCTTATTTTCTTTTCTGTGTAATTTGGGCATATCAAAATAAATAATTTTAAGAAAAGACAATTATTGGCTAAATTGGATAGATGATTTCACTTTCAAGTTACTTTTTTTTTAAGAAAAGAGCCCTTGGAATTGCTTTAATTGGAGTGATTATGAAGCACGAAGCATCCACACCTTTTGTCCTAATAATGCTTAATTCTACAATTTGCTGTAGGCTGTATTGATGAATGATTTTGTATCTTTCATTTAAGCTTAATCCAACATGTAATGTATTATATATTATTTCTTATCCATTGTTAAAAGTTTTGAAAAACATTAAGAAATGTAGCTCCTTAGTATCGGTCATCTGTACCAGTTGATATTGACAATTTTGTGTGGTATCAATCAATAATATCAGCTAAATACCAGCAAGTATTGGCGGTATCGTAAATTTAAAAAAATTGAAGAACCTTTTTGTAAAAGAATTTAACTCTCTATCACATTTTTGGTTTTTCTCTCTCTCCTCTTTGTCTTTAACCTCTTATGGCTCCCAGCTTAGCTCAGCTACCATCATCTCTACCTTGCCGCCTCACGTGTTGCTGTCGCTAGCCAATGCCATGCGATTGTTTCTTCCTCACGTCCCCTATAAGCCCAGCACCTAAGCCCAACCACCTAAGCCTCCATAACCATCATTGCTCTCTAAGCCACTTTTCATAATTTTAACAAGATGAATAACAAATCAAACCTCACCTTCACTACAAATCTAAAGATGCAGACTTGGGAACCTGTATGACTTAAGTAGGAAAGTCATATAAATGGAGGTTTCATATCAACATTTGGCAAACAACCTTGTTCTATTGCTATAGTTAATTGGGAAGATAAATATTTAGGTTTTAATGCATTTAATGCCAAAAGAGATGATGATAGGTGTGAATGAACATGTTCTGGGAAAGCTTTTGAAGATGACTTATATGGTTATAGAGAATCGCCTCTTAGTACCAAATCTTCTCTATGTGTAGAAATGAGCTAAAAGTATTCTTTTTTAAAAGTAGAATAAGTGTTCTGTTTTCATTATAAATCTATGTAACTTAAGAACTACTATATAACAAAAAGCTGGCTTGGTTGTTTTAACCGTAAAATTTTTGAATCGTTCAATTTTTTGATTCGATTTTTAATTTTTTGGTTTGATTTACTTTAATAAATTTTATTATTAAAACAAATTAATTTGTTATTCTTTTTATTTGATATTTTTGATGTAACTATCATTTCTTATATGATAAAATTAAAATATTTTATATTTCCATGATTTTATATTTATATGATGATTAAATGATCTTTTTTCATATCAATTGTGTTTATTATTTATATGTAAAATATTTGAAAAATGATGTTAATAAAAATAAATAAATTATTATTATTTTAAATTTCTATTATTATAATTTTTGAAGACATAATTAATTGGAAGATTATTAATTTTAAACAAATTTAGAGGTTATTTTATAAATTTAAAAATTATTCAAAATAATATTTAGTATTAACCGGTATTAATATAATATCTTATCAGAATTAAATCTAATATCAGTACTAGTACAATTTTCATATCATTGGTCCCATAATATTGCATTGGTATAAAAATGGAGTAAATTCCTAACGAAACATGTATCTTCTACCTCGGGCTTGATTGTCTTTTTCTTGTCCAGGTATACATACAATCATTCCTGGTAAAGAGACTGTCCCAATTTGTTATTATAATTAGATATTCACAACACACTTCCGTTTTCTTTTAAATCATTCTCTCTCTCTCTCTCTCTCAAAGTCAACATTACACCAAAAGTCAAGCAGTCCATCCTTGTTTCTTCTCAACTAAGGCCAAATAGAATGGAAATTATTTTCAATTCCCACGAATCTCACTATTTCGATACCATCTCTCTGACCACATGCCGCACTTAAAAATACACATCGACTGGGAACGACCCAAAAAACACCATCTCTACTCTTCACACTTCTCTCTCCTTCTCCACAAGCATGGAGCTCGAGCTCATAAAACCTGTGCATCCGCTTCATCCAAACATGGACCGGGAACCCATTTCTGGGTTATCGTCCATCGGCGGTTTGCAGTTCGGGTTTCGCCGGACGGTGAGTTCCAAGTTGGAAGATATTGTTGAAGAAGGTAGCAGCAGTGGTGGTGGTGAAAAGGTGTATGTGGCTGTGGGAAAATCTGTGGAAAAAGCTGTGAGCTTGCTTCAATGGGTTCTTAAGCGATACCGAAGTCGAGAAATTTGTATACTTCATGTTCACCAACCTTCTCATATGATCCCAACTCTACGTAAAACTCTCTCTCGCTCTCTCTCTCTCTTTGTGAATGTGCGTGTCTACGTGTGTTTGCTTGCAATTTGTTCTAATTGCTGTTGTATTAGTTTCGATATTTAAAGAATTGGGACTTCCATAAATTGTTTAAAGTTGTGTGATACCTTGAATTTGTTGCAGTGGGGAAATTGCCTGCTAGTCAAGCAAATCAAGAAGTTCTGACAGCGTATAGGAGAGAAGAAAGGGATCAGACAAGGAACCTCTTAGATGAATACTTGAGCATTTTCCATAGAGCAAAGGTGTCTTATCTCATACAAATTCATGTCCATAACGCAGTTTCTATGTGCAGATACCACAGTTGTTGGAATCCATGAGATTTTTTTGTTCTATGGACTGTTCAATAGAAATTTTCTGTATCGATATGAGCTCTGCAGTGATTCATAACTTGTATAGCATCATTGTTTGTTTTTGGCTAATGAGCTGTGCAAACATTTCAAGTACTGGACAAAGGCCCCATGTTTACTACCGCGGTCGAATGGAGTTATTGAAATTTTATAAAGCTTTCATTCTTGTTGGCTTTTTTTGTATCACTGAACAGTTGAATTGCCTTTTTTTTTCTTTTTGCATTTTTCGAAAGAAAAGTATTCATACCCTGTAGCTAATACTCAACACCATTAGATGAAAATAAAATAAAATAATGCTGATATTAAGAGCAATTTTCAATCCTCTTCTATTTTTTGGGCGTTCATATGATTGTGTATTTGGATTCTGTAGTTTTAGTAAGCTTTTACCAAAACATTGTTCTTTAATGGAGTCATCTTAGTTTTAGTAAGCTTTTCCCAAAACTTTGTTCTTTACTGGAGTCATCTTAGAGAAATTAGTAATTTCTGCAGGTTCAAGCAAGCATAATCTCAATCGAGTCTGACCAAGTGCAGAAGGGGATCATAGACTTGGTAAAGAAAATTGGAGTCAGGAAGCTCGTTATGGGAGATATTCCGGAAAAGTGGGTCAATTAACCATTCCTGTAGTTTACTAATGAAGTTCATAATCAAAATCAGTAGCTTTCTGCAGAGGCAACATGCGTGGTTATTTTTCATCCTATTTGCAACTTTGGTTTTAGGATATTCTGTATAACTGTCTTCATTGCAAATTCTAAGCTAATACCCTCATCTCAAATTATCTAAAAGTATTACTGCTTTCCTGTCATATTGCAACAAGGATTAAACTTCTTGATGTTGCCCTTCAACCTACTTTATCTTAAACATACCACCAGAGCATTTTAAAAATTAGGTATCTTGCTTAGGGTTAGTTGTATACTGTAGAGTTAGGTCTTCATGTTATAAAGTTGAATCTTTTTGTATTTGTCATTGATGTAATTGAAAATTTCTCTTCATTTTTGACTGTTTTTGTTTTCCTTTTTATCTAACTTTGTGATATTTGCAAGGTTTTGCACAATGAAAATGTATTGATGCTTGGTGACGTGTTTGCAGTTGTATAAAGATGAAAAGAGGTTCCAGTAAAGCAAAATATGTTGCCAAAAATGTTCCTTTGTTTTGTGAAATATTGTTTGTCAACAAAGGGAAACATATTTGGACAAGAGAAGCTAGTGATATATCTAATTCTTTGGTGGAATGTGGTCCTACAAGTGGTGCAAGCACAAATGCTTTAAGATCAAAATCAGTGAGATATAGTAGTAGCAAATTGCCATTAAACCCAGAGTTGCTTCGATCAAATTCTTCTACGAGTGTAACTTGTTATGGATTTAGCAATTGGATTCAGAATCGATCAACTTTGGACGACATACCAATATCAATGTCCCTATCTAGAAGTTCAAGTAGATATTTTCTCCATTTCCAAAATTCAAAATGTAATAACACTGATTCTTTTTGCACTACTGCTGAAAGAAGGGTGTCATCAGTTTCTGATAAAATGGTTGAAGAAAGTCTCTATATTTGGCTCACAGAAATTAGGATACATGTGTCAGTCTCAAGGAATGAAGCGTTTGAGGAGTTTTTGAAGCGGCAAAAATTGGAACTTGAAGCTGTGGAAATCATCAACAAGGTGAATGTGAATGTTGTATTTCCTTACAATTCCATTGATTGATTTGCTTATCATGCTGCTAATAATGGTTCCAACATGTTGAGATAACAATACTTGCAAAATTGGATCAATATTTTGAAGTTTTCATGAATTTTTCTCTTTTGGAGGTTAAGACGTGCATCATATTGTTGTTCTTCTCAAGATAGGCATTTGCTTCCTACTTTCTTCAGGTTAAAATCTTCGAATCAGCTTATGTACTGGAAGTCAATCTTAGGAAAGAAGCTGAGGATGTACTGAGTAATATAATACAGGAAGGAGAAAAGCTTCTAGAAGAGAGAGAAGAAAATTCTAAAGAGCTGCAGAGGACCATGAGAAATATTGCATTTCTAGACAGTCGTGCACAGGAAGCAAATCGTAGGTGTGACGAAGCTTCAGGAGAACTGAAACTAATCCAAGCCTCCCTTGCATCTCTGCAGCAGGAAAAGCACAGAATTCGAGGACAGAAAATGGAAGCTGTGCATTGGCTGGAAAGGTGGAGAAGTCGTGGGCAAGATAGAGCTGCAAGCTGCAACGATTTTATTGGGGTTATTGATGAGTTGCCTGAATTGGCAGAATTTTCATTGGCTGATTTGCAAACTGCAACATGCAATTTCTCTGACAGTTTCAAGCTAGGGCAGGGAGGATATGGTTGTGTTTACAAGGGTGAAATGTTGGGTAGAACTGTTGCTATAAAGCAGCTGCATCCACACAACATGCAAGGGCAGTCAGAGTTTCATAAAGAGGTCAGATAATGTGTCCCTGCTCCAAAAGCATATAACTTGTTGGCTAACAAGGTTTCCTGACAGGAATTAAGGATTATAAGATGCATCCATTCCGTATAAGTCATCTACTTGTGAATTGATATGGGTCTATTTCAATGGTCAATTTCTCCACGAGTTTACCATTGAATGTGCTGAAGTGTGAGAGAACTTGTATGATTTAAGTGCTGAGAAAATCTTCAGTCTTAACGACTTAACTACTAATAAAAGGGAGAACTTTGGTCAACTACATATATTACGGTTACTTGAATGTCCATTTTAATTTGTATGGAGCATTATAGACATAAGAAGGATGCATCAAGGTCCAAAGATTCCTAAAAAGTTCTTTGTGGGCTTGGAGGAAAAGCCTTGTTTACCACATAATTTGCTTTTATTTTGTTCTTTCTGCATTAAATGCTATGCAACATCATTCGTCTAATTTAGCTACAACCCAATAATACAGGGAACAAGGTATTCAGTGTTCAAAACTTAGGAATGTGTGCCTCTAGTTCTCTACTGCTTTTGGCCTTAAGTGAATATCAGGTAAACACTAGTAATTGTTTATGCAGGTTCAAGTTCTTGGAAAGCTACAGCATCCTCATCTCGTGACTTTGCTTGGTGCATGTCCAGAAGCATGGTCTCTTGTTTATGAGTATTTGCCCAATGGCAGTCTCCATGACCGCTTGTTCACGAAAAGTAATATTCCCCCCTTGACATGGAAGATCCGGTCACGTATCATAGCTGAAATCTCAACTGCTCTTTGCTTTTTGCACTCATCCAAACCAGAAAAGGTTGTCCATGGTGATCTGAAACCCCAAAACATTCTACTTGATTCCGAACTTAGCTGCAAAATATGTGAATTTGGGATTTGTAGACTGGTAACAGAGGACACTCTCTATTGCCCAAGCTTCCGTACGAGCACTGAGCCAAAGGGTGCTTTTCCGTATACAGACCCAGAGTTTCAGAGGATTGGAGTTTTGACTCCCAAGTCTGATATCTACTCTTTTGGTGTTATTATACTTCAGCTACTCACCGGAAGGCTTCCGGTTGGATTGGTAGGTGAGGTGCGCAGAACAGTATCTCGTGGGAAATTGGCCTCAATTTTGGACCCATCAGCTGGAGATTGGCCAATTTTTGTGGCGAGACGTTTGGTGGACCTGGGGCTGCACTTTTGTGAACTCAATAGTAGGAATAGACCAGAGTTAACAGCAGCACTTGTAAGAGAGTTGGAGCAGTTACATCTCTTGGAAGAGCGGCCCGTGCCCAGTTTCTTCTTGTGCCCCATTCTTCAGGTCTGGTATATATTAAGCATGTTCTTTTCTTTCTACGTGCTCTTCTTTCCCATCTTTTCACCCCATTTTCTAATGAATAAATGTGCATGGTATCTCTAGATTCTTCATCTTCTGATCCAAAACATGCTATTACCATATCCTGTGGAGCTCAACACTCACCTAGGCGGTGACTGCTATCATATTCAAGTATTTGTGGAGGGAAGTAATCATGTTCTCCAAAAATGCGACTTACACAAATAGTGCTTTTGTTGCAGGAAATTATGCATGATCCAAATGTGGCTGCCGATGGTTTCACGTACGAGGGTGAAGCAATACGCGGATGGTTGGATAATGGACGTGAAACTTCCCCTATGACCAATTTGAAATTGAGTCATTTAAACCTTACTCCCAACCGTGCATTACACCTTGCCATACAAGACTGGCTTTGTAAGTCATAGAGTTGTATGTCTGTATCCTATTTATGCACAATCTTAAGGGTTCAAATTGACCAATTTATGCCCTTCTTTCGGGAAAATAGAAAGGATCCATTTAAATGTTACAAAACATGCTCGATAAAAGGGTGCAGCTTAAACGACAAGCTTCAAGAAAGCTTGGGATCCACATTATATTAATCCTGTCAGAATAAAGGGAGACTGACCCTTCGGAGGACAAATGTTAGACATGAGATTCTGCATCCACTTCAGCATGTACCTACGGATCCTTCCAACAGTTCTATCTGCTCGCACAGCTTCCGGGGACTTCAAGTGATTGTTCTCGTCGAATTGCGACATCTCCACTGCAACTGAGATGTCCCCAATCGATTTTTACTAAGGTTGGCATTCTCTGCCACTTCAAATAATCATGCACGCCTGATCTCTTATGGTTTCTTAGTTTAGCAACTGCCAATTTAATTGAATGTGAAATGGGAACTTTTATCAACTTCCTTCAGAGGTTCCATCTAGATATCATGAGTAACAGCTGATGTAAGGGGACAGATGATGAAGAAATAATGAATTTCTTGTCTCTGTTTTGATTGTCTGTGAGGTATATATACATGAGGTACTGACTATACATGTGGCTATAACAAACTCGTAACAAATTAATACTAACTTTACATGTGACTATAACAAATTCGTGACAAATTAATACTAACTTTACATGTGGCTATAACAAACTTGTAGCAAACTAATTATGAAAAAGATATGTATTATCTGTGCAAGAAGGTTGAGTGAGAAAAGAATGAACGGAGGTTTGTGGAATATGCTACTGTTGCTTTTTGTTGTTGTCATGGTCCTGAGTCTATACCAAAAGCCCCCCCTCAAGTTGGAGCCAAAAGAATGAGACCTAACTTGGAAATAGTAGTGCGAAATTTTGGGGCAGACAAGGCCTTGGTGAAGCAATCAACCAATTGAAGTGTGGAAGGTACATGTGTAAATATGAAACCTTTGGAAACAACATTGCGTACCAAGTGACAGCCAATCTCAAGATGCTTTGTTTGTTTATGGAAAACAAGATTCATTGACATGTGAACGTCTGCCAAATTGTCACAGTGTAAATGGACAGACAGATGCAGAGAATCTGAAGATCAGTAAGAATATAAGATAACTATCGTAATTCACAAAGTCTAGATGCAATGCTCCGATATTCTGCCTCTGCGGAAGAGCAACTAACTGTTTTCTGCTTTTTTGTTTTCCATGACACTAAGACAGATCCTAAAGTGATACAATATCTTGTAATAGATTTGTGTGATGAGACGCACCTAGCTCAGTCAGAATCTAAATATGCTTCAGAGTCAGATAAGATTATGCAGGGTAAAATAATTTCATAGCAGTAGTGGAATGTAAATACCTTAAGACATGAGTTGAAGCATCCCAATGTTGTATGCTAGGCGCGTTGGTGAATTGAGTGAGTTGTTGTACTACAAAAGCAACATCAGGTCAAGTAAAAGATAGGTAGAGAAGTTGGCTAACTAGGTGACAATATTTTTCAGGATTGTCGAAGAGTGCACCCGAATCTGAAGATAGTTTAGTGCCTAGAGGAATGGGCACCTTGGTTGGTTTAAGATATGGTAAATTGGCTTCATGAATAATATCTTGCATGTATTTTTGTTGGGATAGGAGCATACCAAATGGAAAATGAGCTATTTCTATGCCAATGAAATAATGGACATAACCAAGATCCTTAATTGTGATTGCCAATCAAGAGAACCTTTAACATCCAGGAGAAGATGTTCAGATGGGCCCATTAACAGAACGTCATCAACGTAAATGAGAAGGGCAGTACAATTTTGACCAGTACCCATCGTGAACAAATAAGAATCAGAAGCAAATTAAGAAAAACCAAATTCCATAAGTTTAGTGGTGATCTGTTTGTTTCATTATCGACTTGCTTGCTTTAGGCCGTATAAAGATTTTTCCAAGTTACAAACTTGCCCGGGAGGTACTCGTGAGTAACCAGGAGGTGGAGAAATATGGATGTCTTCGTCAATATAACCATGAAGATAAGCATTGTTGATATCGCAGTGGTGGATATACTAATTGTTTGCGGCAGCAGTGGCTAAGAGGACGTGTATAGTAGTTAATTTGGCCATTGGAGAGAAGATGTCCGAATAGTCTATACCTTCTTGTTGGCTAAATCCTTTAACCACCAAGTGGGCTTTACGTCGCTCAATGGACCATCTGGTTGGCGTTTAATTTTGAAAATCTATTTTGTTTGGAGAGCTTGCTTAACTTTTGGTAAATTGGCAAATGACCACGTACAATTTTGTTCCAGAGTAGTGAGCTCCTCATTCATAGCTCGATCGACAAGGATTATCCTTAGTAGCAGAATATGACAATGGTTCGTGTTCTATAGACACATTTTCCACGAGAGTGGAGTAACTTGCGCTCAATAAAATATCAGAAGAAGACAGAAAAGTTAAGGGAGGAGAGGTGACCTAAGATGAGGACGTCGTAGTGGAATGAGCGGTGTTGACTATGGTATCATAATCGTTGAGGTATTTGGGACAGGTTTTAGGTCTGGTGCTGAAATGTGTAGGTATATGTGCGGGTAGCAATGAGGAAAGTAGGGTTTGAGAAAGAACAGGAGGGTTGAGGGAATAAGGTGGGTTGGTTGGGATTTGAGTTGTAAAATTATTGGGTGAGTGATGGGGCTCGGGTATGGGTTTAGGTTCAGATGGTGGTTTGGGTACAGTTGGTATGGTAAGATCATTTGGTTGACTAGGCCTAGTTGATGAAATGTTTTAGTGATTTGATAAGGGTCCAAACTTAGGTGTATTTGGTGGAAATGGAACAGGGGCATTTTTGTTTTGTCGTGGAGTGCTGGGTTCTTGAATAGAAAATGGGAAGGTTTGTTCGTGAAAAACGACATCGTGAGAAAGGTGTATTTGTTTTATAGATAAGTCCACAACTTTATAGCCTTTGCATCTGGACATATATCCTAGAAACAAACATCGGGTGGCATGAGGTTCAAGTTTTTCTTTGTATGGTTTAGTGTTTGTTGAAAAACATAAGCAACCAAATGTACAGAGATTGTCAATGGGAAGTTTATTGTATAACTTTTCGTATGAAGTTTGCCATAAGAGAAGTTTGGATGGTAATTGGTTGTTGATGTAAGTAAAGCTTCGCCCTAAAACTCTTTTGGTAAATGGGCTTGAAAAAGAAGAGCACGGGTAATCTGGAGAAGGTGTTTATGTTTTCTTTTGACAACTCCGCTTTGTTGCATGGTGTATGGGTAAGTTCGGTGGTGTATGATTCCTTGTGAGAGGAATAGGTTTTGACATAATTTGTTCGTAAATTCGGTGCCATTGTCAGTTTTAACACTTAGTGTGGGTAAACGAAATTGGGTTTGAATAAGGTTAATAAAAAATTTGAGGGTGAGGTGGACTTGATCTTTATTACTTAAAAGATAAGTCCAAGTGGTCCTAGAGAACTCGTCGACTATGGTTAAGAAATAGGATGATCCATTAATGTTTGAAATCCTATATGGGCCCCAAAGATCAATGTTTAGGAATTCAAAAGGGGTTGTAGCGACAATTTTATGGTGGGGGAAGGGTTTTCCTTCTTGTTTGGCTAATGGGCATAATTCACACATGTAATTGTTGGGAATTTTAACGAACCTATTTGGTAATTGAGATAATTTGTTTGTAGAAACGTGTCCAAAGTGATTGTGCCATAAGTTGAAGTTGCTAACGAAATTGTTCATGTAAAATTGTAAAGATGGACCTTTGAGGCTTTTTGGAGGAAGTAAATGCTCGTTGGATAGTTTGTAAACACCACTCGTTGCTTTTCGCTTTACTATGACGTAATCATCACGCAGGTCCTGCAAAAACACATGATTATCAATGAATATGGTGGAAATTTTATTTTGTTCGACAAGTTTATTTACCGAAAGCAAATTATGGAAAAATGAGGGAACATGCAGCACATCATCAAGTGCCAAAGTTGGAGTGAGAGCGAATTTTCCCAGGTGTTCCGTCATGTTTACGGAGCCATCTGGTAGAGGCACTGGGTTTGGTGTGCTCAGTTTGATATAGTCTATGAACATGGACAGATTTGGGCTCATATGTGCCAAGGTGCCTGAATCTATAATCCACGAATTGTCATCATATTTATGCTCACTAAGGGTAATGTGTTTAGGGTGTTTACCGCCAAAAGCATTGAAGGCCATATGATTCGCTGTTGCACCTTGTTTTCCCTTAACTATCAATGTTAATTCCCGAACTTGTTTGGCCAAGTTGATCATGTCCACCTCTGGGCCGTTATGTTTCACATCAGCTTATACGTTGTCCCTTGCATCATCGATTGGACTGTCCATAACGTTCCTTGTATAATTTCCTTTACCCTTTTGCCTTTATAATTTTTTGTAGAAATTTGGCACATCGTGTAGGAGGAAGAACGTATCCTTTGTATGCCCACATTTATGACAGTGATCACAAAGTTTCTCTTCTTTTTGCAGACTTGACTTCTTACTATTTCCTTGTCTCCCCACTGGCTTCTTACTGTTGGCAGGATTACTAAACAACGCTATGGACATTTGGTTCATATTATTTTGATCTATATTAACCATTTTATGTTTTTCAACCGTCAAAACCATTAAATATGCTTTGTTCACTTGAAGCAGGGGATCTAACAACATTATCTGGCTAACCCCATTTGCATATTCTTCCCTCAATCCAAGTAAAAATTGCATCAACCTGTTGCTATTCACAACACATGGATTATACTTTGCAGCTTCACAAGAACATATTTTGTATGGCATTAAGCAATCAATGTCATTCCACAGACTCTAACTTCGCAAAATGCGTTGTGACTGAGCTGTTACATTGACGTAAATTGCTGATTTCCTGTGCAATGTGGTATAAGTGAGGACCACTGCTCATCAACATCTCCCATCAATTCTGGCCTTAAACTATTTTTAGGCCTTATTCATCCAAATATAAAGGCAGCCGACTCTTTCTGACGTATAACATCTCATATGATATTCTAATGATATCACAGTGATATTGATTACTATGCTCAAGGTCAATTAAAACTAAACTTTGACCCCATGATCATATGAACTCCAAAATATAAGCTTTAAGCATATCTCTAATAGTTAAGACTGTTGGCAACAATTACATATAGTCACTTGTTTTTTTTTTTAACATCCATAGCCATTAAACATTATTTCATTATATTCTTACTAAGATGTATAACATAAGTTGTTGTTTTTGCTTTCTCTAACAATCTTTTACTCAATCATCTTTATTGTGTACACAATCTTCATATAACAAACACAAGGTATCAATTTCCTATTCAAACTCAAAATTCGATTTCATTATCAATTTTCAATTTCCTCAATAAGATTCATAAATTTTGAATCCTCAATTTGGGCTTTATTAATCTTTTTATGGGAAACTGATTTTAAAATTGTTCGCTAATAGTACTTTGATTTGCCTAAAAGTCAACTCAATATTCTATGCTCTTCAATGCACTAGATTTAGTAACCACAATATCTGAATTTATGCTATTCCTTTACTGTATTTTCTGTTCAGGCGTCAGATATGTACACTGGTTTTACCAAGATAGTACTCATTTGTACAATCATAGTCTTTCAATACTTCTATCCATTGTCTCAGTGTTGGATCCTGTTTCCAGAACCAAACTCTTGCGAAATCATAACATAATCACTAAACTTATTCCCTCAAAGTCTCCTTAACCATCATCGATTCCTTTTCTTGCTTTTAACCATATCTGTTGGGCACCAATTCTAGAGCCCAACATTCCTTATCATAAACCCATCCAGATATTGAACATCTTAGAGGCTGCGTTAAAATTCTATTCCTTTAGATCATTTGATAGCTTTATGTCTCTAGTTTATCTAGACATAGGATTCACCTCATTTGGAGGTCGGATAACGAAGTTATAGCTGAAAGAATCAAACAGGATTTTGACCTCAATTATATTGCACCTATCTTGGGAAAAAAAGCATAACTTGCTCTAGGGTTTTCAGACCAAGATCATTCTAAGAGGGTTCGAAAGAGGACTTCAAGATCTGCAACTTTCATAAAGACATTGAAGACAAATTCTATCGTTTGAAGGGTCAAAAATGGAGTAGATGATAGAATTAAATGAATAGTGTATAGAAGAAGAAGTTTAGGTCACATAAGTAGAAAACAGACGAAGTAAAAAGTAGATGAAACAGAAAGCAGATGAAGCAAAAAGCAGACGAAACAAGAAGGCAGACGAAGTAAAAAAGACAGACGAAGCCAAAGAGCAGACAAAACAAAAGACAGATGAATCAGAAAGCAGATGAAACAAAAAAGCAAACTAAGCAAAAAGGGAAGACGAAGCCAAAGAGCAGATGTTGGACCCCGAAATTTTTCTTAGAAGATTTGAAGTAGTACATAGGAAGTGTGGATAGATTCATATTTTGCTTTGGTGTTTTTGGTAGAGAGAGACTATGAAATGGGAAGAATTGGGTGAAAGTGAAGTTGAAATTTTGTAGTAAATTGATAAAGAATATATATATATATATATATGTATATGTTCTGTTATTGATGTTCATGATTAATCATGAATTATAATATCATGATGGATGATATTGAGTTAAGAATGAGGAGTAAATGAAGTAGAAAAGATGATTTTGGAATGAGATGTGTTAAGGAAAGATTTGGAGACAAAAATTGGTAGTCGATTTAGAAAGTTGTAGCTTG
>JAOQMP010000208.1:15585468-15609165 GCA_027563575.1 Erythroxylum pedicellare
TTTCTGAATGAGCCCAATGGGCCAGTATTTGTATATGTGATAGGCACTCGGTCACAATATTAATAACAATTGTGGAGTCTCATATGCATCTGTATGTGTTTATATATGATCTGATTCGCCTTGATGAAATGATGTGCTATGACAGTGGGAGTATTTGACATATTCATATTCTGTATGTAATTTGTGTATGTGAATCCTGTGAAATCATCAACGGTGGTTCACTTATTGAGTTCGTAAAACTCATAAAAATTGAATGTGGTTTTTTAGGTACGAGACAGGAGACTTAGGATTTACTCTGGATTAGAAGAACGTTTTGGACTAAGTTATGGCTCAAAGGTCTATCAGCCGACGTCAGAGAGTTATAGTTTTATGTTGTAGTTTTTGCTTGAACTTGTATGAGGTTTTGTAAATATTTGTTTGATAGGGACAATGTAAATAATTGTGAATGAATGCAACGAATGGTTTAAAGTTTGACGATTTATGATTATGTTAGATGATGCAATGTGTAAATTAGATATGTTTTTGCTCTAACATGATATTATCATAGGATATGTACTTGAATATTCTTGAATGTTTATATACCTTGTGGTAGTGGGACGTTCCATTTATGCTTTGTTTTCTTTTCATTTAATACAAAATGTCATGACCTCTTTCGAGGTAAAACATGGTCATATTTCATTATTCATTTTCAACATGTACAAATAAGTCAATTTCAAACAAATCAATCTAACATACACACATAGGCAAGAATTTGCCCAATTACTTTATAACCATAAATATGTTACCCACCTAATTAGTTTGCGAAAATCCAAGTCAAGCTTGCCTTTCCCCTTGCTCTTGGGTAGGATTCCCTTGGTTTCCTAAAACAACAAAGGTTCCATTCAAAATAACATTCCAATAAAATTCATAGACTTAAAAAATTACAAAAATTTCAATACACATAAATTAAGCTCAAATCTAACCTACCCATAGTACATCTAGGCTAGAAAACCTAAGACCTAGTTTAGAAACCCTAAAATCAATTGGGTTCTCCTAATTCATGTTCTTCCAACACAAACCTTTCATTCTCTAAACAAACCCCTTTCTCTCTCTAACTCCTTCATCCTCAACACAACCCATTTCTTTAATAAAGCAAGAAGAAAAGATAGTTAACTTACCTTAATAAACTTGATTTCTCTTCTATCTTTCTTTCACCAAAACCTCTCTTCTTCTCTCTAAATTTCGTTTTCCACTCTTTCCCCCTTCTATTCACTTTTTTTTTTCTCTTCTTAACAAGTAAGACAACATATTCTTCTTCCATTTCTATCCTTAATAAGTCCAAAAAGTCCATCTTACCCTTCCTTATAAGCTTATGTTCTTTTATGCTTAAGTGATCTCCTAAAAATGTCCTCGAACATCCTTATTACATTAACACTTTAATTCCACTTTCCCATTCAATAAATCTTACTAACTTTGACATAATCAAAACTAAAAAAAATTATTAAATCTATCAAAATCTTAAAATTATTCCAAATCATGCTTAACTTAAAGAAAAAAATTTCAGGGTCTAACAACTCTTCCCCCTTAAAGAATTTCGTCCTCAGAATTCTTACCTGAGACATTGAAGAGGTATGGACACTTCTCCCTCATGGCTTCCAAGGGTTCCCACGTGGCCTCTTCTGTAGAATGGTTCTTCCACAGAACTTTAACCAGCTTTATATTCTTGTTTCTCAAAACTTTTTCCTTTAAATCTAAAATCTCCACTGGTTGTTCTTTATAAGACAAATCCTCTCTTAACTGAACTTCTGAAGGTTGAACTATGTGTGAAGGAAAGGTCCAATCTTCTCAATGATCTCATATGGGCCTATGTATCCTGGACTAAGTTTGTCCTTCTTAACAAATCTCAAAACTCCTTTCCACGGAGAAGCTCTAAAAAACACTTTATCTCCAACTTCAAATCCCATCTCCTTTCTATGTGTATCTGTATAGCTCCTTATTCTGTCTTTAGTTGTTTTAGTCTCTGCTTCACTAATTTAATCATATCAATAGTGACTTGTACCAACTCAGGAATTTTACAAGTCTCCTTTCACTCTCCTCATCCTAACAAATAGGAATTTTACACCTCCTACCATAAAGAGCTTCATAAGGTGCCATTTGAATTCCTAAGTGATAGGGATTATTGTAAGCAAACTCAATGAAAGGTAAATGATCATCCCATGAACCTTTGAAGTCCATAACATAAGCTCTTAACATTGCCTCTAATGTCTGTATTGTCCTTTCTAATTGACCATCAGTTTGTGAATGGAAAGCTACACTAAAGTGCAACTTGGTTCCCAAAGCTTCCTGTAAGTTTTCCCAAAATCTGAAGGTGAACCTAGGGTCTCTATCTGAAACTAACCAGCTTGGAATCCCATAAAGTCAGATTATTTCATCCACATATTTCTTGGCCAAAGCATTCAAAGAATCTTTCTGCTTAATTAGCAAGAAATGTGCGGACTTGGTTAGCCTATCAACAATCACCCATATGCATTATGCTTCCTGCTAGTCCTCGGTACTCCCATCAAGAAATCCATCGTAATCTTCTCCCATTTTTGTTTTGGAATCAGCAGAAGTTTAAGCTTGCCTGAAGGTGCCTGGTGTTCAGCTTTAACTGGCTAACATACTAAGCATCTTTTAGCATATTCCACAACCTCTTTCTTCATTCCTTTTCACCAAAAATGCTCCTTTAAATCTCTATACATTCTTGTACTTCCTAGGTGTATAGCATAACGCGTATTGTGTGCCTCATCAAGAATCTCATATTTCAACTCCAACATGTCTGGAATACACAATCTGTTACCTACCACTACCACCATCAATCCATCCTCTTTGATCTCTATTTCAGAAGGTTTACCACTTTTAAACTTTTCTCGGAGCCTACTCAAATACTCATCTTGTTCCTACAATTCCTTAATCTTTTCATTCAATACTATCCTTACTCTAAGGTTAGCCAATACAAAATCAGACTCGACTTGCGTCATTAAGTTTGGCTAATTCCTTCAACAAAGGAAGGGATACTATTTTCACATGTTTCATAATGGACTTCCTACTCAGTGCATCCGCTACTACATTAGCTTTTCTCAGGTGGTAGTCTATCATCAAATCATAATCTTTCAACAGCTCTAACCACCTTCTTTGTCTCAAATTCAACTCCTTTTGGTTCATCAGATACTTAAGACTCTTGTGGTCTGTAAACACCCTGGTGGTGACTCCATATAAGTAGTGTCTCCATACCTTCAATGCAAAAATTATGGCAGCTAACTCCAAATCATGCGTAGGATAATTCATCTCATAGGACTTTAATTGCCTAGAAATGTAAGCAATCACTTTATCACCTTGCATCAACACACAGCCCAATCCCTTCCTTAAGACATCACTATACATTATATATCCGTCACTACCCAAAGGCAAGGTCAAAACCGGTGCAGTTGTAAGTTTGTTCTTCAATTCCTCAAAAATGCTCTAGCACTCCTCTGTCTATGCAAATTTTTAATTCTTTCTTGTCAATTTAGAAAGTGGAGCTGCTATTATGGAAAAGCCCTCCACAAACCTTCTATAATACCCAACCAATCCCAAGAAACTTCTCACTTCAGGTACATTCTTGGGTGCTTCCCATTTCAAAACCGCTTCTATCTTCCTCGGATCTACATGTACTCCTTGCTCTGAAATCACATGTCTAAGAAATGTCACTTCCTTTAACCAAAATTTGCATTTCTCAAATTTGGCATACAACCCATTCTTCCTCAATGTCTCCAAGGAAACCATTAAATATTCCTCATGCTCCTTATCACTCTTAGAATAGATCAAAAGATCATCAATAAAGACAATGACAAATTGGTCTAAGAAAGGCTTAAAGACTTTATTTATGAAATCCATAAAAGCTACAACTGCATTTGTTAACCCAAAAGGCATGACCAAGAACTCAAAGTGGCCATACTGTGTTCTAAAAGTAGTATTGGACACATCGGACTCCTTTATCCTCAACTGATAGTAACCTGATCTCAAATCTATCTTCGTAAAGAGCCTTGCCCTTTACAACTGATCAAACAAGTCATCTATGCGTGGAAGCGGATATTTGTTCTTAATGGTGACATGGATAAGTTTCCTATAATCCACACATATTTGCAATAATCTATCTTTCTTCTTCACAAAAAGGACCGGAGCTCCCCAAGGCGAAGAGCTCGGCCTAATATAACCTTTCTCTAACAAATCTTCCAATTGCTCCTTAAGCTCCTTCAATTCCACTGGAGCCATTCTATAAGGTGGAATAGAAATTGGCGTTGTACCTGAAAGAAGCTCAATGGGAAATTTAATTTTCCTAAGTGGCGATAATCCTAGTAATTCCTCAGGAAAGTCATTCGGGAATTCCATGACCATTGATATATCTTCTAACTTCCTTCTATCTGCCCTCGTGTCTACCACATAGGCCAAAAATGTTTCACACCCTTTCCTCATCATTTTTTCTGCCATCAAAGCTGAGACAATTCTTGATGAGCTAAATTTTTTGTCTCCTATAAACATCACCTTTCTTCCATCATCTAGCTCGAACTCCACTGTCTTCTATTTGTAATCTAAGTTGGCATTATATTTCTCTAAGCCGTCCGTACCTAAAATCACGTCTAATCCTCCCATCCTTAATGGCATTAAATCCACCACTATATGTCCCCCACCAATATGTATCTCACAATCTCTATAAACTTGACTAATCACAATAGACTGACCAATTAGAGTACTCACATCAAAGGAGTATCAAATGGGCTCAAATCTCTACTGTACACAGTTCTACCCAATGAAATAAAGGAGTGGGTAGAACCCGGATCAATCAAAACAATTACATCATCATCAAATAATTTAATTATACTAATCACAACTTTTAGAGCAGTCTCTGCGTCCTCTCGTGTCATTGCAAACACTCTAGCAGGTGTTTTCCCCTTGGTCTTCCTGGATGATTCACCCTCCTAGCTACATCAGAGCTACCCACTTCAGTTGCAGTCTTGTGCCCCACTGCCTCAATTCTCTTCGAAGCTTGCATCGTGATCCCTCTCTTCTTACATACTTTGGACACTCTCTAGCCATGTTCCCCTTCTCCTCACATTTGAAACAAGCTCTAGTCAGCCTGTAGCATTCCCCTCTATGGAACTTGCCGCAATGATCGCATTTAGGTACAGAAGACTTATCCCCTTCTCCTCTTCTACTGCCACAAGTCGTTGAGGCTTGAAGAGAAATAGTAGAAGTACTTATAGGTCTAGGCCCAATTGCACCACTGCTCCTCTCCTCAGACTACACAGGAAAAGTCCTAGCACTCCTTTCAGGCATAGAAGTGCCACCTCTCCTCTTGAATTGTTCTCTCCCCTTTTTCTTTTTACTTACGACACTCTTTATATTCTTAATGTTTTCAACCCTTAGAACTGCTTCAATCAGCTGTTGAAAATCACGAAAATTCTTCACCATAACTTTCTCTCTGATAGCTAGATGTAACCCCAATTCGAACCTATGGTACTTAGCTACCTCACTCATCATCATCTCTGCTACATACCGGGATAGTTGTGTAAACCGGCGCTCATACTCACTCATTATCATTTCCCTCTGGGTGAGACTCAGAAACTCTCTCTGCTTCTGCTGAATATACACCTCAGACAGGTACTTCTTCTTATAAGTAGCTAAGAAGTCCTTCCATGCCAGCATTGGCGGTCTCATCTGGCTCCCTGGAACACTCTCCTACTAATGCAGAGCATCTCCTTGAAGCAAACTTGTAGCATACACAACTTTCTCATCATCCTTAGAATCCATTTGATCTAGTATCCTCTCGGTCTTTCTCAACCATGTCTTGGCTTCTTCTAGATCCATTGACCCATAGAAATCCACTGCCCCATACTTCCTGAGCTTGTAAATCTGTTTCCCCTTCTTGATTGGGGCTGGAGCAGAGGATTATGACATCTGGTCTATGGCCTGACCAAATGCCTGAAACATCCTTGGATCTAATGGAGTAGGCATTTGCTCTTGGGGAAGAAGAGACTGCAGCATCTATGAGCAAACGGGCTAACTACCTTGCCCTACAGAAGCCTCAGCATTTCCTAGGCCTACTGATTTATCAGTACTCTCCTCCCTTAGTGGAGAGTCAGGTGCAATTGATCCTTACAATACTCCTCGTGTCCTTCTATGAGGTGGTATCTTACTCCTTCAGTGTAAACACTAACCATTAGCTTATATTTCATTTTAAAATCCTAATCCCTACGAGTATGTATGACATGCATGTAACTTAATGCAATTCAATCAATTCACAATGCAACAAGTAATCATACAACATAACAATTTATCCTACTATGCATTTTAAGCCTAGAAAAAACCTAATCTTTGATACCAAACAATGCTGGACCCCGCTTCCGGAGCCTAGCATTCAGAGTCATTAAACTGAAACATTACTTGTCCTAAACTATATTGAACCTATTTCGGGACAATTAACATAACTTTCACTATGGCTATTAGATTAAGGTTTTCTTTAGATGGTTAGAAACAGGATTTTAAGATCTACAACTTTTATGAAGACCTTGAAGACATATTTTATCATCTAAAGGGTAAAAATTGGACCAGATGATAGGATCAGAGGAAGGGTTAGATGAATTGAAACAATTGTCATAACTTTCTCTAGAGATATTGGATTAAGCTATTTTTTGGATGGTTCGAAAGAGGACATTAGGATCTACAACTTTTATGAAGATCACAAAGATAGATTCTATCATCTATAGGGATAAAATTGGACCAAACAATAGGATCAGAAGAAACTAGACGAAGGGTCAAACGAATTGGAAATATTTCCATAACTTTCTCTAGAGAAATCATATTAAGGTGTTATTTAGATGGTTCTAAACATAAATTCAAGATATACAACTTTAATGATATCTTTGAAGACATATTCTATCATCTATAGGGTCAAAATTGGACCAGACTATAGGATTAGATGAAACTAGATAAAGGGCTAGATGAATGGGAAAAATTGTCAAAACTTTCTCTAGAGATATTGGATTAAGGTGATATTTGCATGGCTCGAAAGATAACTTTAAGATATATGACTTTCATGAAGACTTTGAAGATAGATTCTATTATCTATAGGGACAAAATTGGACTAGACGATAGGATTAGATGAAACCAGATGAAGGGTCAGATGAATTAGAAAAAATTGTCATAACTTTCTGTAGAGAAATCGAATTAAGGTTCTTTTTAGGCAGTTCGAAAGATAACTTCAAGATCTACAACTTTTATGAGGACCTTGATGACAGATTCTATTATATATAATTGGACTAGAATAGGATCAAACGAAACCAGATGAAAGGTCAGATGAATTGGAAAATTTGTCATAACGTTCTTTAGAGAAATTAGATTAAAGTGTTCTTTAGATGGTTCAAAAGAGAACTTCAAGATATATAACTTTCATGAAGACATAGAAGATAGATTCTACCGTCTATAGGGTCAAAATTGGACCAGATGATAGGATCAGACGAAACCAGATGAAGGGTCAAATGAATTGGAAAAATTGTCATAACTTTCTCTAGAAAAATTGTATTAAGGTGTTCTTTAGATGGTTCAAAAGAGGACTTCAAGATCTACAACTTTTATAAAGACCTAAAAGACAAATTCTATCATATATAGGGTCAAAAGTGGACCTGACGATAGGATCAGATGAACAATGCATAGAAGATACATGTCATCACAAGACAATACAATCTATACTTCTGAGCATCTCCACTTAAAAAGACCATAATTTTTGACTCCGATGTCCAAAAATTTGATACTATATACCGTTGGAAAGTTAGAAAGACAAGCTACAACTTTACTAAAGGCAACTTCAACTAATTTAGCCTAAATTAGCCCAAAATTTCCCCTAAACTCAGCACACAATTTCTAAACCTATGAAAGAGTTGAAGTATGGAATGTACAACTGCAAAAGAAATATGCACATACACGATGGAAACTTCTTAATCCATTTCTAAATCAAATGAAGTTCATACATAAATTTAATTATATATTAACATTATAATCAAACGCTTAACACAAAATACAACATACATAGGGTGCTCAATGTTTGACATGCTTGTGAAGCTATCCAAAATGATTGAACTAACTTAGTTACAAAAGTTTCTAATATCTTGGAGTTTCCGATGCCCTGTAAATATTGCTAACCTTCTCGTTCTGCACCTGAGGAGGGAATAGTGGGGTGAGCTACACAGCTCAGTGGCTAATATATTTATAGCCTTTGGCAATTGACCACAAATTCAAGCATATGTATATATATGGCTATATTTAGAATTTCAAGCATTCTTCAATTTAGTTTAACACTCATAACACATAACACTCAATTGCATCATTCATGACAAATTAAAGATGCAATGCACAACAAATGGCTCGAGGGTTCCATGCAAACAGAATGGAGAAACCGAAGTTTACCCCATGAACAGAACGAGTCCAATTTCGAAGCTCATATGCCACAAGTGGGCAGCACTTGATGAACAGAATGGTTTCATTCTCGCCTAAACAAAAGTACATAATCGTTTTCTCATATGCTCATACTTTTATGATTTGTCTTCTTTTCATTTAATACAAAATGTCATGACCTCTTTCAAGGTCAAACATAGTTATATTTCATCATGTGTTTTCAACATGTACAAACAAATCAATCCAAAATACACACATAGGCAAGAATTTACCTAATTGCTCTATAACTATAAATATGTTACCCATTTAATTAGTTTGTAAAAATCCAAGTGAAGCTTGCCTTTCCCCTTGCTCTTAGGTAGGATTTCCTTAGTTTTCTAAAACAACCAAGGTTCCATTTATAACAACATTCCAATAAAATTTATAAACTCCAAAAATCACAAAATTGCAATATACACAAATTAAGCTCAAATCTAACCTACCCATAGTACATCTAGGCTAGAAAACCTAAGACCTAGTTTAGAAACCCCAAAATCAATTGGGTTCTCCTAATTCATCTTCTTCCAACATAAACCTTTCATTCTCTACACAAACTCCTTTCTCTCTCTAACTCCTTCATCATCAACACAACCTATTTCTTTAATAAAGCAAGAAGAAAAGATGATTAACCTACCTTAACAAACTTGATTTCTCTTCTTTTCTTCTTTCACCAAAACCTCTCTTCTTCTCTCTAAATTTTGTTTTTCACTCTCTTCCCCTTCAATTAACGTTTTTTTTCTCTTCTTAACAAGAAAGCCAACATATTCTTCTTCCATTTCTACCCTTAATAAGTCCAAAAAGTCCATCTTACCCTTCCTTATAAGCTTATGTTCTTTTATGCTTAAGTGATCTCCCAAAAATGTCCTTGATCATCCTTATTACATTAACACTTTAATTCCACTTTCCCATTCAATAAATCCTACTAACTTTGAAATAATTATAACTCAAAAAAATTATTAAATCTATCAAAACCTCAAAATTATTCCGAATCATGCTTAACTTAAAGAAAAAAAATTTAGGGTCCAACAAGCTATCCCTAAGTTCTTTGGCATTATGTGGTATTATGCAAGAACCATAACCTTATACATGCACATACTTTATGGAAGGCATTCAAATTAAAGCAAGTTACTATGGACAAGATTTTTAAATATTTGCAAATCCCAAATTGGTGTTCCTTATGTAAAGCTCAAGATGAATATCATGACCATTTGTTCTTCTCTTGCTCTTACTCAAATATAAACAGAAATCCTTTATGGCATATTGTGGTATAAATAATCCTCCAACTGTTTGGTTTAATATCACAGTATCGAACACTCAAATCGACCATTGCATTGAAGGAGATAGATGGTTAGTTTTCGTAGGCATTGCATACATAGTTGCTGGTATTTGTAATGAAACGAATTGTAGAACTTGAAGATCTATTACCAATTCTCCACAAGATCTTTTAAAGAGCACTATCAACAGCTTCAGGATGTATTTTCAGTTATATAAAGACATGCAGAAATTTAGCAACAAAATTCTCATGGAATGGAAAATATCCTGAACAGTTCTAATGACAATTTAAGCTTGACAATTAATTTTCCTGTTTGATCCCATTTGATTAATCTTTGCCTTGTAATAGCTAATTCCAAAGGTATTTGACCTGGACTTCATCTCCTAACTGCTCTATGTTGACCTTTTGAACCAATTTGTATTTTCATTTATTTCATTCAATAAATTACCTTTTATTCAATTGTTTAGTGATTTAAGTAACTAAGATTAATAATTAAATCAAAATAAATTTAGCATAAAAATGTTTAGGGGATTCTACATCTGAATCTTATTTATCAATTGATTGGTCCAATCTTATTTATTATTTTAGGTTATTAATTTTAATTTAGTCAATCATTCACTTTAATTCAATCGTCAAATTTGTTAGATTAGATAATAGAAAGATACTTATTATTAGTATTTGTAGTCCTTTTAAGAATAATATTTGTATTTAATAGACCATACTATAAAAATGATAAATGGACATTCCTAGTTAAGCTTTAGTATTGTTTAGATCATGAATATATAATCAATGTTTTTTTTTCTACTTAAGATCGAAGGAAGAAAGAACTTAGTGTTCTTATTGTCGTAAAAAAGCTAATAGATCTTAAATCTCTATCTTATTAAATGGTTGTGGTTGTCAAGGGCCCCAAAATGTTTAGACAAAGTTGTTTACTCTTGCTACATAAGAATGTCATCACCTAGAAATAGATTATTTTGAGAATGGAGATAATTTATCTTATTTCATGAAACTCCAATATGTAAACTCCAAAGTGGTGAAGATTCAATGAGAGTGAGTGTAGAAGTAGGACTCACTATTCATCAATTACCTCTCACATACTTGGGAGTTCCAATCTCTACATAGAAGCTTAGGGAAGCTAAATGCAGATCTCCTATAGATAAAGTTCAAAGAAGAATCTCCGAATGGAGTAACTGATTCTTTTCATATAGAGGTAGATTGTACCTGGCCAATTTTATTTTCAAAATTTTGCACATTAATTGGTATCAAATTTAGCAATCCCTAAAGGTGTTCTGAAGACCATTGATAGAAACATTCGAGATTTCATTTAGCATGGACAGAATTCTAGTAGGAGGAGGATATCTAAAGTCAAATGGAGTGTGATATGTCTTCCTAAGTAGTATGAAGGTTTGGATATCAATTTAGATAATAGAATGAACAATATTTTGTTAGCTAAAAGACTATAGAGAATTTCCTGTGATAAAGAAAGTCTGTAGGCTAGATGGGTTCACATGTATCATATTAATTAAAAAAAAAAAAAGGTCCATTCCTCATAAAACTTCTCAATCCTACACCTTCAAATAGATTTTGCACACAAGGCCCTTCACACACTCTTACATCAAGCATTACAATAGAAATGTGAAGAACACAAAATTTTGTTTTGATAATTGGCGTTCTTTAGGGCCTTTATGTAACACTCAACTCTTTTTAGTTTTGAGAGGATTAATTCCTGAAGAAACCAAAGTGCAAACACTAATTTGAAACAATAATTGTCAATGGCCTTTCTATATGTGTAGAGGAACCAAATCATTTGTTGAGATTTGGCCATTATACTCTCTAAATTAGGTGCAGGAAGATGAAATCAGATGGGAGTTATATGTCTTATAAATTCACAGCTTAATCTTTTAAACAATTGTTGTTAGGTCCTCTTATCAAGTTTTCTCTTCATAAAATGATATGGGGATCAGGTATAGCTCAAGCTCACACTTTCATCTTATGGTTAGAAGTATTATAGAAATTGGGAACCAGAGATAGAATCAAGTTTCAGATTCCAGATAAAAATTGTCCTTTATGTTCTAGAGAGACTAAAACATTAGATAACATTTTCTTTAAGTGTTATCATACTAGACGGATATAGAAAGCATTCCTTAGCATCTTTGGTCTATGAGACAGAAATCTAAATTGGATGAATTGCTTAGTTTGGGCAAACAAATTGGAAGAGAGGACCTGAAGGATTTCATTACTGGTTTTGCTATATTGGTGTATTATATTTACAGGATTAGAAACACAATAATCTTTGGAAAAGTAGAAGATTATAAGGAATGTAATTGGATGGGGTTTTGCTTCAAACTAAGGATGACAATCATGACCCTTCTAATCAACAATTCATTTTTAATTAGATCAAGATGCATATAAGCATATAAAAATTATTGCTACTGGGTAGTTTTTGCATTGTAGTTAGTTGGAAATTTATACAAGCTCCACCTTTAGGAGATGTAATTAAAATCACTCTGTAATTTCCACCTTTTTGAATGAATTTATTACTTACATTTAAAAAAAAAGTAAAAGAGTATTGTTTCCAGCCTTTAAGTTTATGAGCCTTAGCTACTGTTTAATGGCTTTAAATCTCTTCATACATTTAACTGTCTTAAAGTTAATAATATTTTTGTTAACCGCCTCTCTGATATTAGCTTTAAAGTTAGTATGTTTCACTAATTAAAAAAAACCTAAATAGGATTTTCCTTACACCAAAGAAACAATTTAGAAAGACCTCCATTGGAAAGTGGTCTGAATATAATAGGTTAAGGAAATGAGCATATGTAACATTGAGTTATGAAAACCAATGACAATTAAGTAAAGCCTTATCTAGTTTTTTGTTCAATTGAAAGCTACCTTTTTTCTTTTTGCTATAAGAAAATTATAGGACATAATGATCTAAGTCTTAAAGTGTCGATCTAGTCAAGCAGTCTTTAAAATCTTTTGCATTATGCTTCATCAAATAATGGCTATCAGCTTTATATGAGAAAAATGTATTATTGAAATACCTTAAGACTAGTTAAGGGACTGAGACATTAGCGAAGATAGATGTAAGATTATCCAAAAGAGTTTTCCTTTATAAGGCCAAGTTGTGTGTGTGTGTGTGTGTGTGTATATATATATATATATATATAAAGAGAAAAACAACTAAAGGGTTATTATTAGAATGAATAAAGTGATATTAAGGGGATGAACTGGTCACCAATAATACTGGAATCAAACTTAATTTGTTTAGGGTCAAAATTTATAAAAACTCTGACATTAAAGTTTTTTTAGAAAAGAAATACAATTAATTAATAGATAAGAGCATCATACAAGCTAAAAATGAGAGCAAGTACCCCTATCTACCTTACCTTTAAAGGAAAAGCATTAAAAACAAGAAAAGTAAGATAAAAATACATATAGAAAAGTTACGCTAAATATATAGTGAGAAACATATGTTTGAGCTACAAGTAAAGTGTAAGTTCTTCATCAAAATGAGTTCTTAGACTTCAGTGATAATCATAGATATCAAAGCTTCCTTAGAAGAAAATTTACTGGAAAAATGTCTCAGGTTGCGTTAGTGCGATAGTAGGAATATGGAGATCTAGTTTCGACTAGGCGATTTGAGTTGAGATTCTATATGTAATGTTTGTAAGAGAGTCCCCTGGATCAGACCATAAACATTTAGCAGTAACATAATCCTAAATAGATTTGTTGAAGGGACATTCAAATAGAAGATGGTTTTATGATTCATTATGCAATGAGCACGTCGAACAAGATTTATCAACTTTCAAGTAGGACATTCTATCAGTAATGGTTAGCTTGTTTTGTATTGCCAAATAGAAAATAAATGAAACTTTAGAAGTAAAAACTTACTTTAAATCGTCATGAACGAGGGGACTTTGTAGCCCTGTCTACGTAACAAGTTAACCATAGTTTTGTTAGTAACGTTGCTAAGTGGAATATCCTTCCAAAAAAAAGGTGTTGCATGAGAGTATATTTGGGGGGTTTCCTGGTTGGTGATGCTGCAAACAACATGGAAAGTTCCAATAATTACCATTGATGAATAAGCAAAGCCTGGTATGCTAAGAGTAATCCTCAAATGTTAAGGAGAGTGTAACAGTTGACCAAGGCCTAACCAATTATCATACCTGAGTAAGACCAATTTACCATTGCATATCTTATAAGAGACCTCTTATTGGACTACATTTCTTAGTTTCAGAAGCTGAGTGAGGAAGTGAGAGTGTGAAGCCTTTGGCTTGATATCCCATATGCAATTACCTTTAAGGAAGTAAGAATACAACCATTTAATCCAAAGAGTGTTTTTATCCTCCAATATTCACCAAAATTTCTTGAGAATCAAAGCATGATTTGTTATTTTGATGGATAGGATATTGAGACCACCTTCTTTCGGATAACAAAGGTCAAACCATCTAACCTTAGCTACCCCAGGATCACAAATTCGAGTGGCTCCATAAAAAGCATTTTAGAATCCTTTCTGTCGATTTGATGATGCTTTGAGATAAAAAAATATGAGTACTCTAATAAACATGCAAATAGTTGAGGACAAATTTTATAAGCTACATCTTACCTGCGTAGTAGAGGGATTAATTCACCCAAGAATTAACTCTTTTTTGGATATTTTCTAAGAGAGGCCTACATTCAAAATGGTTGAGCCTTTTTGTTGACATTGGGAGACCAAGGTATTGGTGGGGGACATTTAAGTTGGATTCTTGTAGCTTCAGCTATTAGAGGTTCCAATGAGTAAGCACTTTTGGATAGAAGAAAGTGACTCTTGTATAAGTTGATTTGGAGGCCTAAGAATTGCTTAAAAGTTTCAATAGCTTGCATGTAGGAGTGGCTTGAATCCAAGTTAGCCCTGCAAAAAAGAGAAGATCATTTATTAAGCAGAGGATAGTTAGGCAAATTTTTTCACATTTTGTATAGTGTTTTAATTTGGGATTACAGAAGACCTCGTGCTTGATTAATGTATTAAGAATTTCCATACAAAGGATAAAGAGATTGGGGGATAGGGGATTCCCCTATCTAAGGCCTTGTATTGCTTTAAAGAAGGAAGAAGGAGTGCCATTAATCATAATTGAAAAACATGGTAAATGTAATGCATTCCATAATCCAGTTGATGAACTGAGTTGGAAACATATACGCCGTAAGCATTGTTCATAAGAATTTCTAGTTGATATTATCGAAAGCCTTGTGGAAATCAATTTTCAATTTGCAATTAGGGGGGCTTTTGGTTGTAGAATATCCCTTCAACAGTTCTTGTACAAGGATAACATTGTCACCAATATTTCTATCACTCAAAAAGGCATCTCAGTTTTCATTTATCAAAGGAGCAATTTCCTTCTTCAATCTTGTGGCAAAGTTGGTGTATGATATAGGGCAAAAGTCCTTAAAAGTAGAAGGATTTGAGCCTTTAGGGATCAAGCATAAGAAGGTTTTATTAATCTCCTTGAGAAGGACACCATTTGAGAAGAATTTTTGGATAGCGTTTTTGACAAAACTATTAATGGTATTCCAAGATTGCTGGAAAAAAATTGTTAAAGCCATCTAGCCCTGAGGCTTTCTTTCCATTGATATAAAAACAATCTTCTTGATCTCACTATCATCCAATGGATTCATTAGAAAGTTAAAATCAATAGGAGAGATTTGTCGCGAATTAAATTTCCTTAAATCGGTGAGGAAGACATTAGATGAAACACTAGTATCAAGAAGAGAGAAGAAAAACCTAATAACTTCACCTTGTATATCCCGAGGATTCTGGAGTAATAAACCATCTTGAGAAGTAATTGAGAAGATCTTATTGTGGTTTTTCCTGGCTAAGATCGAATTGGAAAAGAACTTGGTGTAGCTGTCCCTATCTTATAACTAATTGATACGTGCTCTCCGTTGAAGAAGTAAAGAGTGATTGCTCACTGCATGTAAATAGTTCGAGAGTGCTATCTTTTCTTTATCAGTAAGTTGATGATCATCAGGTCTAGACGTAAGCGTGGTTTGCAGCGTAACTAATTCCAATCTAGTGGAGTTCATGTCGGTAGTAGTAGATCCCTTTGAAGAGTTTAGCAGTTTGAATTCAAATTTTATGAACTTTAATTTTTGAATGTAATAGAACTGCTTGGTTCCGACAACCAAGTGATCAAACCTTCCTACAAGCCAATGCAAAACTTGGATCTTGTACAAGAAAATTGTTGAATCAAAATGGATGATATTTTATAGAATACTGAAGTACGTTTGTTACAAATATGAGAGCATGATACGAGAAAAGTGGGTCCATAAACTTGGAAAAACTGTTGGCAAAAGTGTGTAGCCAAGTATCGTTGACTAGAAGGTGATCAAGCTGTTTCCTAATGAACCAAGTTGATTATTGTTTGTTAGACCAAGTGACCGAGTGCCATACGAATTTGAGATCTATCATACTAAGATGATACACATAGTCTCGAAAATAAATAGAGATTTTTTAGATTGGTATTGCCCTGACCTTCAGATGCGTAAAGTGCAGAGTTAAAATCTCCACAAATCAGCTATAGTTTGCTGATAATGACATTGAGATTTATGAAATTATTCTATACGTCTCTTCTTTGGAATTCAAAGTTGTTGGCATAAACAAAAGAGATGTTCATATCAATGTTTCCTTGCAAAAGTAGGATGTGAAAATGCATAGCCTGATCATTTGCTTCCAACAAATCCACATTTATTTCATCAGAATTTTGACAGACAATGATTCATGCGTAAGCATGATAGCTATGATTAGTAAGTAGCTTCCATTGGGCATCCAAAATGTTTAACTTATTAAGGTTCTCCAACTTGATTTTTGTTTCAAGCAAGCCTACTACGAGAGGTTTTTATCTTATAACAAAATCCCTAAAAGTTAAAAGCTTAGAAGGAAAGTTTATTCCTCTAACTTTCCAAGCTAATATAGACATATTAAACAGAAATACATTTAGGGGCATTCCCCTTAACCCTTTGTGATTTTCTTCTTACCACATTTTAGAATATTGTACTTTTTTCATCTCCATTCACTCCTTCTAAAAAGCCCAATGGTTCATCCACCACTGATAAGTTTCGAGTAACAGAAGGAGTTACAGTTGGTACTTCATTATTGCTAAATTCTATTGCTCGAGTAGGAGCATTTCCACGTGATACAAGTTGGGATTGGAAGTATCTGCTTGATTGATGTCAAGAAGAGTAGTATTATTCACAAAAGTTGGTGTAGTTACTATCTTTTGTTCCCTTACAACTACATCAAAAATGCATAATATGGAAACATGTTCTTTGTTGATCAAGGATTGTTCTTCAAAAAGGGCAATCCATCGTACTGCTTAGGGACTTCTGCTATAATAATATTTGAAGTTTAGTTTAATTCAAAAACTCCTTCCTTAAATTCAATAACAGGATTATCAACATATTGGTTATCTTCTTCAAAACCCTTCAACTCTTGCTAAGTTCTAGTTTTAAATAACTTCTTAATTACTTTCCAGATTTCATTATGTGATTTTTTTTTTGGGGAGGGGGAGGGCCCCCCCTCCCCAATGATAAGAATTGGCAATGCTATCCTCCCACCACTTATTATCATATCCTAGATGTATGATTGGGATCTCATTTGGGAGTTCTGTGGATACTTCAATGCTAACGTATTCGAGCATAGCATATTTTTTTGTAGTTATATTCTCATCCATACATAAAGGCATCCTAATATAATTAGCTAATTAAGTGAGACCTTGAGTAGTTTAGTACTCAAGGGGAGCATTATGAAAATTTATCCAAATAGGGAGGCTTTAGATTTTGATGGTTTCAAATTTCAAACTTCACTGCCATATTTGTAAAAAAAAAAAATTAGTTGATTCCTGATGTGCCATGGACCTTTTTTGAGGATTTTATGAGCTGCAGTTATGGAGGAGAAAGTGAAAAGCACTAGGTTATATTTAGAGAGTAAAACATCTATTAGCCCTCTATTTTTCCAGAGTTTATTGGCCTATTGAGATACTACTGGGAAGGCTAGTTGTTGGTCAAGAAAGAATTTCACAATTGTGGACTTCCAATTATTTGCTCCTTCTTGTAGAGTTTCAAGGTCAAGGCAAACAATAAGCTTCCACTCCATTTCATTAGGTGGTTTGAAAAAATAAATTAGAGGTGATGGAATCTCTAACAACTTATTTCCATGTTTTCTGGGAAATGGATGTAGCTGCGGGTGGTGTGGAAAAGGATTCTGGAGAAGGGTTAAGAGAGTAGGATGATAGTGGTGGAAAATTAAAGATGTTATGGGAGGCTGTGTTTGGCATTTTGTGGAGAAAGAAGCAGCATGTAGAAAAGGTTAGTTAAAAAAAAGGTAAGAAAAGTTGGCGGGAGGTCTAGAAAAAAGAGGGAAAGACAAGAACACCACTGGAAAGCTAAAAACTAGAGTTTGAAGTAAAACAAAGAGCTACGGAGAGGGTAGGAAAATGTGGAAGGGGATGAAAATAGTCAAGATGAAAGAAAATGAAGTTCATACCTTGAATGCTCCTAGAGAAAAGAAAGAGAGTCAAACATAATAAGAAGTGGATCAGGTTGGGTTTCTTGGGGATTAAGAAATTGGGTAATACTTGTTACTTAATTATGTCCTTTAGTATTCCTGGCTAGGATAGACATTAATTTGGGGAGCATAAAGAAGGCATACCCTTCTTCTTGAACTTTTTTTTGTAGTTGTTCCTTCATTTTAAGGATGGTCAACTATGACTGAGTTGTAAAGACCTACAATCTAGGTGGATCTATTAAGCCAACTTAAGTAGCAATGAGGAGTGGAGATGGGACCTCCTAATTATCTTTAGCAATAATATTAAGGCTTACAATAAAATTAGAATCACTATTCAAACTTGATGTAGTTCCCTCCAAAGCTATATCTTGAGATTTTTAAAAAATAATAGCTCTTGAATCAAATATCCTTTTTATAGGCTTCCACATTTATTATTCAATTGTTTGGAGGGTTCTATCGATTAGAAAGAATAATTATAGACTCAGTCGTACCCTTATCTTGTCAAGGTGTTAAATTACTCCTTGTTAATTTTAATCTCTAGGCAAACTATGATGTAACCAACTATTTTTAGGCCAAATTTATATTTATCAAGGAAAAAATACTTATTTTTAGAGCTACAAAATTTGGAAATTCATCCAAATTTGATTGGATTTCATACCTTCTCAAAGTGACAATTCTGATTTGTATTTGATAGCGATCTGAATTTTCCTTTCAAGTGCCAAAGATATTAATCAAGGATTCTTGACACACTAACAACATTAAGAATCAAGAAACTAAATAACCTTACTCGGTGACAAGGACTAATCCTAGCACCATTTTATTCCATGTTGACTCAACCTAATATTTCATCTAAGCAAAGTTGCTTATTTATCCAAGAACTATCACATCCGGGTATTTACCTATCTTGTTTTACTAGCTCTAAGTAGCTCGATAGAAGTGACATTACAAGAGTTTAGGGCAAACACTTCAGGGGTATATCTTGATTTTTCTATAAGGCGAGTGGCTGCCAAAAACCTTGACACAAGAAATTTTAAAAGGCTTGGAAAGAAGAAGGATCAACAAGAGAAGGGAGGGAAGAGGGATCTACAAATATTACAAGGTTAGGAATAGGGAAGGAAAGACAGAAAGAGGATTATGAGCCACAAGGAAGGATAATCAAGCTTATTGAGAGTGAGGGTTCTAGATTCTAGAAGGTGAGAAAATAACATTATTATAAGAGGATTAGAAGGTGAGTAAGGCGAGCAAGAAATGTTTTAAGGTGACGAAGAGAGTCTTGTAAAACTCGGGTTAATTTTCATAAATAATAACAAATTCACCTTGACCATTATTATTTAGGTGAATAGAGTGTGAATGATTTTACTGGAAAATTTACATTTAGTAAATTCCCAAGAAAGACTAGAGGGGCCACAAATAGTCTCACTTAAAATCCAACCTTACAGAATTTTTCTAAACATGTAAATTAATAGCACAATAATTCATTACAACTATACCCGACAATAGTTATTAAATAGATAAATAAAGAACGCTAAAATTTAACAAGATTCGGCTGGTTAGGTTTACTCCCTCTAACACTACTAAACTAATATTTCACTATTTTAAAGCAAATAATTACAAATGGAAAGAAGTTGAGATAATTAAAAAGGTGAAGAAATCCTCCTTTTAAAACTTAAGGAGACTCTCCCATCTTCACAATTTTCCAATATGAGATAAAATATGTCATAATTCAGTAGAGAATCACCATAAGAACTACTCTTACGAATCGTTCGATCCTTTCTTTGGTATAGTTCTATTTCTTAAAAAATAACCAACAAAAACCCAGAGACGAGAAACTTAAAATACTATAGAGCCGTTAGTCAAAATGGCAAGATGAAACTTATCTGACCTAAAATTAAAAAGAAAGGAATGTTAGAAAACCTGGAATCATTTATGTACAAATGCTGGTCTTGAGGAAGAAGAACAAGGCATTGCCTATCCTATCTTATATACATACAATCTCATCTAAAACTTCCTCAAAAATCATATCCTCCAAGTCAAGTGCTACGTCTTCACCTTCTAGTATAAGGTTCATCCAACCGTCTCCATTTTCCATGTCTCCACCCACAATATCATCCAAGGACTTGTCCATCAGGGACTGTGATCTTCTCAACAAGCTAATCCTTTTCCAGACTTCCTCCAGAGCATGCCCACCATTTCGTAGTGGACTAATATGCCGTTGAATGAAAGGCAAGGGCTCTGGGAAGTAGGCTAATGAGCTGTCGTACATTTCTAGTAGTAGTTCATTCATCAAGTCGAACAGGAGCCGGTGATCGCAGCTACATGTGTACTCCTCTGATGAGTTTAGTTCAGGGTGTAAATAAGCCTCCAGTTCCTTGAACACTAAAGGGTTTAGTGGCTGGTCTAGTGAGTACCATCTTCCAAAGTGATCCTCCTCATTGAAACCAGCAATTTCGAGAACATCTCGTACGTAATTGAAATCATTGTTACACCAGTTGGATTCCAAGTGAAGGAAGTGATAGTATGTCCTTGCATTTGCGTTTTCCATATTTACACAACTTGTGGTGCAGCAAGATTGAGCAACAGAATATTTGTTGGGCTTCTCTTGCAAATTGGCAATAGAATCTCGCTCATGTATGCAACTTGAGGGAGAGTTGGAATCAATACCTGATACATAAACGAACGTTTAATAATCTTCAAAAATGCTTGTAGCTGGGTAAATCAAACGAGGTACTTCACGAGAAGGGGAAAAAAAAATTGTAGTTGTTTCATTAGGCCAATGATGAAGAAAAAACATGGTAATTTCATTGCTAATGGAAGCAACTTTTACTCTTTAAGATAGATCAAGTTATCAAGTGTACGGCATGCCCTCACAAATCTACGAATTCAAATCAAATCATGCATCTTGTATAAGCAGAGTATAGGCTTACCTTTATAACTGATATTTGTCAACAAAAGAATATATGAGATATCATATGTTACGCAGATGAAATTAAGATTAGTGTAAACTTACCTTGTAAGATAGGGAGCTCTCTTTTATCAAATTTGTCCTTATAATGAGTCTCAAAAATTGGAAACAAAGTTTGTTCATCGATCTTAGTGTTGTTTACAGAACCAACATTCTGATCTTGGGGAGAAATGTGCTCCTGATTCCTTATTTCAAATATATCTCCATGTTTCTTGCATTTTGTAGGGAATCCCACATCAATATCTGATCTGGAACAACTTGAATTATGATTATTCTCAGTACTTACTCCTCTTTCTATCGTGTATTCCTGAGTTTGAGTGTCTTCAACAGTCTCTTTGCGATAAAATTGTTTGCCATCTGCAACAATGGTTACCGGCTTCAAATCATTTTCATCATCGCCATCACTTTTGAAATTTGCATCCCCTTCCATGACAGGTCTACTTCCCATCCTTGAATTAGCTATATTGTGTGAGGTTTCAATTGGAAGTGTACAGGAAGACTCAAGCTCGGTTAAAGAGAGTCTCCTTTTGAAGGATTTCAGACCATTTCCACCCATCGGAAACTTATCCTCACTTGTCAATCTTAAGCTCACTGACCTGTACTGATGCCATGTAGCCTCTCTACTGAAGGTGTTCTCAAGTAAGCAAGCATATCGGATCAGTGACTCGTTCATGGATGATGCTCTTCTCATCTGAGTTAATCCACCTTGGCTAAGATTATTATTAGAACCATTCATCTCAGAACTTCTTGGGTGTTCCTCACCCTCTTTCTGAACTGGGGCCTCTTCCAAAATTTCAGGGTTCTGTTTCTCGATGGAATGCGAAATACCTTTCGGAACTCTGTTAAGAAGTGGAACAGTTGTTGTGTGGGACTTATTCTTCTTAAGCTGTTTGAGCGCTAGCTTAATTTTTTTCTTGATGTCTCTGAACTGAGTCATGAATGATTGACGCCACCGGGTTTTATCTAAATGCTGGGAGGATACCAGAGAAGAAATGGTTGTATCTTGACTAATGGCAGCGCCTTCACAAACATCAGCCATAAAAGCTATTGATTTCGTATGAGCACCATCCAAAGATATGGAAGCAACAACTTTTTGTGTTTGAGTAGCAGTAGGAAATTTTTCTACCTTCGGGAAAGGTCGTATTTCCATCTTCTTGTTTTCGAGTTTAACAGGCCTCATATGGTGGCCATATGGGGAGTCAGCTGCAGGAAATGACCCAGATTTCTTCAGCCTCAAATTCGTGATGGAAGTATTGTCGAGATGAGCGCTCTTTGTGACTTGAATATCTGCATCCTGTAGGATTTCTAGGAATAGTTTCTGGTTTACCTGAAACAATTCCAGAACATCCATACATTCCTTAAATTGACGACATGAAGCTTCTCTATGATCTGACTGAGTCCGATTTGTTGAGGGGTTCTCTAATTTATCCCATCTCTGAGATGAAATTGCAGGTGTTGCAGAATGTTGGTTTACTTTTGAATAATCATTAGTGTTCATAGTGTTAGTATCGACATTTTTGTGGAGGACTATGATGGGATTTCTCCAATCAGTACTTATTATACCTGAAGTATGGTTTGAAGGTTCCAAATCGGGGATGGAAATAGTTTGCTGCAACCCAGATCTTGCAGACACTTCCTTGGCAAGCAAAGTTTTGACCTGATTTTTGTCAAATGTTTTGGTCGAACCAGCATTTGCTGTTTTCTCATCAACCTGTAAAATTTGGACAAAAGGCAATCATTTCAATGTTCTTCTCCGCAGAATCTTCGTGAAATGATCTGTAGAACAAGAAGCACACAAAAGGAAACTGTATACACCGTTTCGCTGACTCAAGAGCAACTTATAAATGAACTTACCATTAATGGTACTGCTTCAGCATCCAAATATTCTTCAACTTCATCACAGTAATGGCAAAATGAAATTGTTTTTGGTCTTCCACACCCTAAAGAAAAGGCAATGAGCATGATGAGGTTTTAGGAGTTGGTGATCTCATACATCATATATAGGGAAGAATTTAAGATGTAAGTAGGAGACGCACATCTCTTGTAAAAACGTATCTGTTGAAAACAAAGTCGAACCAGACAAATTTATGCTATCTGGTAGCTTACTAATATGGTTATATCAGACTAGTCGACGAGAATTCCACCCAATTTTGGATTCCTGTGCAATTGCTGCTGGCATAAAAGTAAATACGTAGAAGAAAACTGAAATTTAGAGGTGAAAATTACGAAAGGGTCTTCTGTCATCAATTGGATCCACAGCTAAGAACTTCCTACGTGAATAAATTCCAGGGCTCTCCTTTAACATTGTGTTAGACACAAGTTTCGGCAATTTTGGAAATCTTTGAATTGAATTCATTAATGAATTGGATTTAATTATATTAACGAGATTGAATTGAATTCAATTTACACTGTTTGGAATAAACTCAGTAATAT
>JAOQMP010000208.1:15609265-15627031 GCA_027563575.1 Erythroxylum pedicellare
TGAGAATAAATATAGTGAAAAATGAGAATGAATATTATTATTATAATTATGATGGTTGATTAAGAGGAAGAACTGATTACTATTACTATTAACAGTAGTTAATTTGTAAAAAATATTGAAAAATAAAAATTTATTATATTTTAATTAATTAATTAATCATATTTTAATTATTTATATTGTAATTAATCAATTATAATATATTGATTAATTAAACTATTGTAATAAATTAATTAATTACAATATTTTAATTAATGAATGAATTATATTTTAATTAATTATATTATAGTTAATTAATTATTAACAATATTTTAATTAATAGTCTTTGGAATCCAATCAAGTGAAGCACAAGATAGTGAAAAGTGAAGTAGTGAAAATAATGAAAGAGAAAAAGAGCAAGAAGTTACCTTTGAATGGCACAGAGTGATTCTTGATAAGAAATATAGGTCTTTATTATACTCAATAAAAACTCACAATAAATATATAAACTTTGATGAATGTCTGATTATAAACTCACAGCAAACAATAATTTTTTATTCAAAAGTATCTTCTTCGAATTTTAATGTAATTGAATTTCTATAGTTGAAGGAGTGAATTTGGTTTTCATATCCTAACTCCTTAACCTAATTCAGTTTTGCACGAGCAACTGGATACGTAACCATGATTATGATGAACATACTAAAGTGGGAATAAGATGAGAAAAGAAAAGGGTTGGTTGCTTACAAGAGGAATATTTTGCTCTGCCATTTCTGCGACACGGCAACTTTTTTTTGGAGCTGTGCCGATGAAAGTAATCAAGAATATGAAGTACTCCCCACATGCAGCCTGGATAATAGACCTGAAATCCAATATCAAAGTCAGTGCGGTCCAACTGATTTCCATATCCAAGAAAAAAAACAGGAAGTGATGATCCTCTGACGTCATAATTAGGTTCAATTTGATATACCACTGAAATTTCAGGCACTTATAGCAGAGAGATTGGTTTATACCGAATAATCAACTGTTGAATTCCCTACTTTTCGCATTGGAAAGAACTATCTGCAACTTCGAAGGAAGTACATGATCAGCTTTTTATTGGACTCTATCTTCATCCTAAAACCTTAAAACTTATCGCCTAATTGATACAGGAAATCTGACACATCCTACAAAGCACAAGTATGACCAATGTATGCAGAGCTTATAGACTCGGTTGGTTCTACATCTTTTCTTTCTTTAGTAACTTTCTGCTAAACTTGTACACGGACATAACATGACACATTTATCCCTACCACCTCTTTCTTCCAGAACGTGAAGATCGACGAGCTGATGTTAGTAGGCAGGTGCTCTATGAAATATCTTAAAAAGGGCAAGTTGAGAAACGAAAAGGAAAATAACAGAAGAGCAGAAACGAGTTCCGCATATACCAATTAAAGGAACTGTATGCATGCAGGATTCTCGGAACAAATCAAGTCTAATGATGCTTGATAAGAGAAAAAAGAACATGTATTTATTATGAGAAAGTTAAAGAAGAAGAGGTGTTGAGTAACAAAAGAAACATACATATGAGAAGTTAAAGAAGTAACAGAAGAAACATACAGATAAGTTGGTAACGGTCAGAAAGCTATCCTCCTGACAAAGAAAAATAGAAATAGATGATTGGCCTCGGAAAATCTGAGAGAGACCAGAACAATAGAAAACTCGAGGGATTGCAGCGTACACAAATGTTAACGTGACAGAAGGAAAACAGGAGAAGAACAAGAAGAAGGTTGCTGAAGTCTTAAAGAGTCCACAAAGAAGAACTGGTCTATAGGCGCCAAAAGAGTAGTTTGTGGCGGAAATGTCTAGTTGTGCGTGTATTGCATTGGTGGTAGACTGGTCCAAATTGTGGAAAATGGAGAAAACAGAAAGGCTACAGACGTCTAATTTGCGAAAAGAAAATTACATCATCAGACCAACCATTAGTTTCACTACCAGATAATCTGATCTTATTAATATTGGATGATTTCGTACGCATCTGATCTAAGATTTAACAGTTGGTTCTTACTAAGCAATGGTTGGAGCATGGGTTGCGTTTTTTATTTTTGTCTATTAATAAAACAAAAAGATACCTAATCCTTATTTTGTTCAATTCCAAGGCGATTTGAATGCATAAAATCCCGTTGTCTATCTCCATCAAGCAGAAAGCAGGGAAATAAAAGAACGTACCTTCATGGGACCCTGTTTGCTTTTAGCTCTTTTGTTTTGGCCAAGTTTAGATTAGTTACCTTTCATTATTGCTATTTATGATTTGATTTGTCCTTCACCACCTCATCCTTCATTTTCGTTCAATTTTAAATTAAGTTAACGTTAAAGGCGTTCTGCAACCTTTTTCCTCGTGTTTTCACATACGATATATTCAAAAGAAATTGCAGGTCATGTATTGTTTGCTAAGTTGGCGGTTTGAGTCACCCAACTGCCACCTGAGTCAGCAACCAACTTCCGGATTACAAGATACTATCTCATGCTGTTGCACCCATAAACCTAGTATATATAACCACTTGACATAACATCGTAACTGTCCGAATATTTTTATGCATCAATTGGGTTCAAATTCTTGCATTTGCTGTTAATCTTCAAAGTTTAGGTAACGGGGAATAAAGAAAACGACAAGTGAGGGTTAGGTCTTCATCAAATTCCTCTAGCATGGTATCGTTTGCTCAATAGAAGTAATACAAAAGTTTCGGAGGAGAGACAGAAACTGGCAGTTAACTATTCCATATCCTGTTTCAAGTTATATATTGTTATCTTTCTCTTGTGCTTGTAAGGGCATGCATATTAGCAGTCCCGTAGGGAGGGAAAGGATTCCGTAGAGCGATATTAGGCTGTAGAGGGAAAGGATTCAACAGAATGTAGAGGGTTACTAGGTCTGACTGGGTCCAGCATGGAAAAACTTAGATAAGGGATGCTTTGCTTTGGTCATATTCGTTCAGGGTTGTGTCAGCAAGAAACCTTGAACAGGTGTTGCAACTTGCATTTTATGACCTGTAAAATAAATCAGTGTAATTAATTACCTGCGGTTTGGTTATCCCATTAGAAAAATCATACAGGCTTGACTGTAAATGGCACGCCAAGTTGGATTTTGAAAGTCGACCGTAACCTGATGGTACCTTGCTTCTCTAGAATAATTACTTGTCAAAATTATATTATACACCCGATAGAGAGAAGTATATCTGTTCTTTCTTGTGTAATTGACTACTAATTTTGATATTTAGAAACATAAGCCAATATGGACCTGAACCTTTAAAATGTTGACTTTTTTGTTTACATTTCTAAAAAGAGTAACCTACAATAACTACCTAAAAAAAAAAAACTAATATTGTTATCACTTAACTATTTCACTATGACAAAAGCATGGGTTGGATAACCCAATTGTTCATTTTTGACTGCCCAAGGTACGATCTAGAACCTAAGGTGCGTGTAACGTGGCAAGTAAAATCTAAACAATCAGAATTTCTAATATTGCCTTTATTTCTTAAATAGAACCCAAAAACATGGAATAGTTTAAGATAAGAATTAATGACATTTATATAAGAAGAATCAAACTAATTTAAGATTAACTAAAATTTTAACTTTAATACCTAGAATTTTAGATAATTTTATGATAAATTAGTCAGATTTTCAAAAACAAGTTAAACAAAATTAACATCATAATTAAAAATAAGGTCAGAGTAGTTGTAAACAAATATATTATGAGAACAATATTACACTAGTAATAAGATTAGAATTAAGGTGGTATTCTTTCTCACCATCGCTCCTTAAATTTGAATTACCGTTTCTAGTAATAAATTTTTAGCATAATTCCTCCGCACTTTTAGATAGAGTTTCTTCGCCACATAGAGAAAAACCCCCAGGACTTAGTTCCCTGCCTTCGTTGCCTCTAAAGGGAAGTTCCGAGTACCTGCAAGAGTGGTTCATAGCAAATGCAATGAGTGTCGTACCTTAGCTCCCAAACTTATTGAGAGAAGATTTCCTGTCCTTACCTTGTAAGCTTCCCTTAGCTCTTGACATATTTGAAGCCATTCTAAGATTGAGGGGGTTTTATTCCCCTTATGGAATTACTTTAAGTTGGAGTTGCGATTTAGTCCACTTCATTGGTTGAAATTAAATGGATAAATGTCTAGCTTTCCCATAGGTGTAGCACTAGACTTGCTCAAAATAAGGTGAACTAGGAATAGAGGAATCAATGCTCTCTGAGGATGATAATTTTGTATTTAAGTATTTAAAAGATATATTATTCAATAAGGTCCTTGGCTCATCATAAGTCACCCTTTCCTTCTTAAAAAATGGTGCCCTAGAATGAGATTGGATATGAGTAAAGTTAAATCGATTCCTATATAAGTTAGTTCTCACAATGTCCCCTTAAAATATTGGACAAGTGACGGGCTTAGCTTTCTAGTAAGCTCCATGGAAAAACCTCTTTGTTTAGATTCTTACATTACAAAGCTAGAGAGGATAGGTTACTATAAGATTTTTATAGAAATTAATATGGAAGAGTAGCTCCCTAACACACTCCTTATAATGAAGCTAGATATAGATGAAGAGTTGGTTAGAATTGAAATCGACCTATTTACAACTAGAAGCCCTCTAACAAAGCCAAGATATAGAAAACTATAGGTTATAATTTTAGCACTAGTCTTTATAACAAGTATATGAGAGTCTAGGAGGAAGAACCAACTCTATTCACTAAAGTCGAGATCATTCAAATACCTAACTCTCCTATAAAGGTAAGGGTAGAAATAATGGATTCTAATTCCCTTCTTAAGTAGTACACATATGTAAATGAGAATATGATGGAGTCTCTCCCAATTATATCCTATAATCCATTTAAATATTATGATTAAAAAACTTGGCTCTTCTTAAGTTTTGAGGAGACTGAATGTGATAGGAGATTCCTCCAATAATTGTAACATGGTGAAGGATGGGTAGCTTTTACGAAAGGACTATAATCAGTTCGACCATCTCTAACTTAGTTAAAGGAACCATCCAAAAGCAAATTTATAAAGGTTACCTCTTCCTAAAAAAAATCTAGTAGGTATTAGAGAAATATTCTAAAGGCAATCACCTTTAGTACTTATTGTACCAATCTTTATGATTAATAAAAAGGCATTTTCATTAATTTGATGTTCATGTTCTTTATGAATTGATAGTGATCTTAAATCAAATTAATGAATCCCTTGATACATTACATAGCATGAAGGAAACCATGATGAGATCGTGATAATGAGATTCCTATATTGTGTAATTATGTTAGTGTCTAAATTATCCCTAGTCATAGGATCAATAAGATGGGACATTATTAATCCAAACAGACTAGCATATGTTATACTCATTGCTTAGATCAAGCAATGGATCTCATAAGCTGTAAGTATGGGTTATTTAGAGATAACATATGAACACTTGCTAAGAGTAGTAAGTACATAAGATGACCTCCTATGAGACAATCATATGGATAATCTATTCTAGTGTCAATGATAGTCTCATCATAATAATGGTGTAAATATCCTTATACTTGAGATGCCCAAGGATATCTTGGATACTAATCCTATACTTTAACTTCATTCCTTGTTGCCTCTCAGAGGTTTCTCATAGGGTGGTGATTAGGTACAACTTGAGGTATTCAAAGGTAATTGAGTAGCCAATAAAGGATTCATCATTCCTGATAGGAGGAGATGATACCCACGACCTCTTGTCAAGGTTTTTACTCGGGAATCTCTGGCCATAGTGGAAATGTCATAAAGATAGTCTTTAGTGACATATCTAATTGAGTAAAGAGCCTCAGGGATAAGAACTAACATTATTTGAGCTAGATGTAATGTAATCAGTCTAGTGGGAGTTGATACTTTAATAATACTTTAAACTAAGTGGGTATAGAATGGTGAAAAGACAAATTGCACAGGAACATTGTCTATGGAAGGGTTCGTAGTCAAACCACTAACTTTCTAGTCAATCAAGGGTCATGATGTGTTGCTGGATACCACTCATGACTTGCTTGAATTAAGTGTTAATTCAAGTAACCAACATAACTAGGTACCTAATGGATCACATGCATTAGAGACACGAAGAATGAGTAAAATGGTTTTGGAATGGGATATAAGATATGAGAGATGCATGATTAAGCAACAAAAGTGTGGTAGTTTAGGGTCATTTAATCGTGAATCATATGACACATGTGAATCTTGCTTATTAGGTAAGATGATAAATTATCCTTTAATAAGCAAGATGACAAAATTACCCTTTAAAGAAGGGGTGAATGTTTTCATGCTAAATTAAGTGGGATTAAAAGTCACTTAATTGCCACTAATGCTCTCTTGATGTTGGGGATTAGAGGGAGGTTAAAGGGTATCAAAGACACTCTATTTTCTTGCAAAAGTTGTAAGAAAATAAGGTTTCTTTTTGTGAATTGCTCACCATCTTCTAAAATACTCTCTCAAAGAACACACCACAAAGCTAGCAATTTGTGTGTGTTTTAGCCATTCTTCCTAAGAGGTTTTAGGTTTTGCTCTTCATGTGGATATCATTAAAGATGTCCTCCTTTGGCCATTGTGGTTTCATAACTTAATAATTGTTCTTAAGTAAGAAAAGAAACCATATGTTTTTGACACTGCTATTCCACCAAATCCTAGCTCAAATGCAATTGATGAAGTTTAGGAGAGACATCATTAATATATACTAATGATCTTGAACAAGCAATATATATAATATTGCTAGAATATCTCCTTAGCTTTAGATGTAGCATGAGAATATGGATGCTTTTACTATAATTTTGCATCTCAAAGGTGCACAAAGTAGTGTTAAGAGATATTATATTTCAAAGCATTATATCAATGCAAGATGGTAAAAAGATCTTCAGTGGATTTACATGTACTGAAGATGATTAGTTCTATTAAAAAATTAGGTCAGTTAGGTTATATCATGGACTACAAGTTAAACATTATTCTAGTGTTACAGTCTCTTAGTTTGAGCTTTTCATAGTTTATTATAAACTTCTATATGAAGCAAAAGTATGCGTCATTTCATTAACTATTATGTTTGCTCAAGATTGTATAAAGATGCCTTAAGAAAGAACCTAATTATTTTTTATTATGGATTCTTCGAATAATAAGAAAAAGGCTTTAAAAGGAATAAAAACAAAAATATAAGGTTTTTAATAAAGTAGCAAAGCTATACAGATATATTAATAAGAATAATAATGATAAGGGCATATATTTTCACTATAGATTCAATGGACAAAGGAAGAGGAAATGCAAAGTTTATTACTAGCCTGAAGGTGCCTGGTGTTCAACTTTGACTTACTAACATACTAAACACTTACTTGTATATTCTACTACATCCTTCTTCATGCCTTTCCACCAAAAATGCTTTCAAATCTCTGTACATCCTGGTGCTACTTGTGTGTATGATGTAAGGCGCATTGTGTGCCTCATCAAGTATCTCATCCTTTACCTCCTTGACATTCAGAATATAAAGTCTATTTCTTACAACCATAAGTCCATCATCTCTCACTTCCACTTCAGATTTCTTGCCATTCTGAATTTCTTCTCAGAGCTTGTTCAATTATACATCCTGTGCTTGCAACTCTTTAACTTTCTCCCAGAGTATTGGTCTCACTCTGAAACTTGCAATAATGCAATTAGGTTCCTCCTGTGTCAAACTTATTTTCAGCTTAGCCATCTCTGTCAACAACAGAAAATAAACTATCTGGACATGGGCTACGGAGGATTTCTTACTCAAGGCATCCAACACTACATTTACCTTTCTTGGATGGTATTCAATCAACAAGTCATAATCCTTAAACAACTCTAGCCACCTTCTATGCCTCAAATTCAACTCTTTCTAGCTTAATAAGTACTTAAGACTTTTATGATCTGTAAAAATCCTCGTCTGAACCCCATACAAATAATGTCTCCGAATCTTTAGGAAAAAAATCACTACTACCAATTCCAGATCATAGGTCAGATAATTCAACTCATATCACTTCAGTTTCCGTGAGGCATAAGCTATTACTTTGTCTCCCTGCATTAACACACAACCCAAACCCTTTCTTGAAACATCACTGTAAACTGTATAACCGTCATCTCCCGTAGGCAAAGTTAGAATAGGAGCACTTGTCAATATGTGCTTAAGCTCCTCAAAGCTTTTTTGACATTCATCACTCCATATAAACTTTTGATTTTTTCCTTAACAACTTAGTCATCAGAGCAGCTATTATAGAAAACCCTTCAATGAACCTCCTATAATAACTTGCCAGATTCAGAAGACTCCTAACTTCTGCCACTGTCTTTGGTGTATGCCAATTTACTACTACTTCAATTTTCCTTGGATCAACATGTACCCCATCCTTCGAAATCACATGTCTAAGGAATACCACCTTATGAAGCCAAAATTCACATTTGTTGAATTTGTCATAAAGCTCCTTTTCTCTCAATGTTTGCAAGATTATCCTGAGATGTTTCTCATATTCCTCTTTGCTCTTGGAATAAACTAGAATGTCATCGATAAACACTATGACAAACTAATCCAGATACTCCTTTTATTCATAAGATCCATTAATGCAGCCAGAGCATTAGTCAATCCAAATGGCATGACTAGGAACTTATATTGCCCATAACGAGTCCTAAAATCTGTCTTGTTTACATCAGACTCTCTGATTCTGAGTTGATGATAGTCTGACCTGAAATCAATTTTAGAAAAGACACGTGCCCTTTGCAACTGGTTGAACAAATCATTAATTCATGGTAGAGGATACTTGTTCTTAATGGTCACCTTGTTGAGTCTCCGATAATCAATACATATACGTCATGTCCCATACTTCTTCTTAACAAACAGAATAGGCGCTCCCCATAACGACGAACTTGGCCTTATATACCCCTTCCATAATAGCTCTTCCAACTGTTCCTTAAGCTCATTCAGTTTAGTTGGAGTCATTTTATATGGTGGTATAGAAACGGGTACAGTACTGGGAGTCAAGTTGATGGCAAACTCAATTTCTCTCATTGGTGGCAAACCAGGTAAATCTTCTAGGAACACATCGAAAAAATCCCTCACAATCGGAACATCTTCTAACTTACCTTCATTCACATTGGTATCCACGATGTGTGCTAAGAAGGCGTCACACCCTTTTTTCATCATCCTATCAGCTAACAAAGCTAAAATTATTCTAGGTGACAACATTCTTCTGGCTCCTATAAAAGTCACCTTCTCTCCATTGCCAAAATCAAACTCTACCTCTTTGAAAATATAGTCTAACTTTACACAATATTTCTCCGTGGCATCCATACCCAGTATAACATCTAGACCCTTCAGCTCTAGCAGTAATAAGTCTACTACCAATCTAGCACCCTCAATAACTAGTTCACAATCTCTATAAACTTGACTTATTATCACCTTCCTCCCTAAAGGAGTACTAACAATCAAGGGATTATCCAATGGCACCAAATTCACATCATGTAAAATTATGGTCGCAAAAATAAATGAATGCGTGGAGTCAGAAACAATTAAGACATATACTTCATAATTAAATAACTGAGCCATACCCATGACAACTTTACGTGTAGCTACAGCTTCCTCTCTACACATGATGAACACCTTGGCCTGTGCCTGACCCTTTGATCTTTCTAGAGGAATAACCTTCCTCGTCGCTACAAGACTGCCCACCTTAGTGACTGGCCTGCCTCCCACTGTTTCTACTCTCCTTAGGGTTTGTAACTGCGGCCCCTCTTGCCTTGTTACTTGGGGATAGTCCTTGATGATGTATCCCTTCTCTCCATATTGAAAAATGCTCAAACAACTTGAAGTACTCTCCCCTATGAAGCTTCCCATAATACTCACATTGGGGGTTCATGTTCCTACTCCTCTCCACCCTGTTATTGCCTCCTATAGTGGAGGCTTGCACCGAAGCTACCTTTGATTTCTTGTTCTTAGCAAAGGCACTACTCCCCACCCTACTCTGTGTATGAAGCTCTTCATACCCCTCTCAAGCATTGGAGCACTCATCCCCTTCTTAGAAGATTGCTCCTTGTTCTTCCTCTTCTTATTCATTTCATATTTTATATTCTCCAGTTTCTCAGCCTGGAGTGTAGCATCTACCAACTGCTGGTAGTCACAGACGTTGTGGATCAAGACTTTCTCCTTGATCCCTAAATGAAGACCTCTCTCGAACTTACGACACTTATCCTCCTCATTCGCAACGATCTTGGCCGCATACCGTGAGAGCTAGGTGAACTTTAACTCATAGTCACTCACACTCATATCCCTCTGTGTGAGATTCAAAAACTCCCTAGCCTTCTCTTGCACATAAACCCTTGAGAGGTACTTCTTCCTGAACACTTCCACAAAGTCTGTCCATGATAAAATCGGAGGCATAACCTGATTGTGGGGCACTAATTCCCACCAATGAAGTGCATCCTCTTGCAGCAAGCTCATTGCATAATCCAGTTTCTCTTCATTAGAGAACTTCATTTGAAGCAGGACTCTCTTGGTCCTCTTTAACTATACTTCAACCTCTTCCAAATTTATAATACCATTAAAATCTGCAGCCTCATACTTGCGGAGCTTATCATACTGTCTACTCCTCTCCACCGGAGTTGGCACCGAAACTTGTGACCCTTGGCTTATAGCGTAAGTAAAAGCCTGAACAAAGGCTTCAAAAAATCACAGATCCAAAGGGTTTACTTGAGGCATAGGAGGAGGAGATAGTGACGCTTCATGCTAAACATTAGGTGCCTCAAAACTAGGAGCAGAGTGTGTCCCCACATCTTGCGGAACATACGATTCATCTGTACTTTCTCTTTGAGAGTCAGATTGAGTCAAAGCTCCTCGAGTTCTTTTTCGAGATAGCATATTCACTCCTTCAATTTAAAACATTTTAAAAACTTTTAGTTCATTCTTCAAATTTTTTTCAAATCATGTAAAACAATACAAAACACTGCACGTTCATTTCATATTTTAAAACTACTCATTCAAAGCCTAGGATACTTCTAAACCTAGTCCTAAACCTAGTCTCTCTGATACCATAAGTGTTAGACACCCTGCCCTCGCAAGACACATGCCTGACGTCTTAAGTGACATCTAAACACGCATCCCACAAAGGTGGCATGCTCACAGCAGTTAGTCACCAAAATCAAACTCATTCCTTCAACTTCAGAACAGATTTTAGAAATCTTCTGATCAGAATTTCAAACTAACTTCTACATAACAATTGTAACTTAATGTCTCTAGTTTGTTTTTAATTAAGAATCACCTTATTTAGAGCTCTACAGATCAAAATATCATCAAAATATCAAAGTATGTTCAGTACAATATCCAATTCATACTCTTCAGACATGTTTTGGTAACAAAAGTTTATCTTTCTCTAGAGATGTTGAATTAAGGTCATCCTGAAACTTTTAGATCTACAACTTTTGTGAAGACTCTGAAGAGAGATTTTTCCATTTTTTGGGTCAGTACGTGGGTCGTGTTGGAATACACAGGTAGACTGTGTATTCCACTATTCTGGTGGCCTTCTCATTCTTGGAAGACAAGGTTAGTGTTAATTTACACAGCCTGACTGTGTAATCCTTGGATTTTTACTGAAATTGCCCTCTCTAAGACATCTCCAATGGATCCTACATCCATTCTAACACCACTTTCACTCATAATCTTTCCAAATTTAACTCTCCTAATGCGATATCACTTCATTTACTATAGTTGTTCTGTATATACATCCTATGCAACATCACCAACTTATCATGATCATATCTCTTAACTCCGATATCCAAACATTTCATATTTTATATCAATGGAAAGCTAAAAAGACAACTTCATCTAATTCAACATATATTAATACATTTTTTCCCCTGAAGTCAAAACACAAATTTTACCCCTATGAAAAACTTAAAAAATGCAACATACAAACTTTGAGCAATCATGAGCAAGACACAATCATTTTTCATTAACAGCATAAGATGCGAGTTTTACAAAGCTTTAATGGCATTTCAAGCCACAATACATCATAATCCAAAAATACATAGTTTACATAAAGTATAATTGCTCAAAATGCTACTAAAGCCTTGCTTTGTAAAAACTAGCTTAAAATACAAAATAAGTAGAACTCAGAGGACTGCCTTTATGCTTAATCACTCGATCTCTTTCTCATCACCTAAAGATGGGGAGGAACGGGGGGTGAGCTTAAAGCTCGTGGGTAATAGTTTTATAACCGGTAACAAGCAAAACCATTGAAATATTCATTTTCTTTGTATAAATTCATGTTAAATCATAAAGCACATAGTTTCCAAATTCTCATTGATCAAACAATTCATAAACAACATAAATCACGCATTCATCAAACTTGTCAACACATAAGCATATCAAAATGGTTTGGGTGGGTCCAAAACAGAACGTACTACACATTTTCATATAATAATCCTGTGTAGTCATGAACAGAACGTACTATCGCAATCCTACTTAATGGTTTTAAGTAGTCGTGAACTTAAGGGACTCCGTAAAAGAGCTCCATGCTACTAACGGGAAGGCAGGAGAAGTCTTTAGTCAAAATGCACTTGATTTAACTTAGGAGACCACCACAAACCCACATAATCATGCATTTCACTACTTGTAAACTTGTTGCCCAAAATGGCAATTTTCCAAAACTTGATTTCATAACCATAATATCTTTTCAAAAAAATCATTTTCATATTCTTTCAAGATCATTTCCGTCGTTCATTTCATAAATCAATAACATAATTCACATACAAACATGTAACATGTTCTTAAAGAATTTAAAAAAGCAATAAATGCACATAAATAAAGTAGTTGTAAATCATTTATTTCTATTTCTTGAAAGGGACATTTATGGCTTATTACTTAATTATAAAAATGTAATCCACCTTGAATTCCTTGCTTATAACTTGCTCAAATGTGCCTCTCCTCTTACTCCCTTTGTCTTTCTTGATTCCCTTTTTATAGGGAAAATCCCAAATTCAATAAGGTTGCAAAATTGAAAACCCACAAAGCATATTCAATAAAATTTATCTTAGAATACATAAACCTATGCATTTTCTAAACTCTATGGACTAAAACCCTTCCAAAAATTCAAAAGATTCAAAGTGCACTTACCTTGAATCTTCACCAAATAATGAGTTTCTTGGCTCAAAAGAGAGCTCTTTTCTTCCTCTTCTTTTTTCTCTTCTTGAACAACTTCAAAATCTCTCTAGAAAGCTAAGAAAATGGAAACCTCGCTTGCTCTTCTTTCTCTCCTTTCTTTTCTCTCCAACGACACTCTCTTCCTTTTCTCCCTTCTATTTTCATTTTCTTCTTCTTCAATAATACAAGACACTCTTTTCTTCCTTAATACCCTTAGTGAGTCTAAATTGTCCATTTTGCCCTTCCTTATATGCTTATGGTCTTAAATGCTTAAGTGATCTTCCAAAAATGCCCTTCAACATTCTTACTACTTTAATACAACTAAACCATATAATAAAATCCTATTAATATTAACATAATAATTAAACTCCAAAATTAATTTATCAGAACCTAATAATTCATTTAGATCATGCTTATTACAAAAATAAAAATAAAAAATTCAAGGCCAACATTAGATCTAGTTGAAATTGTAGTATATGAAGGATTATAAATTGTAAAGCTTACCCTTGAAGGATTATAAATTGTAAGCTTGCCTAACTCCCAATAAGTTTTTGGCAACGTTGCTAGGGGGCTTAAGATTAGTTTGATTCTTATAGTTTAAGGCATTTTTCCCACTCTTGTGTCCGTGCACTTGTATGAACACAAGACTTACTAGAAGTTTGAATCGAATAGTTGAAACGTTAGAGCTTGACATTGCTCGTTTAGAACATGCCATTTGAAGAGCTCGATGAGAAGTAAAAACTACGGAAGCAACCATGGCTAAAGAGTATCAGTAAGAATTCAATCAAGGAGATAACCAAGGAGCCCAATGATAGTCATAGACTATATAATGTTTTAATGGTTAGTTTAGTAAATGCTTAATAGTTAAATTGAATTACTAATGCATGTTTAGGTTAGGTTTCGATTACTTAGTTAGATATTTGTGTTTTGAGTTTTTTATGGGTTAGAGAGAACTCTTGAACCTTAATTTTATGTTTTTAAGGTGCCTTAATGTGTTTGCTAGTGTTTTAAAGAAAATATAGAAGAATGAAGGACATTCAGAGAAAACCTCAAAGAAGCAACCAGGCTCACGATCGTGGCCCACAAGCCACGATCATGATAGAAGCATCAAGAAGGAGCCATGATCTTAGCAATTTTGCCACGATCATGACAGAAGGTGACAGAGCATGAGAACAGCCTCCCAAATTAAGTTTTTTAAGGGCCTTTTCAGAACTTCCGAGTTCGGAAAAAGGCCTAAAGTTTCCAAATTAGAAAAAACTATAAAAGGGTTAACGAAGAAACCCTAAGGAAACTCTACTTTTGCTATTTTAGGAAAGTTTCACGGTAGAGAAGAAGAAGAGAAAGAAGAGGGGAGAGGAAGTGAGTCTTCTGACGCTACTGCCTTCTCGGATCATTCGATCCAAGTTCTTTCTCCATTCTATCTTTATTTTCGTTTACTGAATGTATGAGATGATGATGGATTTTGGATTGGTGATGATGTTCTAAGTTTTCCTTCATAATTTTACCTTAATTTAATGTTGATATAGTCATTTTTGTGTTATTTTGACTGGGTGTTGTGATTAATTGCGGAACTTGAATATTTCGATAATAAACTGAGAGGGTGCACTGAATAAAAATGATGAGATTTCATTAATGAGAATTAAATAATCTAATAGACCACATGATTAATCATATTGGTTATTGTGCATAAAGATATCCCATGTGAGACCTGGCAGTTTATTAGAGAGCTTAAGACGTAAGTAAAGTTATGGGTCTTTTGTTAATTAAGAGATTGCAAATTCCATAATTCAATTAGGGTTTAGTGATTATAACTCGAGAGAGAGTAATCAACCCTACGATAGTCTAGAACCGACACCACAACAATGCACAATTGACTATATTAGCATTGATGATAGGGAAAATCCCCTCTCTCATAATTTGGTAACTCTTCATAGTTAATTCCCTTTGTATTTAGACTACTTGATTTCATTTTATTTTATTTTAAACTTATGAATTCAATTCTTGATAATCACTTTCCCGCATTTAGCTTTCTTTGCAATTTTTATTTTCAATTTATAATTTTCTTAGCCTTAGATAACATAGGATTAGATTAATTCATATTTCCTCGTGGGATTGACCTTTGTTTACCACATTTCACGACCCGTACGCTTATGGCATTTGAGCTCTGTAAAATATGAAGATTGCAAAAACATCAACAAGTTTTTGGCGCTGCTATTGGGGAAGCATAGTGATGGACCCCATTTCTGGAGCCTAACTATCGTTCCAAATATCATAAGATGTGAGCATATTTCTCTGTAGGGTTATTGTAATGACATCTCCTTAGTCATCATTCTCATAACATCTCAATCCACACAGGCAAGCCCACACCAGTCAAACTCCCGAATCACCACTTGACTTTTTAGAAAAATTGTAACTCCATGTATCTAATTTATTTTGAAATAACAATCATCTCATTCGGAGCTCTATAGATCAAGATATTATTAAAATACCAAAGTATATTCAGTAAAAAACCAATTGTTCAAATCAACACCAATGGATACCAATTTTATGGAGAGGTATAAAAAAAATGTGTTAGGAATCTATTGGTTTAAGAATCATTTCATTTGGAGGTCTGATGATGAAGTTATAGCCAAAAGAATCAAACATGCATTTGTCCTCAATCATATTGGACCTATTTCAAGACAATTAGCATAACTTTCTCTAAAGAAGTCAGATTAAGGTCATCGTAAAATGGTTTCGAAGAGGACTTCGAGATCTACAACTTTGGTGAAGAATATAAAGAGAGATTTTGCTACCTAGAGGGTTAAAATCTTGAATTTCCAAAACTATAGATGGATCAGATGAAGTGATTCAGTCTCAGACGAATCAGACGAAAAGATTCCGTCTAAGACTGAATCAGATGAAGGGATTTAGTCTAAAACTGAATCAGACTATTAGACTAAATCAGACGAAGGGATTTAGTCTCAAACTGAATTAGATGAAGGGATTCCTACAAGGTCTTCTTCACATCACCAAAAGTTCTAAATCACTAACTACACTTTCCAAAGCATCTCCATTTATAATGATCATATCTCTTAACTCCGATGTATAAAAATTCCATACTTCATACCATTGGAAAGATGAGGGGACAATCTACAACTTCTATAAGACAACTTTGCCTCATTTGGCCTAGATTAATATAGTTTTTTTCCTTTGATTTCAGAACACAATTTCTACACCTATGAAAGGATGGAAAATGCAATATACCCATTTTAAGAATCACAAGCAAAACATAATCATATTTCATTAATGAATCCAAACAGAGTTTATACAAGCTTCCATTACAAATCAACATACACAACACTAACTTAAAACAAAATACAAAGGGATGTTCAATGTTGATATGCCTATAAAAATATCCAAAATGTTCACTAACTTAGTACGAAAGTCTTTAACAATTTTGGAGTTTTCCGATGCCTTGCAAGCATTACTAACCGTCTCGTTCTGTACCTGAGGAGGGAATAGTGGGGTGAGCTACACAACTCAGTGGCTAATATATTTACAGCCATTGGCAATTGACCACAATTCAAGCATTAACCAATTTATTAGCCACTCCAGCAATTCAAGCATTAACCAATTTAGCTCAGAACTCCTAACATATAACATAGACTTTAGCCATTAACATAACACTCAAATGCATCATACTTGACAATTCTAAGATGCAATGCACAAACAAATGGCTCAAGAGTTTTGTGGAATAAAACAGAGAAACCGAAGTTTACACCATGAACAAAACGAGTCCGTTTCCTCAGGATCTTGTGGCCTCAAGCGGGGAGCTGGGAGAAGGCTATAGGTTAACGTGTGCGTGACTAACGAAGCGAGTTCCTCTCTTGCCCAATCACAAACAAATTTATGCTCAATTGAATCAATCACAAATTATTAATCTCATACTTCTTTTCTTTTTCTTCTTTCCATTTATACAAAAGCCATAACCCTTTACAAGGCATAACATAATCATCAAGCAATTTCCAACATTCACAAGCAAGTTAAATTCAAGAAATCAACATACATATATAGGCAAGAATTTGCTCAATTTCACAATAACCATAAATACATTACCTACCTAATTTGCTCGAAAATCCAACTCAAGGTTGTCTTTCCTCTTGCTCTTGGGTAAGATTCTCTTGATTTCCTAAAACAACCAAGATTCCATTCAAAACAATATTCTAACAAAATTTATAACTTCAGAAATCACAAAAATTGCGATAAATACAATTTAAGCTCAAACCTAACCTACCCATAGTCCATCTTTGTTAGAAAACCTAGTACCTAGTTTAGAAACCCTAAAATCAATTAGGTTCTCTTAATTCATCTTCTTCCAACACAAACCTTTCATTCTCCAGACAAAACCCTTTTCTCTCTCTAACTCCTTCTATAACAAAGCAAGAAGAAAAGATGAACTTACCTTGATAAAATGATTTCCTCTTCTTTTTCCTTCTTCTTTCTTCCTTTCTTACGATTTTCTCTTCTTTTTCCCTAGCTTCCACGATTCTTCTTCTTCTCCTCTCTTCTTTCACGTTTCTCTCTCTTTTCTTCCCCTTCTCACAACTTCTCTCTTCTTCTTTCTTAATTCAAGACCACTTTTGTCTTATT
>JAOQMP010000208.1:15627131-15662629 GCA_027563575.1 Erythroxylum pedicellare
ACTCTAATTGTCCCTAATTTTCCAGTGACATTTTCCCAAAAATTCTAAAGTCATCAATGAAATTTCTTCAATAATATTAAACTTTTATTTCTATTTCCATTTATCAATTTACTTGCCAAGCGGCATTTTTCCTAGTCCAATAATACTCAATATTTTCAAAAAGTTTTCCTCAAATTCACCAAAATTTAAAAATATACTAATTCCACTAACCAATAAATTTTCCAATATACATAAATTTAAAATTCATAAAATTCCCAAAAATCACAATTCAATCCAATTATACTCGGAATTATTCATGAATGCATGTATAATTATTTTCATGTGCAAAAATTTCCCTATTCACTTGTGTATGTGTATGTCATATTATGCATGAGCATTGAAATGCATTTCTAAGCTCTCATTGATCACTCTTATTGACTATTCTAAAAGCTCTCATTGATCACTCTTATTTACTATTCTAACCTCCCCGCAGGGAACAGGAAGTTACACATCCGCTCAAGTAAGATACTGGCTTCAATGGGAGTCTTCTAGTAAAGTGCCCCATAACTCGTTATATCAACCAAACTCCTCTCCATCGGTAGCAATCCATAAAAATATTGGATGAGAAGTTGCTTCAGTATGTTGTGGTACGAATAACTGGCACATAACTTCTTAAACTAGTATTAGTACTTGTAAAGAGATTCTCTATTATATTCCTTGATACCACATATCTCCTTCCAAATACTTGTCATCTTTAAGGCCAAAAAATATTTCTCCAAGAATGGCCTCTTCATCTCTAGCCATATGTTTACACTTCCAACCGATAAGTCAAATAGTAAATCCTTTGTTGCATCCTTGAGTGAGAATGGAAAGGATCTCAATATGATTTGCTCGTCGCTCACCCCAGTAGGTTTTATGCTTAAACAAACCACGTCAAGCTCCTTAAGATGTTTATGTGCATCCTCACCTGCAAGGCCATGAAAGTTAGGCAATAAATAAATTGATCCAAATTTTAACTCAAAGGTAACATTTTCGGCAAAATTCGAAAATGATATGCATAATGGTCTTTAAGTTAAATTAGGTGCAACCAACTCCCTTAATGTCCTCAGATTTTCCATCGTGTCTTCGGATTTCGCTTCTAATTCTTCTACCAAAGTTGACCTTGCTTCCCTACACAATCTTTGCAACTACCATACATTAAGCTCACAAAATTTTAAAATCAACAAATAACAAAAAGAAACTAATATAAACAAATAAATTAACAAAACACCAACTAAAATCAAATACAAAAATTAAACTACCACAATTTTGGGCAATGGCTCCAAAATTTCATAGTGCGTGTTAAGGGCATTGCAAAATTTACTTGACTCTGTATACTAAAATTTGTAGTTATGGTGAGTCAGGATCGCATCTACAGGGAATGTTTGGTTAAATTTCATAACAAATTTAATTGATGCAAGGAAAATATAACAAAAGGGCAGTTTTGGATTTTAATCAATTTAGAAAATAAAACAAAATAAAACTATCGAAAACAAATTAAGAAAGTAGACAGAAATGATTAAAGTGTCAAACATGAGTAAAGTCCAGTTATAGGTTCAATCTCGGCCTAAACACAATCAAGCATATTCCATCATCCTAACATCTTTACAACTCTTTTCGGAATATTGATCTGAGACTAATAAAACGCTCTACTAATCCTAGTTTTCCCTTAGGTTGTGTTTAATCAGGACCTGATCATTAATTAAACCTAACTGCCAAAGAACCTAGGATACAATCTCTAGGTTTAATTTGGCAACTACATTACAAAGTGGAAAACGATCAATATAGGGAGTAACCTTATATGCTCAAGTTATCTAACTTAAGTTATGTTGTTCCTAATGATATGAGATCATTAGGTGCTACTAACAAACATTAAAAGTAATGATTACGAATTACAATCAATGTCATATTAATAGTTTCAAAAGAGAACAATCAAAATAACATATTAAGATCATCCATCCCAAGACCTGATCAAATCAACATAAACAACATAAAAATCCGAACAAAAATTCCTATTAATATGATAAAATGGCTTAACTGTGACTCGAAATTGACATCCCTATAGAACCAACTCTTACGCTTAGCCCTCCACCTCTATCCTCAAGCTCTCACCATCGGCCCTCCATTGCCACTATCCAAGCTAAAAAATGATGAAAGAATGAAGAACGAAGAGAAATAAAGCTTACAGCTCTCTCTTCTCTCTAATGACCTCCTTCTCTGTTGTCACACCCTTCCTTATATAGTAAAAAAAACTAGTTTTAAAAATGAGGACACTTGGCCATATTTTATGGTAGCTGGTCCTCTCACCCCTTTGAGTGGCCTCTTATGGGCGTCCTATGACTTGCTTTTCACAGCTAAGAGAAGCTTCTCACGGCCATGAGAAGCTTCTCAAAGCTCTCCACCCTTTAAATCCATCTTTGTTGCTTTATTCCAAATACAACCATCCACCTTTGTCTTCTTATACATTAAACGTTGATGGATTAAAAGGACAGCTGGTTAGAAGCATAAGAAACTGTAAGAAGCATCTAAAATATGGCTTCACCGTGGGAAACATTTGATCACCTTGTATGGGAGATGTTACCTGCATGCATAGATGTTAGTGTGAGAAGCAACTAGTTGGGTATAAGTATGAGACTTCACTTGAAATTATTTGTCCCTTCTTTCAATCCTCTTCTTATTCTTACTCTATGGATCAATATATTATGGACATTGAGAAGATGGTTTCAATGAACATGCTTTCGGGTCATTTTAGCTCCTTTAATTAAAAAATGTACCTATAATCAAATATGAGTTAAAGTGAGCTTTTTAGGGCATTAATCACCATGTGTAGCCTATCAAATGAATCAAAATTTAAACATATATCACATATTATCAATCAAGTGAACTTGGGAAGATAACCAGATGGTTGCATTGATATAGGCTATAGTTCCGTCATCACTTGGAATATGCCTTCCAAATTGAAGGACCTAGGGAGCTTTACAAGAACCTATATAGTTGGTGATTTAGAGTTTGCAAAATGTTTCTGTGACAAAAGCATAAGTATAAACCTTATGCCTTTGTCAATTTTTAGGAAATTAGATCCAGGAGATGTGAAGACAACTTCTATGCTTATTCAATTGATAGATCAATTAATAAAGAAACCATTTAGTGTGGTGGAAGATGTGCCTATAAGAGTGGAAAAGTTTATCACTCCTATGGATTTTATCGTGCTAGACTTTGAAGAGGATCAAAATTGTCCACTAATTCTTGGTAAATCCTTTTTGAGCACTAGAGAAGCTTTAGTACATGTCCATCAAGAAAAACTCATCCTTCAAATTGGTGATGAACAAGTGAAATTCAATATAAATAAGATATTAAAGAATTTGAAGGAGGGTAACTCATTCATGAGAATTGATGTGGTCGAATCTTTAAAAAAATAGGAAGAAGAAACAATGATAGAGAACATAAAGCAAGAAGAATATAAGGAAGTATCTACTCAAGAAGAGGAAGAAGAAGAGGGAATGAGGGTGATTATAAGAAGAGCAATTCACCTTCTGACAGGCCAAACTGCTAGATTCAATAGAAGATTCAAGGAGTTTCTATCAGATAAGTGCTCTAAAGGAAATTGCCTTTAGCACTTATTATATAAATCTTTATGATTAATAAAAAGGCATTTTCGTTAATTTGATGTTCATGTTTTTTATGAATTGATAGTGATCTTAAATTAAATTAATGAAGTCCTTGATACATTACATAACATGAAGGAAATTATGATGAGATCATGATAATGAGATTCTTATCATGTGTAATTATGTTAATGTCTAAATTATCCCTAGTCATAGGATTAATGAGATGGGACATTATTAATTTGGACAGAATAGCACATGTTATACTCCTTGATTAAATCAAGCACTGGATCTCATAAGATGTAAGCATGAGTTGTTTAGAGTTAAGTGGATGCTTGCTAAGAGTAGTAAGTACATTGGATGACCTGCCATTAGTCAATCATATGGATAATCTATTCTGGTGTCAGTGATAGTCTCACCATAACAATAGTGCAAATATCCTTAGACTTGAGGTGCTCAAGGATAACTTGGATACTGAGCCTATACTTTGAATCCATTCCTTGTTGCCTCTCGGAGGTTGCTCATACGGTGGCGATTGGGTATAACTTGAGGTATTTGAAGGTAATTGAGTAGCCAATAAAGGATTCACCACTTTTGATAGAGGGAGATGATACCCACAGCCTCTTGTCAGAGTTATTTCTTGGGAATCTCTAGCCAAAGTAGAAATGTCATAAAGATAATCTTCAGTGACATATCCAATTAAGTAATGAGCCACGAGGATAATAACTAACGACACTTGGGCTAGAGTGACATAGTCAGTCTAGTGAGAGTTAACACTTTAACCATACTCTGAACCAAATGGGGTATAGAATGGTGAAAGGACAAATTACACAAGAACATTATATGTGGAAGGGTCTATAGCCAAACCACTTACTTTTTGATCAATTAGGGGTCATAATGTGTTGCTTGATACTGCTCATGACTTTTTTGAATTAAGTATTAATTCAAGTGGCCAACATAACTAGGAATCTAATGGGTCACACGCATTGGAGATGTAAAGAATGAGTAAAATGATTTTGGATGGGGATCCAAGATATGAGAGATGTATGACTAAACTACAAAAGTGTGGTAGTTTAAGGTCATTTGATTATGAATCATATGACATATATGAATCTTGCTTATTAGGCAAGATGAAAAAATTACCCTTTAATAAGCAAGATGACACCCTTTAAAGAAGGGGTGAATGTTTTCATGCTAAATTAAGTGGGATTAAAAGCCACTTAATTCCCACTAACTCTCCATTGATGTTGGGGGTTAGAGTGAGGCCAAAGGGTGTCAAAGACACTCCATTTTCGTGAAAAAGTTATAAGAAAAAAAGTGTCCTTTTGTGAATTGTTCACCATCTTCTAAGATATTGGCTCAAAGAACACTATAAAGCTAGCAATTTGTGTGTGTTCTAGCCATTCTTCCTAAGAGGTTTCAGGCTTTGCTTTTCTGATATCATTAGAGATGTCCTCCTTTGGTCGTTGTAGTTTACGATAACCTAAAGAGGTGAAGACAATGAAGAACGAAGGGATTGTAAAGTACACATCTTAAATTCACATTTTGTTTTACTACTCTAATGGCACATGTTTGGTTTTGTATTTTTTAGGTTTTGCTTTATTTTCCACCTTGTATTCTGATGGTTGATGTATGTGATGCATGATCAAAAAATAGTGGTATCAGAGCCATCTTATGCCTATTAGATGTAGTTTCTATTACATATGCAATAGGATTGCATGGATGTGACAATTGTGGGTCTATTCTTAGAAAATTTAAAATTAAATTATGAAAATTTGTTTTCACAATTTTCTTTCATTGATCTACTAATGAGATGTGACGATTTTAGTGATTGAAATTTGATTTCAATATGATTGAAATATTTATTGTCAAATTTCTAACAATATACTGGAAAACTATTTAATGCTAAACATATGTTGTCGGTTAGCTAAATTGATGAGGTTTAATATGTTTTGCATAAAGCTTAATTCTAGAAATTTTGTGTAAACATATTTAGAATGTGTGTACAATTATTAAAGTTTTTAAATTAAAATTTCAAACAATAAATAGATTTGGTCGATTTTGTTGAGATTGATGGAATTGTTTTGTTTGATAATTTTGTATGTGTATGTTTTGGTTAAAGAACCTTAAAAATATTTTTGTGTAATAAAAATGTGTTACTTTGATGAATGAAGCATGCCAAAATGATTTTTCTCAAATTAAGGTTTTTGGAAAAAATTTAGATGTCAAAATTTTCATTTTTAGCACCTCAATGGTGTTTCAGTGATCTTGATAATTTTTAGGTGATTCCAAAATTATTTTGATGAACTTGAAATAACCTAGAGATGCATGGAATGATTATTTGATGTTCTGGAAATTTTGAAAATTAATTTTGAATTAATTTAAGTAGAGCATTATTTTCTAGTAAGACTAGAAATTGGCATGTGACAAAATTAAAATGTTTAATGTAGCGCCCCTTAACTTAGAATACATACCGGGACGCTCGGAGGTCATTCCAATGCATATTATAATCATGGAATCGACTCGATTATCATATTATAGATTATAAGTTCATAACCCTAGCCCATTCCCATTTTGGGCATAACAGATCTACTAATTCTTTGATTCCAGTTAGTAAGAGGGATCTTGAACTAAGAAATAGATTCTAGAAGCCAAAAAAGGGTATCTTGAGCAATTCCAATAATCGGGTTCATTGATATACCTGATATGGATTCTTTTTCAAACCTGCTTCCATTTTGAGTCAAGAGATAGATAAATAGACACATCCCATTGCACTAATCGGGGGCGTTCGTAGTGACTGAGGGAGTCGAAGACCAAGAAGTGAGTTATTTATCAGCCAAGCATTCTTCTTATGGCTAGATACAATCTCCTGGTCCCTGCAGAAAGGAAAAACTAAGACAATGGCTTACTACGTTCAATCACTACATTCACTTAACATGGCATCATATCTTTATTCACTTATAAAGCATCATAAGAAAATCATAATATTTTAAAAACCAAAATTTTCCTCATTTCATTTCATAAAAACCGAAGGTCTACAATGTGTCTTGCAACATTTCTTACATGAACATCATCATAGCCTAATACAAAAGTGCTACATGAAGGAGGAAATACACAAAATCTATCTAAGCTATCCAAAACCCAGTTGACTGACCTTTGAGGTATGACTTCTCTTCCCAAATCACAAGTCTATACTGCGTATAACGCCTCTCAATAGCTAGAGTCATCTCTCGGTCCTAAAAATTCTTACAATTTTGGTGAATTTTGTGAACCCAATGAGGTAACCATCATCGATGGTTCACTCAATTCATACATCACATCAACACACATAACATATATTTCTCATCTTTGTATTTTTGCATAATTGAACACATCTCACATTTTCACTTAAGTGCAAACTAATTTGGCATTTCAAACAATCAACATACTTATTAAAATGCATATGAAATGCACATGTGACTCATTTCTAATTATTATGTTGTTGTGACCGAGTGCCTAAATTATCTCGTATTTATTGTGGACATCGGACTCATTTCAGTACTGTCCCGTATCTGTCGTAGATATCAGGCTCATTAAATGTTGAGCCTGAGGCTCTGATGCACATAAGTGAGCTTAAAGCTCTTTTCATGTTAGCTACTCAGGTCACAACTATCATTATTTGATCATGCATTCATGTATAGAATGCATTTTTCGCTATCAATCATATCATAAACATTTAGTTTGGCACATTCACATTCAATTAGCACTTCAATATCTCAATCAAATGTCATAATCATCGGACCTTTATTGTCCAGAATCCAACAAGCAAAACACATTCATTCAACAATTCAAACATAATATAAAACAAACATTTAATCGAGTGAGACCGTCTAGGTTATTCATAGGTTGCTCCCGAAGCTAATGCCTGGAAGTTCTAGCAACATCTAGAGGATGACATTCCAGTTGGTCCTCTATAACAAATAACATACACATATATCACAATTTGCACAATTATAAGTGTTTAACAATGCATATGTATATAATGAAATATGTATAATGCATGTTCATGAATCCCAGGTATCTTTCCATCAATTTCTTCACAAAATCAATCCCATAACAAAACTCACCTAAGTATAATTTATACTTAGGTTTATGCCTCAATGAAACCATTGAAATCACAATTCATTTCTCATTGTATCACTTTCAATTTTTGCCCAAAACAAATTTTATGGTCTACTTTTCTTAATCATTTAGACAATGAAAAAGAAGTAATTTGGCAATACTCTCTTATAGAAAAGTGTTCCCCTATCTGTTAAGTTTCTAATGACACTAAAATCACTCAATTTAGTTCAGAAATATGAAATTTATTTTCCCAATAATTTCGGATTATTCTCATTCTAAAACAGTATATTAGATACAAATTCCATCCATAAATTGAAAGTCTTAAAGACTAAATCACAATTATAGATCTTCATATGATTTGTATCCCTACATCTCTAGTTTATTCCAAATCAAAGATCATCTCATTTGAACATCTAGAGAAGAAGTTATGGTCAAAAGAAACAGGACTGTCCAGTTTGCAAATTTCTCTCGGGTGTTTATATCAATTACAAGTCGTGGCTACTATTGAGGAGAACAGTAACTTAAAGGGACAATTAAACATTAGTCGTTGCAATTAAACTCATGGGGTGAGGGAGAAAACTCACTGGTGTGCGTGAGTCATAGGTGTGAGGGTGAGAAGTCATAGGCATGAGAGATGAAGATAAAAAGGTGGGATGAGAGTATAGTCAGACCTATCCCACGTTTAACACTCAATCTCTCTCAATTCATTTCAGATGGCTATAACTTTTTAGTGTAGAGGTAGAGTAATGTCTTAAGAGTCCAATGGTCTAAGTCTCATCTCATTTGGAGGTCGGATGAAGAAAATATTGCTAAAAACCATCGGATGTGCATTACCCCTGAAAAATTCAAAGTTGCTATCGTGCAATCACGCGATAGCGACTTTCTCTATTCAACCTCCAAAGTCACTATCGTTCATTTGCATAATAGTGATAGCGACTCTCTCACCCTTCAATCTGATTCGCATACCTAACTTCTAGCTTCCATAACTTTTGATCCAAAACTCCAAAAATTGTAAACTTTATATTAATGGAACGCTAAAAGAAAGATCTACAACTTTCATGAAGACAGTTTTATCAAAATCTTCCTAAATCAATACAGTTAAATCAAGGAAGTTTCAGATTAACTTTGACCTCTCCTTTCTCTTTTCTTGGATTCATCTTTAGCCAACTTCTTTAAGGTGTTTTCCATCACTAATCCAACATTTCCATTTTCATTCCTAGACTTCCTACTCCATCTCCGTTCAACTCAATACAACAAATTCACACTACCCCTAAATATGTAAGTTTAGTCAAATTCCATTGAAAGACAAAAATCAATTATTCATCCTATTCATTTTCTGCCATTCACCATTCTCTATATTTCAACTTTTGTACACATTCTTTATTTTTCCTCTCAACTTTCATCTATACACTCATTCTCATCTCAGACCATCATTTTACAACTATTCTTTAACTCTAACATTATTCTTTTAGTCATCTCTAAAACACTCACATATTCACGTATACACACATACACACACACACACACACACACACATATATACATGCACAGTGAATAGAAACAGAGCATATCAGCATATCACTTTTTCATACTATAATTTTCTACACTAATCCCATACACCATTTCATTTCTATTTCAAACTCTAAAAAAATCATTTCTACATCACCTGATCACTAATAATCTATCAAATACTAAATAACACTATATCCATATTTTCCCATTCTATTTACACAGTATTCATGAATATACACGTAAATGCCATGTTCATGCAACTAACAGTAAATTCATCAAATTTATTTCATAAATCCACAACTCTAAAGGATTTACTCAGTACTTACTTGTTAAAAACTCCAAGATTTGCAGCTATTCCAAATCCCTAAAATCCATGCAAAATCACGCATTCCATTGTATAATATGGCCAACTTTTGGTTTTTCTTAGGGTAGAAGACGCAATTTGCAGTATGAAAGTGGTGTGGGATATGGAAAAACAAAGAAAACTCTTGGAAGGTATTTTATGAAAAACTCTGTATATTGGGAGGAAATTTGAAGAAGGTGACTACGAAACAACACTTAGATATATATAACTAAGTCCTTTTTAACTCTCTGATATCATAACTCACTCTCAGACAAAATTATAAAGACACTTACTAAATCAGTGACACTTGTCACTTTCCTAATGTCCAAGTTCTAACTAAGTCTCTTTGGAACTAATTCCTGTAACTCTCATCTTTACATCACAATTGTCTCCAATATTCTTTTGATTCCTTTTTCCTATTTTCCCTAAAATTCATAATTTCTGAAATTAATCCTAAATTCACCAAAATTAAAAAAATAATTCTACTAACCAATAAAATTTCCAATAAAATAAATTTCAAAATTCTCGAAAATAACACAACTTAATCCAATTATACCCAGAATTATCCATGAATGTATGTACAATTATTTTCATATGCAAAATTTCACTATTCATGTGTATGTGTATGACATTTTGTGCATGAGCGTGAAAAATACATTTCTAATATCTTATTAATCACTCATATTTACTATTCTAGCTTCCTCGCAAGTAATATGATGTTACATGTAATTTTGACATCAAATAATCAATTTTAATATGAATTAATTTTGAATTAATTTTTGGAATTAAAAGTTTAATTTAATTTGATTAATATTAAATTCTAAACTGAAATGACATACAAGATTAAATTTAGTCAAGTTAACAATTAGGAAGAAATTCGACTCAAGAGTTTAATCAACTTAAAAAATGTAGGATCCATAACTTGTCATAAACAAAATTGTTGTGTTTAATACTATGCACTAGAGGATGCATGTTAGGAGTATTTGTGGGCTTGCATGATGGATGATTATGGACTTAACCCCAATATGATTGGAGTGTCTATATCATGCCATATAGTTATAGTGACTATATATATGTGTGATATATATAAGACCTTTCTAGTTAGATGAGACCGAAGTAGAAATTCCTCACTTAGAATATCAAAACTAACGCCTTCCATTAAGTAGAAATTCCTCACTTAGAATATCAAAACTAATGCCTTCAATTAATACGATGAGAACCAGAGTTTTTTGAGAGTTAGGGTTGCTTGGCAAACACCCAACCCCACTCTACATGATTATGTTCGATCTATAGAAATATGATTTCTAGATTAATAGGTCAATTTTTAACTAAAAGTGTTGATTTGTTGGGCAAACTCAAGGTCAACGTGGACAGAGGTGAAGTTTGGTAGTTTACATTCGATATACATGCATCAAGAGTTGATATCCTAATGAGTGTGCACACATCAACAGTTGATAGCACTAGATTCGATAGTTGCGTTATAAACGCAATTGCTATGACTAATACCTACCTATTGACCTATAGTGGCTTGTTGGGTAAACCCAAGGTCATTTATAGAGTTATTAGATATCGACCCACTAATATAACTTCTATACAAGTTCTCTCATATTCATATTGAGGGTTATGGATTCGCAAGAAAATAGTAGGAGCCATAATTCTTATTATTAAAGTCCTAATTGACATGCATTTATGAACAATCTAAAACCATTTGTCTCTTTGAAATTAGGTTGTAAGAATCGAAACCATGACCACTAGTGTTAACCTACACTTACTTATAGAAGCTAATAAGTTGACTGGACCTAACTTCCTAGACTAGCTTAGGAACCTGAGAATAGTTCTCAAGTCAGAGAAACTAGGCTATGCCTTAGAAGAACGACTTCCCGATCCCCCTGTTGCTGATGCTTCTGATAGTGATTAGAATGCATACAGAAAGCAACTCGATTATATTAAGATGGTTATTTGCATAATGCTGGCCACCATGTCACCAGAATTGCAAAAGCAGCATGAGGCTATGAATGCTCATACTATAGTTTATCATCTGAGGGAGTTGTTTGATGAGCAAGCTAGGTATGAAAGGTACAAGATGTCGATGTTGCTCTTCCATTTCAAAATGGCTGAGGGGACATCTCCAGTGCAATATGCACTGAAGATGAATTAAGAGGTTAGCCTCCTTGGGTTTCCTGATGGATCATGAATTAAGTATAGACTTAATTCTGAATGATTTGGCTAATAATTATTCACAATTTATGCTTAACTATAGGATGAACCATATATCCACCACAATTACTAAATTGATTAATTTGCTCAAAATAGTTGAGCCATCTGTCAGGTAGGATAGTAAGGTTGGGATGCTGGTAGACTCTTCTGGTTCAAGGAGGAAGAGCCAAAAGAAGAAGAAGTCCACAAGGCCTAAGGAGGTGTGGTCAAGAAGAAAGCTAAGGCGACTACCTTTAAGGGAACATGCTTCTACTATGACAATGATGGCCATTGGAAGAGGAGTTGTAAGGGCTATCTAGAGTCACTGAAACAGAAGAAGGCATTAGATGCCCCATTTACTTCAGGTATGTTTGATATTGATATTAATAATATTTCTAATAATAACATATGGGTATTGGATACATGTTGTAGCTACGTATGGGCAATTGAGTAAGAGTTGATGCATTAGCCACAGTAACTTATGTATTGGCATTCCTTAGTGGGCTTGTAATATAATCAAATGATTGTTTTTACGTACCTTTATTGACTAATAATAATATTTCACTTTCTAGTCTTAATAAAGATGGTTTCCATTTATGTTTTAGTAACAATGGTTATTCTATTAGTTTGAATGGAATTCTTTGTGTTATGGGTACATTATGCCATGGAATATACATATTAGATATGTCCAATCTAGTTTTAAATATCAATGATAATAAAAGACAAAAATGGGATAATATGAAATCATCGTACTTATGGCATTGTCTCCTTGGCCATTTAAGTGATAGACATAAGACTAAACTACACAAGTGTGGTAATTTAGGATCATTTAACTATGAATCATATGACACATGTGAATTTGTTTATTAGGCAAAATGACAAAGTTACCTTTTAAAGGAAAGGATGAACAAACTACTAGGCTATTAGACTTAATACATTCAGATGTATGTGGTCCGATGTCCATTCATGCCAAAGGTGGTTTCATATGCTTCATTACCTTTATAAATGATTATTCATGATATAGGTATGTATATCTTATGAGATACAAATCTAAGGCTTTTGAAAAGTTCAAAGAATTCATAAAATAAGCAGAGAAATAGCTAAGAAGAAGTATTAAAAATTTTGATTAGACCAATATGGTGAATACTTAAGCCAAAAGTTTCTAAATTATCTTAAAGATAATGGGATAGCATCCCATTGGACTTCACCTTACGCTACAACACAATGGTGTGCAGAAAGGAGAAACCGAAGCTTATTAGACATGGTGAGGTCAATGATGGGCTTAGTAGATATGCCAAAATCCTTTTAGAAATATGCACTTGAGACTACTGTTTATGTTTAAACATAGTCCCTTCAAAGTCAATTGATGTTACTTCAATTAAGATGTGGAATAACAAGAAATACTATCTTTCTCATATGGAAGTTTGTGGTTATCCAGTTTAGGTGAAGCGGATTCAGTCAGATAAGCTAGAAGCTAAATCTGACAAGTTTTTGTTTGTAAGATATCCTAAAGAAATAATAGGATATCAATTCTACAATGTTTTGGAAGAAAAGGTGTTTATTTCAAAGTATGTTGTCCTTTTAGAGAAAGAGTTTCTTCTAAAAGAAGATAGTAGGAGCAAAATTGAACTTGTAGACGTTTAAGATGCTCAAATAGAGGCATATCATCTGCCTGAACTTAAGATTATTGTTTATAATGATAAAACAACAGTTTAACCTTCTCACACATAAGAAGTTTATAGGTTAAGTAGGATATGTCATGTTCCAGAGAGATATGGATTTCTCATAAATGATCATAATGAGTTATTGCTTATAGAAGACGATGAGCCTATTACTTATAAAGAAGTGCTTAAGAGTTCAAAATTTGACCAATGGCTTCAAGTTATGAAATCCGAAATGGATTCCATGTATGAAACCACGTATGGACTTTTGTTGACCTACCCAAAGGGATAAGACCCATAGGGTGCAAATGGGTTTTCAAGAAGAAAACTGATATAGAAGGTAATGTACTTACCTATAAAGCTAGGCTTATAGCTAAAGGTTATTGTCAAAGGCAAGGAGATGACTATGAGGAAACATTTAGCTCGGTAGCTGTGCTTAAACCCATTAGGATAGTCCTAGCCATTACTACTCATTATGATTATGAGACATGGAACATGGATGTGAAAGTAGCTTTCCTTAATGGAAACCTAACTGAGGATGTGTACATGACATAACTCAATGGTTTCATATCTAAATATGGTGAAAAGGTATACAAGCTTCAAAAATCTATTTATGGATCAAAGCAAACATCCAGGAGTTAGAATATCCAATTTGATAAGACAATAAAAGAGTTTGGTTTCTCGCAAAATCCGGATGAACCTTGTGTGCATAAAAAGGTCAGTAGGAGTGCAATTGTATTCCTTCTGTTATATTTAGATGACATACTACTAATAGGAAATGATGTCTTAGTTTTACAATCAGTCAAGATTTGATTGTCCAAGAATTTCGCCATGAAAGACCTTAGAGAAGCAACTTATATTTTGGAGATAAGAATATAAAGATAGATCTAAGAAGTTGCTTAGTCTTTCTCAGTCTACATACATAGACAAGATGCTAAAGAGGTTTAGTATAGAGTAGTCCAAGAGAGGTTATCTTCTTATGATGCATAGGATTATACTCTCGAAATCTATTTGTCCAAAGACATACAACGAGAGGACTTGCATGATAGTTATAGGATCAATCATGTATGCTTTGTTATGTACGAGACCTGATGTCTCATATGCTCTAAGTGTTACAAGCAGATACCAGTCAGATCCTGGTGAGGCTTATTAGGTGGTTGTCAAGAATATCCTTAAGTACTTGAGAAGAACTAAGTATGTATTCTTGTTATATGGAGAAGGAGATCTTGTTATGAGCGAGTATACAAATAGAACTTGGAGTGACTCTTAGCATTGTTAACCCCATACAATTGTATTGTGACAACAATGGTGCCATAGCGCAAGCAAAGGAACTAAGGTCTTATAAAAAGTCCAAACATGTACTCAAGTGATACCATTTGATTAGAGAAATCAATGGTAGAAATGATGCCAAAATAGAGAGAGTGCCCACTGATCATAATATTGCTGATCCTTTGACTAAGCCAATTCCCAAAAGGAGATATGATTCTCATGTGCTTGCCTATGGTGTTAGATACAAAAGCGATTGACTTTAGTGAAAGTGGGAGGTTATTAGAAAAGTTCTCTAAAGGCAATCGCCTTTAGCACTTATTGTACAAATCTTTATGATTAATAAAAAGACATTTTCATTAATTTGACGTTCATGTTCTTTATGAATTGATATTGATCTTAAACCAAATTAATGACGTCCTTGATAAATTACATAGCATGAAGGAAATCATGATGACATCATGATAATGAGATTCATATCATGTGTAATTATGTTAGTGTCTAAATTACCCCTAGTAATAGGATTAATGAGATGGGACATTATTAATCTAGATAGACTAGCACATATTATACTCCTTGATTAGATCAATTAGTGGATCTCATAATTTGTAAGCATGAGTTGTTTAGAGTTAATATGTGAATGCTCACTAATAGTAGTAAGTATATTAGAGTACTTGTTATTAGCCAATCAAATTGATAATCTATTATGATATTAGTGTTATTACTCGAGAATCTCTGGATAAAGGGGAAATGTCATAAAGATAGTATTCAGTAACATATCCAATTAAGTAATGAGCTTAGGGGATAAGAACTAACATCATTTGGCTAGATGTGACGTAGTCAGTTTAGTAGGAGTTGACACTTTAACCATACTCTAAACCAAGGGGGGGTAGAATAATGAAAGGATGAATTGAATAGGAACATTGTCTATGGAAGGGTTAATAGTCAAACCACTAATTTTCCAATGAATTAGGGGTCATGTTATGTTGTTAAATACTGTTGATGACTTGTTTGAATTAAGTGTTAATTCAAGTGGCCAATATAATTAGGAACCTAATGGTTCACACACATTGGAGATGCTTAAAATGAGAAAAATTGTTTTGGATAGGGATCCAAGATATGAGAGATGCATGACTAAGCTACAAAATTATGGTATTTTAATGTCATTTGATTGTGAATCATATGACACATGTGAATCTTGCTTATTAGGTAAGATGACAAAATTACCCTTTAATAAGCAAGATGACAAAATTACCCTTTAAAAAAGTGGTGAATGTTTTCATACTAAGTTAAGTGGGATTAGAAGCCACTTAATTCCCACTAACTCTCTATTGATGTTGGGGGGTTAGAGGGAGGCCATAGGGTGTCAAGGACACTCCATTTTCGTGCAAAAGTTATAAGAAAACAAAGGGTCTTTTTATGAATTGTTCACCATCTTCTAAAATACTCTCTCAAAGAACACCACAAAGCTAGCAATTTTTGTGTGTTCTAGCCATTCTTCCTAAGAGGTTTCAAGATTCTTTCTTCATGTGGATATCATTAGAGACGTCCTCCTTTGGTTGTTACAATTTACGAAAACTTAACAAGATGAAGACGATGAAGAATGAAGGAGATTGTAAGGTACACATCTTAAGTTCATGTTTTGTTTTACTAAATCTAATGACACATGTTTGATTCTATATTTTATGGGTTTTTTTATTTTCTAATACATATTATGATAGTTGATGCATGTGATGCATGATTGAAACCCAACATTAGGAGGATAGGTAAAAGTAAGTTGGAAGGTTCTCAAATTCCTCTTTAATATCCATTTCATTATGGAATATTAAGGGTTTTAATTACTCTTTTAAGCAATGTTCTATTAGAGATTTAGTATTAGAGAAAAAAGTTGTTGATTTATATCTTTTGGAGACCTAAAATAAAGTTTGAAATGAGGCATGAAAGACTAAAATTTTTGGGTGTAAGTTGGAAGTTCATCACTAATCATTTATACCATTTTAATGGTAGGAGAATTGTTTCCTATGATTTTACCAAAGTGAAAATTTCCAATATCAAAATGTCTAATCAATTGATACATTTTTCTAGTGACTTATCTTAGACTTTTGTACATGTTGAGTAAGTTACAATATATGCCACTAACTTTTCTTTTCAGAAAACTAAACTATGGGAAGACTTAAGGAGGAGTCATAGCAATATATACAAGCCTTTGATCACGATGGGAGATTATAATTGTTTCCTTAACTTAAATGAAGCTTAAGGTTCCAATTTTAATTAAAAAATTTTTACCAAGTAGCTAAGTCATCTTGTTAATAAGATTGGAATTATAGAGTTAAATTATGTGGAGTAGCTTCATGACTGGGGCAATAAATGATTAGGTGATTGGTTAATTTGGAAAGACTTAATAGAGTGATGGTAAACCAAGAGTCACTTAATAGTTTCCCTATTAGTTTCACCAATTTTAGACCTTATCTTTGCTCAAATCACTATTTCATTGAGATTCTTTAACTAAATACCTACTTCTCACTTAAAACACCTTTCCAAATTTCTTAATTTTTTCTCCAATTTAGAAAATTTTGGTGAGGTGGTAAGGAATGGTATGGAGATTTTTGTTGTTAGTTGTAAAAGCTATAAACTTTTGAGGAATCTCTAAGTAATAAAAGAGGGAAATAAAGCTTACTAAAGGAAAGCCTATCCTAATATTGAGATTAAACTCATATCAACTAAGAAAAATCTTACATTAACACAAGAAAAATGCTATCTAGATCCTCATAATTTGAAATCAAGTAAGGGCTATTGAAACTCATTCACTCAATAGATACACCTCATCACTTTAGTGAATAACTCTTTTGTTAAGCAAAAGGCAAAGGTCAATTGGCTTCAAGGGGCCTAACCCTTGATGGATATGGATGGACAACTGTGTAAAGACCGTATGGATAGGGATTATTACATTAAACTAAGGGTCCTAAGCCTTGATGGATATGGACAGACAACTGTGTAAAAACCATATGGATAGGGATTATTACATTAAACTACTTCTAGAATCTTTTGGGGTAAAACTCTACCAAATATCTAGTTATGGATAATCTATCATATTTCATTAATTCTCCTCTTGATCAAATCACAACACAAAAGATAATTTATATTGTCCTTTCAAAAATTGGAAATTAAAGAAGCTCTATTTAGTCTTAATCATAATAAATCACCAAGGGTAGATGGTTACAATGCTTTCTTCTTCCAAAGAATATAGGATCAGATTGGAGGATTAGTTATAGATAGAGTTCAAGAATTTTTATATTCCAAAAAATGCTTATGGAGCATAGTAGTACTTATATATGCCTTGTCCCTAAAAAGAAAAACCTAATGGTAGATTTTGTCTTATATCATGTTATAATGTAATGCACATGGTAATCTCTAAACACTTAGTAGGTGGATTAAAGGTAGCACTCCATATAATCAATCCCATATAGGTGCCTTTATAATAAGCAAAACAATTAGTAACATTTTATGTTAGTTTAAGAATTTTTTAAGCACTATGACACTAAAGCTTCTATATAAGGTTATTTCCTACAAATACACTTTTATAAGGCCCTTATCTCTATGGGTTATAAATTTATCTTCAATGTTATGAGGGCTTTTGGATTCCACAACACTTTTATTGATTATATTAAACCTTGTGTTACAACTAGCTCCTTTAGTAAACTAATGAATGGCTTGCTTTGTAAGTTCTTCCATAGTGCTAAGGGATTAAAGCAAAGGGACCCTTTTCCCCTCTATCTTTTCATAATTGTTATGGAAATTCTTATAAGATTAATTACCTGGAAGATAAATGTCTTTGGATCTTTCAATTTCACCATCATTCGAAGGAGCTCATACTTAATAATTTATCCTTTAAGAATGATCTAATGTTATTTTATGGTGTAGATCCTTTCTTTTTGCATCAATTGGTTAATTCCCTTAATTAGTTTTCTAAAATATATGGCCTCACTATTAATGATGAGAAAAACAAGATCTATATCTCTTCTAATGTTCTTAATGGAGCTATCTTAAGCACTATTTCTGGTCTTAACCTCCACCAAGCTCCTTTCAAATACTTAGGGGTACCTATAACCATAAAGAGCAAGGTATATAGATTGTTTACCTCCGATTGAATATGTAAAGCTAGAATCAATTCTTAATGAAATATAATTCTCTTCATTGTTGAAATGTTGCAATTAATTTCTTCTATTTTCATAAACATTCATATTCATTAGATCTCTCGTTTGTTTCTCCCAAGAATGCTTACTAAAGAGATAGGGAAGCTGAGTAAGAACTCTCTCTATTAAGGGGTTATTAATAATTTTATAAATGCTAAAGTTAAATGGCTTAACCTATGCATACTAAATTAGGAAGGTGGGATGGGAATTGTCTCTATTTACACTATAAGAAATGAAAAAAAATCCCTTCTAAAATATGATGAGGAAAACAGGTACTTCATTAATAACCATATGCTCCTGAATGTTTTCTCCAAGTTGAGATGCATAATAGGGCAATTTATAATAAAAACACAAAATGCTCCTCCTTCCTTTTTCTCCTTATCAACTTTTTTAAAAAATATTGTTCCATCCATCTTTTATATCCATCCTCCTTTATCGTACAATTTTCCCCATTGTCTACTGTCTTATTATTCTTCTTGCTATTGTTAGTGGTGTCTCCTTTCTCCTCCTTTACCTTTTTTTTCAGGTTGGTTTTTTCCTCTATAGTTGTCAAATTACATATTTTTGTTCATCTTTCTCTTTTAGTTCTTGTTTAAATATCCTTCTCCTTCTTTCCATCCTCATCCTACTCCTCCCAAGTATGGAGAGTCTCTTTGATCACTTTATATTTTTTATTTTCCACCTAAACCTATCTTTTACCATTTATGGTAACTAACTTTTGAACCTTTCCTATTTTATTATTGTAATTGTCTATTTTGAGTGTGTTTGTAGAGAAAAAACTCTCTAGTCTCAACCCTTACTCCTAGTGAGTTCCCTTTAATCTTTTTTAAGCCATAAACAACCACTGATCTAACGTTGGGAAGGAGTATTCTTCTCCAACCATTAGCTCTCAAAGGAGATAAGAATAGGTCTTGGAAGACCTTAAGGACTCCTCTTTACATTACTTTCCACCAAAGGTCGAAGATGGAATAGCCATTTTGTGTTAAAGGTAGAGATTCTGAGGGTTAGCGTTATTATGTGGGAAGCATTTCTAGTTGGCTTCTTCTTTCAAACTATTTCAAGTTGGGCAAACAAACTTTAGATGAATAAAGGGCTGGTAAATGTTCTTATCTCTAAAGAAAGCTTGATCCTTTTCTCCTTTTCAAGTTAAAATAAGGCCTTCAAAGTGTTAGAGGAGGGTCTTCGGCATTTTGGATAGCTCCCTATATTCCTACAAATATGGAAACCATGTATAAATTTAAACATGATCAAACATGAAAGCATAATAATATGGATGAATATTCATAGTGTTTTTCTAGAACATTGGACCATATAGCGATGGAGTTTACCTGCTAGCTTCATTGGTAAACTTTTGTGCATAGATAAGAATATAACTAGGAGGAGGAGTTATCTAAAGCACTTCCTAGTTCTAAACCTATTACGAGATTAAACTAAAATAATTCCCTCGATCAAGATTCAATATTGGTTACTTATAATTGGAAACCTTCCCCTAAGATGAAAGGGAATTAATGAAAACCTATAAGGAAACTTTTAAAAAGGGATGATTATTATGAAGTAATAAGGTTAGAGTCAAGTGTAGAGGGCTTGGGGCTTGGGAGGGAGCAAGTGTCAAATGGTGAGGAAGAAGTGGTTCAAAACAGTAAATATTTGAACCAATTAGAGATGCAAGAGCTCATTTGTGAGAAGGAAAATATTTAGCTCAATGAAAGGAATGAAATTCTCTTAAGGGTTTACATGATAGTAATGTTATCATGATTGATCGTAGGGGCATGAAGAAGTATCTACAGATTCCTTGCTTGGCAAGGTTCCAACTTCCCATCAAAATAAAGGAAAATAGAGATAAGTAATAATCCCTTAATGGAACCAAGTTAGGATAACTTCCAAAGTGTTGAATAAAGGAAATCAGAGATGGGAAATAAGAGAAAGAGCTCTAAAGATAAATCTATTCCTAAATGACTTTTAAAATATCGAATGTTTATGGTTTATATTACTATGAAAACCTTCAAACTTTAAGGGATTTTGTCAATATGGAACATCCATGGATCTTAGGGATTTTGAAAACTAGTATTTGATTGGAAAATATGAACAAATTGAAGATTCCAGGAGCAAAGTAAAGCTTTATCTCCAAACACTAGCATCGTCACTATAAGAGAATTGTTTTGGCGTTTAACTATAATTTGGTTAAAGTAGATGAATTATGTTCATATGAGCAAGCTATACATGTATTGGTTAAATTCTTACATGATAGTTATAAGTTGTATGCTTCCATTGTTATGGATCTAATCTCAACTTCTAAAGGGTGAATTTTTAGGAAAGATTGAATCAAAACTAGGTTTACAATCTTTATCCACATATAGTTTCTGGAGATCTTAATGCTATTCAATATAGAAATAAAATTAAAGGTCACATCAACCAATGAAACTATATTATTGATTTCAAGAAGTGTGGAGAAGGATTATGGATTGAATATTTAAAATATGAGGATAGATTTGCATGGAGAAATGAAAAATATGAAAGAGTTTTTTTTAGGAAAAAATTAGATAGATCTTTGGTGAACCTAGTATGGCTCTCCAATTTCCATGAAAACAAAGCTAGGTTTTTGGAGCCTCTATTTTTTGATCATTTTCATATTTTTATTGGTAATATTTTCCAAAATTTATGTAAAATTTCCCTTTTGATTTAATAAATATCTTGTTTGTAATGATGGAATCTAATAGGAAATAGCTAAAGAGATGACAACCTATGCTCATAGCTCTATGCAATTTGTTTGTGTTAAAAAGTTGAAGGGTATCAAAAGGAATTGAAGGGGCTAAATGCTAAAAGGGGGACAATCACTATACTAGCAGTTAGGAATGCAATTAAAAAGTTCTTAGTAACCTAATAAAACCTCTTGAATAATCCATTGTGTATGGAGTTACTAATAAAAGAGAAGATTGGCCTAAAAAACTATCTATCCAAAGTGGAGGATCATGCCTCTCATCTCAAGCAAAAGTCTAGGGTCAATTGGTTGAAGTAAGGGGTTAAAAGTACTAAGTTTTTCTTTTAATTCAGTGATAGTAAGGAAAAATGTTAATAACATTTGCTCTATTACCTCCCAAAATGGAGCTTTACTCACTAGTTAAGTGGATCTATTAAATGTAGTATAATTTTTTGGAAAGCTCTATTGGTACTTATTCTCATAGATTATCCCCAGTGGAAATCCTCAGGGGCTTTACTAATACTCAAATTAGACCATAGGACAGTCTCCTACTCACTAAACAAGTTAAAGATCAAGAAATAAAGTAGGCTATTTTTCAATTCAATAGTAAAAAGGTTCTAAGGCTGGACGACATAAATGTATTCTTTTTTCATAAAAATTCACAAAAAGTTGAGTTTATGATTAAACAAACCATTGAGGAGCTTTTTTGCTAATGGATGTCTTCTCTAAAAGATCAATCAAACAATTATATGTATTGCCTCTAAGACCCCAATACTTTTTCCTTTAAGGTCTTTATGCCTATTTCTTGTTGTAATTTTCTTTATAAAATCATTGCAAAGATTCTAGCAAATAGATTAAGAGAGTTGTTTCATTATAGTATTAGTGATAATCAAGGTGATTTTCTAAATGGTTGAAAATTTGGAAACAATGTTCTTATTGCTCAGAAGCTCTTGAAAGTGTATTCAAGGGAAGCGGTCTCACAAAATTGTGCTATCAAATTGGATTTCAATAAAGCATTTGATTTCCCTCGATATTTAGAAAATGGTTGGTAGCTTACATCTCCTCTATATCCAACAGTGTGTTAATTAATGGATTCCCTTCCAATCTTTTTAAAAATGTTAGGTCCTTTCTATGAAAGCATTGACTTTACTTTGAAACACAATAATATGATAATTGGTAACATCAAGTAACATGGCAAATGTAAGAGGATTAAACTAACTAGCTTATATTTTAGAGGTTACTTGTTGCTTTTTCAAAGTATGATTTTTGAGGTAGATAAAATCCCTGTTTAAAAGAAGTAGTCCTTGGCAATTGTACTCCTTTATTCGACTTTCCAGAATTCCTATCAAAATAGGTTTAACTTCTTTAATGTAATCCATAATAATCAGTGATAATTTGCACTATTAATCCTACTTATATTCCATAATAAAATTAACATTAAGGTATGGGAGATAGAGCTTTTTCTTCTTTGAGCTTTCCTTACAACGCTCTAGAGACTAGTTCCAATATTCATCTCTTTACTAGAATTTTCCTATAATACTTCCTATGACTTATCTTTTGTTTCATTTAATTTCTATTTTAAAGTGGTTAGATAGCAAGGTCCATTAACCTTAGTAAGGCTAAGTTTATCTTTATCTGTTGAATCTATTAGGCTCTCTAGTTATATTTCCAAACTACCTTTATCTATCTTAATCTTATTTATGCCATCTTGTTATGTTTGACAATGTCATTACTAGTCTACTCCTTATTCTGAGTATTTTCAACTTCATTCCCTAAATCCATTAGGATTAGTTCATTGTATTCCTCAATCTTGAATTTCCTAAAAATTGGTTTTTAGTACTATTTAGGCTTTAAGGGTTTACATCTCTAATTATAGGTTATAATAAACTAATCTTCAAAGAGATTCCATGCCTTATCTAATCTCAATATTGGTATAATTTTAGGAAGCTCTTTAGTGATTTCAACTAAAGCACAGATTTTTGCTTAATTAAATCTTATTATAGTGGCTATATGTTCCTTAATATAGAGGGGATTCCCAATGTAGCTTCCTATTTAACCCAGTCCCTTAGTAGTCATTACTCTAGGGGAATGTTATAAATATTTGCCTATATTGAGATTTTCTTTTCCCTAAGGTCTTTATGCTTTGTCCCTGATCTCTAAGACTGTAATGGGTAGTCGTTGAGAATTGAGGAACCAAGGTCTTGATTCTAGTATCTTATGAGCAAAATTTGGATTATTAAATATAAATAAGAAGATATTATTATCATTGAAAAAGATTATATGTGATCCTATATTTCTCTATTATTTTGCAGCCTAGATATTTATAGAATGAAATGAGTCTCTCCTATCTATAAAGAATCCTAGTGGAGTTGCCTCACATTTCTTCATTCCTTACTTAAGAATATCAATATCTAGTGCAACAGTAGTTTTCCCTTCAAAGCTTTTCAGGAGGCAAAAGTGGAGTGGTAGAGAAGAAACAACATCATCTAAAACTTATTTCCAGGATTTCCTTATAATGGCTTTATCCAAAGGTTTCCTATAGAAGTTGCAAGGCATAAATGCTATGGCCACAATGATGTTAGGTACCTACAAGATAGGATTAGAGTCTAGGAGCGTAAAATAGACTTGAGATAAATTATCTAGGTTAAAAGATTTGTAATTAAGGGATGGCACTACCTAGAGGAGGAAGTCTTCTTAATAAGTAGAGTAGGTTTATATGCTGTGTTTAGAGGGAAACTTTTTCCTGGCAGTTAATTGTCAAGCCTTCTAATTTGTAGAATTAGGATTAGAAGCAAAGGTAAGAAACAAGGAGAAGAAGGCAATAGTCCTAGGAGGAAGAAGAAAAATTAATAGCTAGTTAAAACAAAAAGCAGCTAGAAAGGGTATAACTAAACAAGAGACAACTTGATATAAAAAGAAGGAACTTAGAGGGAAGAGGACTAAAGAAGATGCAATTAAAAAGATTAATAGGTGAGATAGTCCTAACAAAAAAGGGATTAAGGGGGAAGAGGACAGAGAGGTAGCTAACAACGATACCATTAGCTAGGATCAAAGCTAGAAGCCATCACAAACGTTAGAGAAACCATTATATACCTTACAGATCAGAGAAGCCATTATATGGTAGTCATAATTCGTTGTTAGATGTCAATCATAATTTATGATTATAAATTATTTAGTTAAAGAATTAAAGATAATTAAAAGAATTCAATTTATCTAATCATAAATAAGATTTTGTATATATAGTTTATATCGATTGCTAATATATTTTGGAATTGTTTCATAATTGATACCTATTACCAATTTATTCAGGAATCTAATGAATCATATATAAAAAACAGCTAAAGAGAAAAAGTATTTGATCAAGTTATACTTGATTGTAAAATTTGAGAAACTTTAGAATTAAATATAAGATATTTGATAAATAAGAACTAATATTATATATTTAATCTTATTTAAGTTTGATTCATATTTAATTAGAATAAATTATTTAAATTAAAAATTAAATTAAATTCAACTAAATTAGTAAAATTTTCAAATCCTATTATAATTAGATATATGCTTTAAAGGAACTAATATTTCTTACTTACTCATCTATATCCATTTTATAGAGTTCTCTTAATTAATTTATACAGATATCATTTCATTAATGTTGCTTAAGTCTTCTTCCTACTGCATTTTATTTAGTTATATCCCTATAATTTCTTCTTACCACCCAGTTTTGAATACCTTACAGTAGGTACCTATTTCTTGGTGGAATTACTTAGTTTCCAAGGGTAAGTTTAAGATTCCTTTCTTCTCCACCTAAACATTTTTCCCTAACCTTATAACAGGCATGATGTCAAGAAATGTTGAGTCCAAATTTCCATTGGCAAGCTGTAAAAATTCACCCACATTGGAAATGTATCTATTTTACCTCTTTCCAACTCAATGCTAGGCTTCCACTTTTGAAAATTATGATATAACAATAGAGTATTTAGCTTAAACTAATGTACTGGTTGATTCACTCAACTAGGTTGAAATTGATAATACAAATGGGAAAGAAACTAAAATGAATAAGTTAGAAGTTGAAGTTTCTAACACAATGAATGAAGAAGCTGAAGCTCAAATTGTGAAGCTGGGAGAAACTGATGTTGAAATAAACCATTACATTATTGAAATATCAAACATGGTGAACAAAGTAACTAAAATGCAAGCAGTGAATAGTGGAGAATTTGAGGAGATTAAAACTCAAACTTTTAACATTAGAAGAAAATCTACAAGCAAAAAAGGGAAGCATAACATCAAAAATATAAGGGAATCTCCCCCATATGGCATTCCTTGTTTGGAACATTAGAGGGCCTAATGACCCTCTAAAAAGAGCAATGGTAAAGCAGGTTGTGAAGGATAAGAAGACTTGTTTAGTTGGCCTTATTGAAACTAAAATAAAAGATCCTTAGTTACTTATTGGCTCTAGGTTTTTAGGTGCAAATTCACAACTTATCTCAAACCATATTTCACATTACATTGTGAGAATTATTTTTCTTTACCACACATATTTGATTGAATTCCAGGCTTTCGAAGAAAGTGATAAACTTATTCAGCTAAAATGCTAGCTAAGTGGTATGATTCACAACTTTGATTTGTCTCTAATCCATATATCCAAATTTGGCTTTCAAAGGAATAAAATCTGACTAGATTTGCAAAGGATATAAGTGAGAATCTAGCATCTTTGGCTTTTGGTAGAAGACTTCAATTTTTTCCTAAACTCGACAGAAATTGAAGGTGGTAAAAAGTTCACTCTAAGATCAACAAAAGAGCTTACTAATCTACTCGCAAGGTGGATTTGATGGACCTCAGCTACACTGGTATACATTTTACTGGGACAAACAATCAGTAGGGCAAGATGCATTTCAGAAAAAACTTGAGAGATCATTAGTTAACTCATTTTGGCTAAATTTGTTTCCTCAATCCTATGTTCATTATGGAGAGAATATGTTTTTAGACTATTATTACATGATAATTAAAAAAATTATTGAAACCTGAAATATTAGGCCCCATTCAGATTCTTTAATGGAATCTTTCACATGGAAGGATTTATGGAGTTAATCAACAGATGCTGGAATAAAGAAGTTGATGGGCTTAAATTTTACCAACTTATGCAAAAACTAAAATTGGTAGGAGAAAATTTAAAGTAATTTATTCTTGCTAAATCATAGAATCTCATTGCTCTCAAGAATAAACTAACTCGTGCTTAGGAGAATTGCTATAACTTTCCTCAAAATGGTGACTTGAAATTGGTAGAATTGCAAAGGCTAAAAGAGTATCAAGAAGCTTTGAAACTTTATAATTTAATTGGATGAGGGATTGGGACTCCAACATAAAATTTTTCTACTCCTATCTACTTTCTAGAAGGAATGTCAATAAAATTATAGAAATATATAATAGCTAGGGAGTTATTGATTCAAACCAAGAAAGCTTACTTAAGCTATCAAGAAATTTCTTTGCTCAATTGATAGGGTCTGAGGAATTTGTTAAGCCAAGCTATAATGTGCAAAGAGTATTATATTGTTAAATAGATTAGTGCATAAAGAAGTCTTTGGTTTGCCCATTTTTAGATCAAGGTTTCAGAATAACTATATTTAGTTTACATCTATCAAAAGCATCTGATTCAGATGGTTTTTTTAACATGATTCTTTCAAAATGGGACATCACAGCCCAAGAAGTAAAAGCCCTCAAGCATGGTAAATTTTAGACTAATTTCCTATTGTAACATAATATACAAAGTAATTGCTAACCTTCTTGTTAAAAGATTGAAGAAGGTGCTTAGAGTAACCATAAATACTTTGTAAAGGGCTTTCATTCCAAAAAGAAACATTGGTTATGACATTATACTCTTACAAAAGCTGCTAAAGGACTATAACTCACAGAAGAGAATCCAAAATTGCTTGCTGAAATATGATTTTTATAAAGCCTTTGACATAGTTAGTTGGGGATTTATACAACTATGTCTTCAAGGAATGCAAATGTTAGATATATTTGTGAAATGGATGATGACTTGCATACAATCCTCTTCACTTAGTGTGCTAATTAATGGTCTTCCTACTACACTTATCAAAATGGTCAGGGGATTAGATAGGGGGATCCCTTATCCCCCTATCTATTCACCCCTGCAATAGAAAGGCTATCAAGATTACTGCGCAAATTGATATCTTGTAATGGAGGTTCCCAATTTCACTATAAATACAGAGAAGTCAGTTTAACACATCTTATTTATGAAGACGATCTATTGCTTCTTTATGATACAGATCTATGTTCTATAAACATAATGCTCAATATCCTAAAAGTGTTCTCAGAGTGGTTGGGTCTAAAGTTTAACTCTGATAAAAGCTGCTTATATATCCTTAAATGTAAGAAATCAAGAAGAACTCAGTAGAATTGTAGGGCTGAATGTACATCCCACTCCCTTTAGATACCTTGAAGTACCAATTACCACTTCTAAGCCTAAATTCTCTACTTATCCCTCTTATTGAAAAGATCAGTGCAAGAATAAATGCTTGGCAATTACTCTCTATGCTGCTAAACTAACTCTCATTATTTCATTAATAAGTAGTTTGCATATAGACTAGATAACACATATTGCTTTGCAAAAGAAGGTGATAAAGGAGATAGACAAAATTGTAAAAACATTCCTATAGACTAACAAAATAGAAATTTAAAAAAAATGCTAAGGTTAAGTGGAGTGAGATCACTATCCCCAAGCAACACGTTAGACTTAGAATTATATCAATCTTAATAATATAAAAGGTGCTAATGAGCAAGAGAACTTGGAGACTCTATACAGACAAGAAGGCCCTTTGGATCAAATGGATCCATAAATGGAACCTTGAAAACCTAAATTTCTGGCAGATTACATATATAAAAGAGGTTTCTTGGTTTCTCAATCAATTGTTGAAATTGAGAGGTATGTTGTATCCAAAGATTAAGCATAAGTTGGGAAATAGTGAAAATACATGATTTGGTTCGATAATTGGTCAGATGCAAGCTCCTTTATACAAAGAACTAATATTAGCCATTTGATGAATAGAATTCCTTAGAAACTCAAAGTATCCTCTCTAATTTTGAATGGTGATTAGTATGGGAGTTTCAAAGGTTTTCATTCACTTGTTAAGCGCTTACCACAATTGATCAAAATGAAAAGGGAAGATCTCATTATTTGGACTCCCAATTTGAATGGAAGATTCACAAATGAATCTTGTCATAGAGTGATAATTAGTAGTTCAGTAGATGTTCCATGGTATAACCTTTTATGGAAACAAACTCTAAATCCTAAAGCCTTAATAGTCACTTGGCTAGTGATTAAAAACAAGCTTCAGACCAAGAGTAGATGGTTTGATACCAATGAAACTACTTCTAAATCATGCAAAGAAGCTGTTAAAGATATAAATCAACTCTTCTTTCAGTGTAGTTATTCGAAAACAGTTTGGAGCAAAATTCTATATATGTTAAGAATGGACAATTACATATACATATAGGAGGAATCTTTTAATTGGCTCATTAACCACACACATCTTGGAAAGCAAAATCTCATATTACTCAAAGCAACATTCACCACCACCATTTACACTTTTGGAAAGAAAGAAACAACAAATTGTTCAAGATGATTGTAGAAGACAAGTACCAGGTAACCTTGAAGATACTCAACTGGATTAGAGCTGATGTTATTGCAAAAAATGCCCAAAATTCTCTCTCACTTGACATGAAAAATAGATGGAACTTATAATTAGTATGTTGTATTTATCTTGTAACTGAGCTAAAATGTTTTTATCTTTAGTTAGCTTTTCCAATCATGTTTTAAACTAACATATAGTTAGTTTCATAGAAGTCGTTGTATTGTTGAATTTTTTTGCTAATGTTAATGCAATTTATTCATTTCCCCAAAAAATTATATAGATATTATTAGAGACTGAACCCTTGTGTGATTATAGTGCATGAATTTATGGTAGTAAAGCTAATTTAAAAATCTGTTTAAAGAAAGTTGCAGAAATCTAATTAAGTTTCATAATAAGGTATAAACCTATGATTCATATTTTATTATGTTTTGTTTATTAATTAAATCACAGAGTTTAAATTAATTTTAACTTCAAAAAATTGAATTAAAATTTTTTTCACTACATTTGAGATCAAATCTCACTCTAATTTTTCAATAATAACTACGAACTTTTACATTAAAATTGGCATTCATGTCATTGGCAAGTTTTCCAACTTGCGAACTGCAATTCCAACACATCATGATAATTGTTTTTTTGCTTTGGTTAAGATCTCCCTCCTTGGCAGGTTACCCCCAGGAGGTCTCCTAACAGATTTCGGTGCACATAGATAATAGTTTTGGAATTTGGCAGGAAGCGGTCAATAATTTGTACTAAAGCTAACGAAAGGGCTCCTAAAAAACAGAAATGTATTTCCTTTACGACATTGTTCTCTTTAACAGATTCCAAAACTATGGTATTGTTAATATATTATCGTCGGAGATTTTGGCAGAGTCAAAAATATTTTTACACTATATAAGTAAAATATGGACTACAATATATATTTTAATAGTTTTAATTTAATAAAGTAATGATTATGAATAATTTAAGAAAAATATTTAAATACAATATAAATATTATAATTTAATTTATAAAAGATCATAAACTAAGTTAATTGTTTAGATGAATGTGTAAAATAATTAATTGCATTGTAAATATATGACTAACAAACATAGAACAGCAAAATAGTGTATTTATTGCCACATAAAAGTCGGTAATTTGATAAAAATTAGGGCACGTGGTTAATGACATTAATACAACAAACATGATATGATCTTGCTAAACAAAGCACGATCTTATTAAAAGAAGTGAAACAATTTTAAGCTTTTGAAGAGAAATAGTTGAGGAATGTTGCTGCAGTTGCGGCGGCGCCTCCCGTGATAGCATCCGTCACAATCCTGTCTTTGCTCTTATTGCTAGCAGCTGATAACAGAGCCCCAGTCAATACACCACCAACCATGGCATTCTTCTGTAAGTTATACAAACACAAGGAAATTTTAAAAATAATAATCTCTTGCACAAAAATAGCACCAAGACTAAAAAAAAACTGACTTAAAATTATCAATATATAAGAAACTGCGTGCTGACGAGGATTTCAAAATGCTCAGAGTTTTTCAGAAAATACATACATTCCAGAGGAATGATATTCCGGTTAAAGACACCAAAATGGCTTCATGTCTAAATTATTAGTATTCCAGTACGAGAAAACATACCCAATCTCGAGTGCCTCGGATTCTTTCCATCCCATATTCCATTCCTAAATATATACCAGCCATTGTTCCTAAAACACCAAGCAAGCAACTGACATCATCAGGTCAAAGGCAAAACATAATTAAGCTCACTTATTACACGAGTTCTGACTTCTGACAGAGGTCTGCAAACTAATTATATGATATACAAACTTACCCCAGTAAGCTCCTTCTTTGCACATCTTTTTCAGCTGTCATAACAATGTCCATAATCAGGACAAAAAAAGATCAATGCTTTTATTTCATTCTAAACCGATCACCACACAATATAGAAACATAAGAAGGATATTCATCGCTACAAGCTTCAGCTAGAAGATGCACGGCCTTTTAGACTTCAAATTCGAAAAAAAAAAAAAAACCATGATTATAAATTCAGAAAAGAATTTATTAAATTCTTTTGTGGATGGCTCATAAGGAGATGAACTCTTCAAGAAGTCCCTAACCAAAGATTTAACTTGAGAATTCCTTTTTCAGATGCATGCGAGGTTCTAAGATTGCCATCTGGCGATATTTCTCAGAAGTGGTAAATTGAGGACCAACGAAACGTTGATCTAGACCTTATCCAAGGAGCAGCAAATGGAAAGAGCGACCCAGGTTAAAGGATTGCGATTTGCATAACTAAGAAAAATGACATCTAAATCTTATACAATGAACAGTAAATTATAGGAGCATCGTAATGGTTAACCTCAAAACGGAGCTAAGAATGCAAAGTCATGGAATCCAAAGTTATTGATAAAAAAGAATCCCTTAGAAATGAACACGTTTGATCACTCGTGTTGGTGTCCACAAAAGGAAAAAGTCGTAGATATTCACCGTGCCCTCCAAGCTGTGAGTTGAAAGATTCCCTGTTAAAACCATTATTCCATTAGTCCAGAATTTCGTTTTTTAAATGATATACGATGATTAAAGCGCGAGTCCCATCCGCTTATCATATTTCAGTTTTGCTCAGAAAATTGAACAAAAATAATTAAATGGAATGGAGAGAAATGACCTCGCTTGACCAAATGATACGAATCCTCTGCAAGAGCTCTACCAGCTGCCACCTAATTAAGTTTGATGAAACACGATAAGTATTTCACAATCATTTCTCAGAAGAAAACGTGAACAAGAACCCGAAATGCATAGATTAGAGGTGACAAGAAAGAAACAATGCATACAGTTCCAATCTTCAAGAAGCCATCGATGGTGAGGTTTAAGAAAGGATTGCCCATGTCGATAGCAACGTCAAGTTTGGGGGATGTTAGAGAACCAGAGAACCTGCTATGTGGCATTTTGTTTTCTTTTTAATTATTATTGTTGAATATTCTGCACGCCTTTACTCTCACTCTTCTAGTTTATCTGCTTTGGCTTTAGTTTCTTCTGGTTCGTATCTGAAATTTTTTTTGAAGCTTTTCGTTCTCATATGTAAGGGTGATATTTAGAAGCTAAATTAAGAAATAGTGAAAGTTGAAAAATCAACCTCCAAAAGGTCGCCGACGGCAGAGGAAGCGGAGGTGATACATGTGAATGGCACCTATAAATTGATTTCTTTTAGTTATGATCTTGTGCCACGGAACAACAATCTTTTCCTCTCTTTGTTTGGAGGTTGTTGTTCTTGTTCAATACTAACTTCAGGTACCCTTACTCGTTTGACTGATTAAATCAAAGTTAAGATAAGTAAACTTTTGTTTGTTATAGCATCTAGATATCAAAAGCAAACTTCCCCTGGCACTGAGCTGATGCGGCAGCTTTAGAAGTTAAAGAAAATATATAAATGTTTAAATTTACAAATTTTAATAAAAATGAAAGAATATTACTGCCGCTGTAAGCTAACGGCATTAGGTATCTTCTTTAGTGATCAGTATAGAAATAGTGAGACGTATTGCAGTGTTTCATTGAATTAATTGTCAATTACACAGTTCTTAATATACATGTTTGTAGGGTCCACGATAAACATGAATTGAGAATTACAACTGAAATATTAAGCAATCACCATAAGTGATAGAAATTTAAATGATATGAATAGTTGAGAATATATCAGATAAGATATTTTATCAACCCCTTAAAGCTCATAATCGAACCAGATCGTAAGGTTGTCTCATAGTCGAAGAAATGTTGAAGAGGACAGAGCTTTAGTCATGACATCTGCGAGCTAATTAGAATATAAAATAAGCCGAATATGGAGAGCCTTACAAGCAACCAAATCATGAACGAAGTGAATATCTATTTTAATGTGATTGGTGCAAGGATTAAAAACCATATTTGAAAGACAGCTCGAGGATTATCACATTAAAGAGAAGGTGTAAGGTGAGACAATCTAAGTTCGACAAGAAGGAAAGGTATCAAAGAGAGCACAATAGAAGCCTAAGTAATACTTCTATATTTAGCTTCTATGCTAGATCTAGAAATTGTAGGTTATTTTTGGCACTCCAAGAAATGATATTAGGATCAAGAAAGATGTAGCATCTAGATGGGAAGCGATAATCATCAAGACAATCTACCTAATTAGCATCGTCGTAAGCTTATAAAGATAGTGACGTGGATTTGGTTAGGTGGATGCTATGAGAGGTTATAGAGCAAAGATATCGCAAGACCCACTTGAGCGAAGTCCAGTGAATGTCACTAGGACACTATAAGAATTGAGACATATTATTGACAACAAATTGAATGTCAAGGTACGTGAGTTATAGATATTGAAGAGCACCAATAGTGACGCGGCATTTAATAGGATCAAAAAGTAGAGTGCAATGATTGTTAGAAAATGGGAGAGTGTGAGTGACAGGTGTGGATTTCGGTTTAGACTGATCTAGAGACATACAATGAAGAAGATCCTTAGTGCATTGAGATTGTGTAAGGAGAAGACTACAGGAAGTAGCTTTGGCTTTGATTCCAAAAAAATGATGTACAAAACCTATGTCTTTAATGAAAAAGGAAATGATGACAGTGACAATTAATGTGGTGACAAAGGAGGTGTAAGAACTTATGACTAAGATATCATCTATATAAACTAAAAGGAAGGTGGTGTCAGAGGACATTTTGTGAATAAAAAGAAAAGTATCAATTTTAAAAGGAGTAAATTTGAGATTAAGAAGTTTTTGACTTAGGCAATGAAACCAAGCCCGAAGAGCTTATTTGAGATCATAATGAGCTTTATGAAGGTGAAAAATATGATGAGGATGATGTGGGTCTATAAAGCCAGGAGGTTTAGACATATAATCTAGCTTTTGGATGTATTCATGAAGAAAGAAATTATTAACATCAAGTTTGTGATTGTTTTGCGTTTTATGAGATGGCTAAGTTGAGAATAATACAAATTGCCAGACTAAAGGTAGAAGTGTAACTAATGCTTAAGGTTTGATGATGACCTTTGGCAACAAGACACACTTTGGAAAGCTTGATAGCACCATCATAATGTCCTTTTAGACAGAAGACCTATTTATAGTCGCTAATGTTGGCATGAAGAGAAGGCGTAATTGTATCAAATAGAGTCTCTTCTTAGCATCTTCCTTGATAGATGCATAATTGAATATATTTATACACCCATATTTGATGTATTTGATGTATTTAACTTAATATTTTGTAGTTTTATTGTAATTTTGGCACTTAATTCATACCAAAAGGAGAAGAATTTGGATGAAAATGTCACACAAAATGAAGTTTTGAAGAAAATTAGAGAAACTTTATGCTCGTGTAAGTCTCTCAGCCCATAAAAAATTGCAAAATTTAGAGATTTTAGAATATACACGGTCTAGTACATGCCTATGTATCAAATTGTGTATCTCCTATGACCCTAAAATATACTATAAAAAGACATGAGGAAAGGTCAATTAAGGAGAGAAAATTTAGAGCCAATTCCAAACATAAAGAACATACAGAAGGGACGATATTGATCCAAAAATATGGAGAACATGCAGAATTCATCAAGAGATCCAATAGATTACAATATCAAAATTTAAACTTATAAGAACATTCAATATAAGAGAAAGGGAGGTTTAGAATTATGAATGATTTTTTCTATTTGTTTTTCTTCCTATTTATCTTTGATTTTGTTTTCTTTTATGTGAAACTAAACATATTTAGTTATATAGAGCTTTGTTTAATTCTTAAATTCATAGGTTTCTTCCAACTAGAAGCGAATTATACTAGCTAAATCTGTTGGACCAATGGTGGTTGACAAATTAAATCCCACTTATGTTTTGATAATAATAAAATGTATAGAATTGGTTAAGAAATTATTTCAGGTGTTTTGGATTGAAATAAATCTAGAAAGTATTATAAATGATGGTGAAATCAAGAAGGAAGTAATCTTCAACATAATAGAGCTATTAAAGATGAAGATTATGGGTAGATCTGATTAAATGTATCCGTTGGAGTCAGCACAAGTCGACCAGCATTTCACAAGTCGACTAATAAATTAAGGATCATCAGATGTGGTTTAAAACCAGTCGACTAATGAGTTGCAAGTCGACTACAAATCAATTGAATAGGATCACTAGTCGACTATCATGGCACTAGTCGACTTATCGAGGAGCGAAATCAAAGCCTGCAGTGAAAAATGTTAATACTAGTCGACTATAACAGCTCGACTAGTCGACTATCAGGTGGAGTTGAAC
>JAOQMP010000208.1:15662729-15676520 GCA_027563575.1 Erythroxylum pedicellare
CTAGCCAAATGGGAAGAACAATGTTTCATGAGGAATTTTACTATATCATTGCTTATGATAATATTGGAGGCTTGGAATGAGAGGCATGTTAATATGCATTTGGTAACTCAACCAATGTTGGTGATGCATTGTGATATTTTTGGTGGTAGCTAATGTAAGGTGCTTTACAATATGTGGCAACTGAATGAGCAACCTAATTTTATGGATAATTGACCTCCAGATATGACACTTATGATCTATGTTAGAGAAACCATTTTAAATTTCCATGGATTAGTTAATTTTTAATAAGATTTTAGTAGCAACAACAACAACAATAACAACAAATAGGGAAGTTAAGTATCAAAGAGCTTGTGACAAAATTTATGATTACAGTTGCGACTCGCTTATATATAATTGAAGGGTCTACTTAAAAATTGAAAACTCATATTGGATAACTCATTAAGCTTATCTCTAAAGGGCATTAAGATGTTTTACTTGGCTACATGAGGCAAATTCAAGTTAGCAAGTGGTTACAATAGCTTTAAAGAATGAGAAGGAGCTATAGGTTAAAGATAAAGAGAAAGAAGAGAAGGATAAGGATGTTGTGTAAAAGAATAAGAAAGAAGAGAAGGAGAAAAAAAGTGACAAGGAGTTAAATATAGAAGCGGTTAAACAGGATGAGTCGATAATTCCATACACGAACAAGCTCAAAATAGAAAGAAAAGAGGATAAGTTTGGTAAGTTTCTAGATCTTCTGAAATAAGTACTTGTAAACATATCTTTTATTGCATCTCTTTCTAAAAGGTCGAAGCATTAGAGGACCTCTTTTCTAGTAAGAAGACGCATGAGGAGTTATTAGTGGTTAATTTAAATGAAGAGTGCTCCTATATCTTGCAAGGAGAAGAAGGGAAGATGGATAATCTATAGTTACTAGAATATGAAAGTTTAAGGAATCTTGGATTATGAAGAAGAGTGGAAGCAAGCCCTTAATTATAAATCTAAGATGAATAAAGGGCTTGAGGATAAGTCCAACTAAAAGACTCATAAAGAGTTGTTGGTTTAAGTGTAGGTATTAAATACTTTCAATAATGAGAGAGAGCTCCTTCTTCTCTCTAGAAATTGCATATTCTATATTGAGGTGAATGGTTTGCATATTCTACATAGTGGTGAATGGTCACATTTCATATATATATTGCTTCTTCTCTTTTGGTTTGTGTTCTTCTCACTAATTCGTTCCACTCATCTTGGTTTTTCATTTTGTGCTTCCTAATTGTTGGTCTTCCTGCTCTTTTGAAATTCTTATTAGTCTTTTAAAATATTTTCTTGTCTTTCTAACCTATATTCCTATTTTATCCCCTTAACGAAGGATGCTATTTTTCTTTTCCTTACTCCTTCCATTTTTTCCTTGTTCTTCTCCCTTGAACCTCCCCTTTCTTATCTCTTAAGTTCTTGTACACCACCATAACTGGGACTATTAACTAAAGGGCTAATTAGTCTTTTATCAAAATACTTCTTTCTATCTTTACTCCTTTCTTTCCTTCTTTATTAACTACCATTTAAACCTTTACCTCTCTATCATTAGCAGACAATTTTATGGCAATGGAGACAAACTTTGTTGGAAACCTATAATACATAATGTCTCTCACACCCCTTTATGCTAATCTTACCCTTGTCTTTAACTAGACTCCTCCTTTTGTGATATTTAGCTCCTCATTAGCGAATCCCTCACTTAGTTGGAATCAAGTGGTAGGGAATTATTATAGGGAAACTCTACACTTTTCTCCACTAAAAATCAAAGAAGGTAAAAATTTGGTGGCTTGTGATATCTAGGTGTTGACTGAGGGTGCCAAAGCTTAGAAGTCAACTTTAGTAAGATTCTTTTATGGGAAATGTATAGCTTTCCCTATAATGATGGAGTGGGCTATGAAAAGTTGGAAAAGTAAAGGATTGACTAAGGTTTTACTCTCTGAAGATAATTTAATAATGTCCAAATTTGGTTGCCGAAGCTAATGCTAGGGAGATAATAGAGGATGGTCTTTAGCACATTCGGAGTCAACCTTTGTTTCTTCAGCCTTGAAAACTAGGCATAAGGATTGATAGTGTAACCCAATTTTGTGGGAATACTTATTTCCATGGATGAGACGACTAGTCATCATAGAAGAATAGTTAATTGCTAGATTGTGTGTCAAGGTAAAGGGTGGGAAAGAGTTACTTGATACCATTCCTATTGTTAAATTAAGTGAAAAGGAGGCAATTATGGAGGATTAGTGAAGGTAACACACTGATGGAGGCCCAAGTTTCACCCTCATACTAAGAAATGGATAGACATTGGAAGAAGATTTGAGAAAGGAGATTATGAGGAACTAATGAGTTTAGAGAAATAAAGGAGAGAATGTACTAGGTTAAGTAAAAAAAAAGAAGATAATTGATAAGGAAGATAATATTTCTATTAATACTTTAGGGCCCATAACTGATTAAGAAAGACCTACTGGTCAATAAGAATTGTCCCCCAATAGTAAAGAAAATACTTCTAGCAAAGTGAAAGAAGTTAGAGATGAGACTATTAACAAGGCTGAGATAGCAATTAAAGGTGGAGTACTGCTTCGTCTCCTATCTTAAAATATGAGATGTTGAATACTCCCAATAAAACAATTGAGAATGGAAGCTATTTCTAGGAGATTTCAAAGAGGAAAGATGGAAGGAATAGAAGGAAGGGTACCTCTTCTAATAAAGCTAAAATGTAATGAATGTAGTATTATGGAACATCAAGGGTCATAATAGGCCCCTACATGAAACAAGCTATTAATGATTTTCTAATTACTAATATTAGTAATTTTGGGAATTTTGGAAACCAAATTGAGTTATAAGAATCTTTTGAAGCTTAAGAGGAGGTGTTCTAGATGGTCTTTTGAAATCCACCATCTTAGAAGGATAATCATGTTTGATGTAGCTAAAGTTGATATGGTAGTTTTAAATTATAGCTTTCAGCATATACACAAAAGGATTAGCTTCTAGATAGAAGGTAAGAGCTTAGAGATTACCTTTTTATATGGTTCCAACTTCAAATTCCAAGGGGAGGAGCTTTGAAGCAACTTAAGGAGCATTAAACATAACACTTATAACTCTTAACTCTTGTGATGAGATTTCAACATCATCTTATATTAGTTTGAAGTTGAGGGAAACAACAATTTTAGGAACTTTTCCAGGGATTTTAGAGAATGCATTAACACTATAGGGGTTACTAATCTTAGTATAGAAGGAAATTTTGATACCTAGTCAAATAAATAGTCCAGTAGTAACAACATTAGTAAGAAAATTGATAAGAGTTATGGTAGATGAAAGTAATGGAGTGTTCATAAAACCCAATGATTCAGACTATGCCCCTATGGTGATACACGGAATCTCTAAAAGGGTTAAAAGGATTTTCCCCTATAAGTTGAATGATTATTTGTTGAACTATGACGGATTCTTACAAGTAGTTATGAAAGGAAGGAAGAAGCTAGTTTAGGGGTATAAAGCTTTCGTATGTGTTATTAAAAAATTTAGAATATTAAAGAAAAGATAAAATTAATAATAAGATATTAATATCACTATGACTTCTCACTGGAAATTCTGCTATGACTTCTCATTAGAAATTATGCTCGAATATACTTTTCTACCCCTCACTTTTTTCCTTTTTTAGAAACTTTCTTCTCACGTTTAGTTGCTGCCTAGGCCCCAGCCTTGATCAAAGGCCCTTTGGCCTTACATGCCGTGGTTGAGAGAGGAAAATCCTCATTCTTTAAGGAAGACTTCCCTATTCTTTAGAGGGAGACTCTTTTTGCTAATTTGTGGCTTATAAACAAAGACAAGAATGATGTTAAAATGGTTTTTGCAGAAAAAGATTCAGCAAATCCTAACCTAATAGGAACATGGTGAAACAAATTTCAAACACTAAATAATAAAGATGTCTTCAACCACTACAAAACATCATTAAGGATGGGGTAATATCTCCTCTTATTAAACTGCTTACGGCTGATGCCAAGGCCTACTCTATGGCTCTAATTGGACTCTTTTGGTTTAAGCACCTGCTTTTCCTATAGTCAACGCATAGGCAAAAGCCAGATAGGGGAAAAAGGGCTTAGAAAAAGTAATGTTATGGGATGATGGTACAATACTCTTTAAATTTTCTGATGGAACAAACCTCAATCAAATATTCGAGTAAGGATCTTGGCATGTTGGTGATCAACCCTTCATTCAAAAATAGCAGTCGGGTATGGAGCTTGTCAGAGGTAAAATTGATGTGCTACCATTGTGGGTTAATTATCATAATTTACCAATGGAATTTTAGACCATTGAGGAGCTAAGTTTCTTGGCAAGCTCTTTGGGAATACCAATTTGTATAGATACATAAACAACTACTATGGAGAGAATTTGTTATGAAAAGATGTGTATTGAAGTTCAAAAAAATGCTCCTCTGCCTTATAGTCTTCCTTTCTTACGACTTAGTGAATTTGGTGAATTAGAGAGGACTAAGATATCTATCACCTATCTTTAGAAGCCTATCATTTCTAATAAAAATGGGTGTCTACTGGTAAGGGTTTTTAAATGAGTTGGTAGGATGAATTGTTATAATCTGAGATTAGAAATACACCTCTGGCAGAAGATAGAATCATAATAGCTGATGCTAGAGGGGAAAAGGTTATGAATAATGTTGGCTCAAATAACTCCTAAATTCTTGTTGAAATTGAGGATTTACCTTAGATAGCAAGTGAAGAAACAGAAGCAGGAGGTATGGAACCTTTAGGAATGACAAATAAATAAAATTCTGCACTCTTGGCATCTCCTAGTCAAAATTCTGAATCAAGAGCTGAATTGGAACAAAGTGCCTTAGATGAAACTAGTGATGTGAAAAAGGACGTGGCTGATGTGAAAAAGGACATGGCTTGTGCAATGGGTAATGAATGTGTTACTAAAGAAACTAAGCCTGATTCTACTAGCAATAATTCAGGAATTGGAACTTTAAAATAAAAAGAAGTTGATGCATTCAAATTGCTTAATAACAACTCTAGAAGATAATCCAATAGGAGGAAGGGGAAACAAAACAATAAGAATAAAGGGAATTTCCCTATTAATGTCAATCCTTGCTTGGAATACGAGAGGGATAAATGAACCTAAAAAGATCCATAGTTAAAGAACTTATGAAGGATAAGAAGACTTGTTTGTTGGGACTTCTAGAAACTAGAATAAAGGAGCCATAAAATATGCTTGGTTCTAAGTTTTTGGGAGCTAATTGGGAGATCTTCTCTAATTATAACTCACACTACAACAATCGAATCATTTGTTTATACAACTTTGATGTAATTTTAATGCAAATAATGGAAGAATCAGACCAATATCTCCATTTGAACTGCTAGATGAAAGGTATGAGTCTTGTTTTTGTTGTTACAATTATTTTAGTGTTCAAAAAAACAAACTGTGGTTGGATTTAGAAAAGCTACAATTGGTAATTCAAAACCAATGGCTTGTTGTGGGCGACTTCAATTGCTCTTTAAGCTTGAATGAAGTGAAGAGTAGCAGGAAGTTCAACATTAGTCCACCAAGGGAACTCTCTAATTTCCTAATGAAGATGGACTTAGTGGATTTAAACTCAACTGGTAGATTTCTTATATGGAGTAATAATCAACAAGGAAGATGGATCGTAAGGAAAAAGTTAGACAAATCACTAGTCAATACTTCCTAACTCAATCAATTTCCTAACTCCATTGTCCACTTTGGTGAGAATCTAATGTTTGATCATTCTTATATGCTAATACAAAAGCTAGTTGAAAGAAGAATAAGGGGAAGTCCTTTCATATTTTTCAATGGTATCTCTCAGATAGAAGGGTTCACGATTGTTATTAGTAGATATTGGAATGATGATGAAGATGGTTCTAAATCTTATCAGTTTATGAAGAAATTGAAAATGGTGAAGAGAGCACTCAAGAAATTTATTCTTGATAGGAATTATAATCTAAATACACATAGGGAGAAACTAGCTCAAGCTCAAAAAGAATAATGCAGACCTGAGAATGGCAGGGATTAAGAGATTGTAAGAGTATTAGGAAGTGCTTGGGCTCCACAATTCAATTCTTAAAAAAATGTTGGAATAAATTAGATGAAGGATGGAGACTCTAACATAAGATTCTTCTATTCCACCTTACTTACGAGGAGAGATGTCAACAAACTCAAATGGCTTAGAATACACATATCATAATGAATTGCCACAACTAGCTAGAAGCTACTACCTAAATTTGATGGGATGTGATTATACTGCTACTCCAATGTGTGGCAATTCAATTTCTTAATTCATCAAGGTATAAAAGACCTTGTTGTTTCCCATATTATAGAATTGATTTTAAGAGAGTTCTCTTAAACTTACATCCGTCAAAATTGCCAAGACTAGGTGGTTTCCCTAATGTTCTTCCAAAAAGACATGGGATATTGTAAGATAACTGTTCATAGAGGTAATGCTGTAATTTTTTTCTTCTTCCAAAATGCTTCATAAACTCAATCATACATTCATTTTATTAGTACGAAAAATGCACAACCCTTATAGATTGCAAGATTTCAGGCAATATCATATTGTAATAACGTTTACAAGGTGATTTTCAAGCTCGTAGTTGAAAATTGAAAGTGGTGACCACTAACTTTATTAATATAGCTCATGGAGCATTTATTACTGAAAAAAATGTTGGGGATAATATTCTTGTACTTCAAGAGTTGATGAAGGAGTGCAACTCAGCTAAAAATCTTAACGGATGATCAATAAAAGTTGACTTTTATAAAGCATTTGATACAATTAGTTGGAAATTAATTCAAATATGCTTTAAAGCACTGCATCTGTGATATAGATTTATGAATTGGATAATGATTTGCATTCAATCTTCTTCATTAAGTGTGATAGTGAATGGATTCCATAATAAACCTTCTAAAAATGCAAAGGATATTAGACAGGGAGATCCTTTATCTCCTTATTTATTCACCTTTTTGATGGAAAGTTTATGTAGGCTGTTAAACAAACTGATCTCTTGTAATGGTGGATCATAAATGCAAAGCTATCAATATTAGTCATTTATATATGCTAATGATCAAATTCTTCTATGTGGAGTGAACACTTAATCCATCAACATTATGATGCAACTCCTGAAACTTTTTGCTGAATGGTTGGGGTTAAAACATAATATTAAAAAGATCTACATATATCTATCAACTGATATTAGGAATCTAGCTGAAGTAAGGAGAATCATGGGTATGAATGTTCACACAACTCCATTATCATTTTATATATGCTGATGATCCAATTCTTCTATGTGGAGCAAACACTCAATCCATCAACATGATGATGCAAGTCCTGAAACTTTTTGCTGAACGATTGGGGTTGAAACATAATATTAAAAAGAGTTACATATATCTATCAACTGATATTAGGAATCTAATTTAAGTAAAGAGAATCATGGGTATGAATGTTCACACAACTCCATTATGCTATCTTGCTATCCCTATTACTTCCTCTAAACCAAAATTCTAAGATTGCCTTCCTCTCATTAAAAAGTGTTGACTAGAAATATTAGCATTGATCTTGTATTAATATTGTTGTAATTACTCCTATAATCTCTCCTATAATTGAGAGATTTCCTATAGTTAATAGCTGGATTGCTTCCTAAATAGTCCTAGGAAGTTTGTATATAAACCTTGTTAAACCTTGTTCCTATGTACAAAAATATAGTGAATACAAATTATATTCAACACATTCATCATCATCATCTCTTGTGAGTATGATGCCATCCACATAGACTAGTAATACTGTTACTTTCCCTGTGGCTGAATGCTTAATGAACAAGGTGTGATCTTCTTGACTTTGCTTATATCCTATAGATAACATAACTCTTGCAAATCTGCCAAACTAGGCCCGTGGGGATTGTTTCAATCCATACAACGCTTTATTCAGCTGACATACAGTATTGGTGGCCACTTTTGCTTCATACCCCGGTGGGACCTCCATGTAAATCTCCTCTGGTAACTCCCCATGTGGAAATGCGTTCTTTACATCAAATTGTTGTTGTTTCCAGCCACGGTTTGCTGCTAGAGATAAAATTACTCTAACTGTATTCATCTTAGCCACAGGAGCAATTATCTCTAGATAATCAATCCCATAAGTCTAAGTGTATCCTTTGGCTACCAATCTTGCCTTGTATCTTTCAATCGACCCACCAGCCCTATATTTTACCATTCTCTAGTACAATCAGAAGAAAGTAGATGAAATGTTATGCTACATACACCTATCATTGAAAAAGCTGGATTAGTAGCAAGTTCTACCAAAAAGCTGCACCTACAAATACCTCATCCAATAAGGATCACTTACATTGTGATTGCTGTGGAAAATCTAGACATACCCGAGAAACCTGCTGGAAATTGTATGGAAGGCCTAATCAAAGTTGTGGAAAACAAGGTGGCTCAGTTGTAAGGGGTCAGGCTCACTCAGTTGATGGAAATGAAGGGTGTGAAACATCGTTAGCTAGGAAAACAAGGTGGCTCAGTTGTAAGGGGTCAGGCTCACTTAGTTGATGGAAATGAAGGGTGTGAAACATCGCTAGCTAGGGGATTATCCAATGAGGAACTTCAGGCCTTAAGATAGCTAGTCTAAAAAACAGACTCTGCTTCCACAGTTGGTGCATCAAACCTTGCCAAATCAGGTATTGAGTACTACAATTCTAAAGGTAATCCTTGGATTATAGACTCTGGAGCTAACAGACATATGATAGGCTCTAAAAAGAAAATTTTAACATACTCTCATGGAAACAACAAGGATAATGTTAGAATAGCAGATGAGTCTTTTACTTTCGTGTCTGGTACAGGTTCAATTAACTGTACTCCCAATATTACCCTATCCTTAGTGCTTCACATACCCCATTTTTCTATTAATCTTCTCTCTGTCAGTTCTATCACTAAGGATCTTCATTGCAAAGTTGAATTTTTTTCTGACTATTGTGTTCTTCAGGACCTTCACACAGGGCAGAGGATTGGAACTGGGAGACTGCAGGATGGCTTATATGTCTTGGAAGAAGAGCGCCTGACAGTTGCACATCAAGCGTCTTTTGGAAATGAAGTGATTAATAAGGAAATTCTACAGTGGCATAGGCGGTTAGGACATCCCTCGTTTTTTGTTCTAGCAAAACTTTACCCAAACTTGTTTAAAAGAACTTCTTTTAATTTTTTGTTTTGTGAAGCATGTGAACTTGCTAAACACACTAGAAGTTCTTATCATTTATCAAGCAATAAGAGTTCTCTTCCTTTTATGACTATTCACTCCGATGTTTGGGGTCCTACTCAAACTCCCTCCCTTTCTAGCCATAGATGGTTTGTGACCTTCATTGATTGTTGGACCCCATTAACATGGGTTTATCTGATGAAAAACAAGAAGAAAGTTTTTTCATGCTTCCAATCCTTTCACAAAATGATTTATACTCAATATGATGCTAGAGTTAAGATCTTATAGTTAGATAATGTAATAGAGCATATGGATGGCAAATTTCGTGCTTATCATATTTTAATGGAATAATACATCAAACTAGTTGTGCCTATACTAATAAACAGAATGGTGTTGTGGAAAGGAAAAAACAGACACATTCTGGAGGTTACGCCATCACTCATGTTCACAATGAATGTTCCAAAGGGATATTGGGGTGATGCAGTCCTTTCAGTCGCCTATGTTATCAACAGAATGCCACTTCGAATTCTAGATTTTAAAAGACTTATTGAAATATTACAAGGTACAAACTCTTACACTGTACCTCCAAGAGTCTTTAGGTGTGTTTGCTTTGTTCATGCTCAGAATGTTCACAGGTTGGAGCCAAGAGATTTGAAATGTGTTTTTGTTGGATATTCTACCACACAAAAAGGATATAAGTGTTATCACCCCTTGTGTAAGAAATACATTATAAGTATGGATGTCACTTTTTTGGAGTATGAGTCCTATTTCACCACATCCTCAATCCTTCGTCAAGGGGAGACTGAGATTGAAGAAGAAGTGTTGCATGACTTTAGAGATAATGTGATCCAAGAAGAAAGAACAATTCATGGGGAGACAACTAGTTTTGTTCAAAAGGATCGAAGTCGGCACTTAGATAGACCAGACTTAAAGACATACTTCAGGCGAGTTAAGATAGAAAAAGCCATCATGCAGTCTATGCCAATGTTGTCCTCTTCCCTTGAAAACAATGATGAGTTAGAATATGATTTATCTGATGATTTAGATAAGTAGATTACTCTTTGAAAAGGTGTTAGAAGTTGCACCAAACACCCAATTTCGAACTTTGTTTCATATGAATCATTGTCTCCTACCTATAGGGCCTTTGTCTTGTCTATTTCTTCTATGTCTATTCCACAGGATTGGAGAGATGCAATGAAAATTATCCAATGGAAAGAAGCTATGATTGAAGAAATGAAGGCCTTGGCAAAAAATGAGACTTGGGAACTTGTCACTGCTCCGAAAGGAACACAGATGGTTGGCTACAAAGGGCCATTCACAGTGAAGCATAAACCAAATGGGTCCATTGAGAGGTACAAGGCGAGATTGGTGGCTAAGGGCTTTACTCAAACATATGGAGTGGACTATCAAGAAACCTTTGCTCCGATTGCTAAGATGAATACAATCAAAATCTTACTCGTGTGCAGCTAACTTGGATTGGGACTTACAGCAGTTCGATGTTAAAAATGCATTTCTTCATGGAGATTTGGAGGAGGAGGTGTATATGGAGATTCCTCCAGGGTTTGAAGATGAGAAGACACAAGGGAAAGTTTGGGCTAAAAAAGGCCTTGTATAGGCTGAAACAATCACTACGAGCATGATTCGAAAAGTTCAATTGGGCTATGATCTCCTTTGGTTATCAACAGAGTAATGCAGATCATACCCTATTTATCAAACACTCCCAAGGTAAGATCACGCTTCTTATTGTCTATGTTGATGACATTATTGTAACTGGAAGTGATACAAAAGAGATGACTAGGCTGAAGAAACTACTTGCTCAAGAATTTGAAATTAAGGACCTAGGAAAATTGAAATATTTCTTAGGAGTTGAAGTCGCTAGATCAAGAAGAGGAATCATTATCTCCCAGAGAAAATATGTCCTAAACTTATTAGAAGACACCGGTATGATGGGTTGTAAACCAGCTAAATCTCCTATCGAAAGTAATAACAAACTGCAAGCAAGAACAGGTGCATCAGTGGACATGAGAAGATATCAGAAGTTAGTTGGGAGACTCATCTATCTTTCTCACACTAGACCAAATATAGCATTTGCAGTTAGTCTGGTAAGTCAGCATATGCATGATCCACAAGAACTACACTTACAAGCTATGTTTCGCATTTTGTGCTATCTAAAGTCTGCTTCAGGAAAAGGCCTTATGTTCACTAACAATGGTCATCTTAAGATACAAGCATTTACAGATGCTGATTAGGCTGGATCTCCAGATGATAGGAGGTCAACCATGAGTTATTGTACGCTCATAGGAGGAAATCTAGTCACTTGGAGAAGCAAGAAACATAATGTAATTACTAGATCTAGTGTAGAAGATAAATATAGAGCTATGGCTCAAGGTATGTGCGAACTATTATGGGTAAGGAAGCTAATGAATGAATTACAATAGACGGATGAAGGAAGTTTATCTCTCTACTGTGATAACAAAGCTGCTATTAGTATAGCTCACAATCCTATTCACATGATCAAATAAAATACATAGAAATTGACCGACATTTCATAAAGGAGAAACTTGTGAATGATTCTCTACAATTATTCCATGTGGGGTCAAATGAATAATTGGCAGATGTCTTCACCAAAGGACTCTACAACAAACAATTTCATAACCTCGTTTGCAAGTTGGGCATGTGCGATATCTATGCACCAACTTGAGGGGGAGTGTTGACCAGGGATTAATATCATTGATCTTGTATTAATATTGTTATAATTACTCCTATAGTCTCTCCTACAGTTAATAGCTAGATTACTTCCTAAATAGTCCTAGGAAGTTTGTATATAAACCTTGTTCCTATGTACACAAAGTAATTGAATATAGATTATTTTTCAACATTTAACACATTGGATGATAAGAAAAGCACTTTTGGAAATATTTTCAATTTAGGATTAAGAGCAATCAGATGGATGGCTAAGAAGCAAGCAATTGTCGCATTATCAACAGCAGAGGTATAATATACAGCAGCTACTGCAGCAACCTATCAGTGTGTATGGCTTAGAAGGATGTTGTGTGATTTGCAATAGAAGCAAGAAAAAGGGACTAAGCTGTATTGTGATAACAAATCAGCTATTGCAATGTCCAAAAACCCAGCATTTCATAGAAGAACAAACCATATAAGTCTGAGGTTTCATTTCATTCAAGAATTAGTTACAGCAGGTGAAATAGATATGAAGTTTTGCAATACTGAAGTTCAAGTGTCAGACATTTTCACTAAGTATTATTGTTAAGAATACAAATTATTCATGAAATGACTAATCACTTTGACAGAAATGATGGTTTTTTCAAACATATTTAACATGGACACAACATTGATAAATAAACCTCACAAAGCGAGTACTTATTAGAAATCTCTATTGAACAATCACTAGTAGAAAGTGGGGGATTTCGAGGCATCACTCAGGACTTGAGCATCATCAACGTCCATAAAAGTTATTAAGAGAAAAGGTGATAGTACTAAAAGGCAAGCAGTAAAGAAAAAAAAAACACAAAATGCAAACTTTGGGATTCCATGAAAAATCACTAGACTAACAAAATATAAGCAAATTTTACAAGCCAAAGCGAACTTCCTTTGGTAAAAATATAGACAAGAGAGACAGAAGTAGGCAAGGAAAACGAATTTAAAACCTGCTTAATAGGTAGTTTTGGGTGTATAGAAACTGGAAAGAGAGGGCAACTAAGAACACTCAAGAGGATCTTAAGGTGAGGTTTTTTGTTGAAGCCAAGGGTGAAGTGAGCTTCGATCCAGCTTCTCCACAATTGACCTTTCGTTGAGGAGTTGTTTGTACCATTGTTGTCTTCTCGTTCGGTTATGGGCTCCTCTGATAATGATGCAAGACGACTCATTTTTCTTGCTTCTATTCTTTTTCAAATAGACATATGAAGAAGAGTTCGGTTATTAAGGAAGCGGAAAGTCGAGGGTGGTGGGAGGAAGGTGTACTTGAAGAGACTCTTTCGTTTCGTTATCGACTTTTTGTACACGTTGTTCTTGTTTGTCCAACTCAATTATTCGTTTTCATTTTATTCTTTTAACTGATGGGACAATTCTTTTAATTGTCTGGATAGGAAAGTACAAACCAGAGAGCTCGTACATTATGGGAGTGTTTGGAAAAGTATTGAATTGAATTCACACGTTTGAAAAGATTAAAAAAATAGATGAATTCAATTTATACATGTAATTGAAATTTATGTCTTTTATAAATTGAATTCACTCCTTTAAGTATAGGAATTTAATTACATTGAAGCTTGAGGAAGATACCTTTAAATAAAAAACTGTTGATTGCTGTGAGTTTATAACCAGACGTTCATTAAAGTTTATATATTTATTGTGAGATTTTATTGAGTATAATTCTTTGTTCTATATTTTTTTTATCAAGAATCACTATGTGCCATTCAAAAGTCTTCCTCTTTTACTCTTTCATTCTTTGGACTACTTCACTTCTCACTCTCTTGTGCATCACTTGAATGGATTCCAAAGACTATTAATTAAAATATTATTAATAATTAATTAACTATAATATAATTAATTAAAATATAATTCAT
>JAOQMP010000208.1:15705392-15728429 GCA_027563575.1 Erythroxylum pedicellare
ATGCCGCGGTATCACCCGCAAACACACGCCGCAGTATCACCTGCAAACACCTACGGGTGGGGTGTGGGGTCCAACATATCATGAAGGTGTCAAAATTTAGAAGAAAACTTGAAGGAAAGTGAAGGTAAACTTTCGATTCACCCATTCCACAATCGTGGGAAATGTATTGGTCCCTTCCTATGATTGTGGAAATGCTTGGCAGAGAGGAAAAATTGTGTTTTATGCTCTTATTGAATCATATAAGGATAAGAAATGAACTTAGTTTGATGTTGAATCAATTAGCTAAGGGTTTGATGAGTTTAGGTTCTTAAATGATATTATAAATTAAGGATTGGATTGTTTGATATCAATGTACCTAAAGCTAGAATTTATAAGTTATTAAGGAGTGAAGGTGTTCTTATGAATGCAAATGTGATTCAAAGGATATGAACACTATGAATTAGTATAAATGAATGAGAATTAGGGAAATTGTGTGACTATAAAGCATTAATAAAGGATTGATGAATTGAGGGTAACCAAACTTACATAAGGCAAAACCTAATTGCAAACAAGTTATGGACAAGCTATAATGAATGAATAATCAAGATTTGTGACTAAGGACATATACTCAGGAAAATCAATTGAGCATGCATCGAACATGACACATATTCAGATGCATAGTTGAATAATTATATAATTGATCAACTTAGTAATATGTGGATTATGTGTGTATTGTATGATTTTAAAGCACAAATTGACCGACAATATCCAAATATTGATATTGATGTGATATTGATATGATTGTGATATTGATAATTCCAAGCATTGATAGTCTAAGGAATTTGATATTCAGGACTGTATTGGAAGTGTTTTCAAATTGAATATGCAATATGTAAATTGTGTACTCAACTAAATGTTGAATGCCGAACTTAATCCAATGACTGTGCTTATTGAATGAAAGTTATTGATATCATATTATGTGAAATGATGAATTCCATCACATGAATATGTATGATTAGATAAAGGAGTTGTGACTGGAGTGATCAATGTGAAAAAGAGCTTAAAGCTTAGGAAATGTGCATTGTTGGAGTTATATAAATATAGTAACTTGGAAAGCAAGTGTATTTACTTATAACTTAATTTTCTTCCAGTTACTTTTGTAGTGAAAATATTTATTATTAATAAAATAAAAAAGTTTGGTTTTATTTGTATGAGCATTATATATTTAGTCATAAGGTACCGAGATTCTTTTATAAATAATATATATATACATAAAGATGTATGGGAAACATATATATTATTAGAATCTAAAATAATTGATTCACAGTTGAATAATCAAGTTGGTCACTTGATTATGGTTTAGACTGTACTATTGCGATTTATCTCCGTGCAAGTAAAAGAGTTTACTTTAAGGGAATAATGAGTTTCAAATCATAATTGTAGTTGATTGTTGATAATCGCACTATTAAATGAATCTAGAATCATTTATGTTTTAAAGAATAAAGTAGGCCGTTACTTTAATCTTAAAACACACACTTAAACATTCGTTTATTATGAAGATTGTGGTGAACTGATATGTGTTTCATTATAATTTCTGATATGATCAAAATGTATTTTTACAAAGTATCAATCCAGTGTGTGCATGTTGGAATTATTAATTGAAACATGCATTAGGGAACATTCACTCAAATAAAGAGTTTATAGTGATATCATCACGTCTAGATGTTTTATGGAGATTAGTGATTAAACTGGCGCCAGTAGTTTGATGGACTAGCTGCCCATCAAGTTTTACCAGTAAGATGAGATCTTGTGTGTTAATCACTATATATAGTAACACAGGAGATCTAGAAGAAAAAACTAACATAACGGCAAAACAGTAATTTTACCCTTTATTGTGCGGATGGCTATAATATGGTTCATATTAGAGTTTGCAATTGGACATCTTATTTGAAACATGTGTTCTCATAAAATTTAGCAATTTAAGAGTTCAACTAATTGTCTTTAGTGGAATCACATTTAGTCAATAAGCTGAAATTATTTCTAATGAGATTAAATTAATTCTAGGTTTATTGGAGCTTGAATTATATAAGTCCAATTAGATTCCTCATTTGGCTTCTAGGAAAGTTATCAAGCAAAGTGAGAAGTACAAATAGAGGTTTTAAAGCTTATTATTGAATGTTGGGCTTACTTTAATTAATTGTTAATAATAAGCCCACATGAACATTTAGAAATGGGCTAGGCTTTGGTTTAATTTGATTAATTTGATTAATTAAAATAAAACAAAGTTATTAAAGAAAAATGGAGGTAGAATTTTGATTTTTAATTGGCTAAATGTTCAGCTTCACATTTAGCATTGGTTTGCTATATTTAAGATGGTTTTTAACATGCTTTGTCATCATTAAATGGAGTAATAACCTTATCATTAAGTGGTTTAATGGTGGTCTTTTAATGATAGCTTGTAACCTATTAGTATTAATTGGATTAAAGAAGAAAAAGGTGCATTTGATGGACCATTTTGCTTTTTTCATAACAAAAACAGAATTGATATATATTTTTAGGTTAATGTTCATTTCATATAGCCATCTTAAAATAAATGAGAAGAGCCTCATTTATTGGCTTCTTTATGACTGATTAAGGAACGAAGTGATGCATTGGATGCACTTCACTTCTTCCTTTAGGGACTTAACCAAAATTGAGAGAAAAAAAGACAAGGTTGTTGATTTTTTATCTCTCTCTCTCCTTTCTTGTATGTGTGAGCCAAAAATTGCATAAGAAGTGTCTCATCATTGGCTTCTTTCTTCTAAGGCAAATTCTCTTCAAGTTTTCTTCTCCTTTCCTACTAAAGGATCTTGTTAAACAAGTTGTCCAAGAAGAACAAGTGGTAGATTGGATTGGTCGAGGATACAATATCGAGAAGAGGATACAATAACAAGAAGAGGATACATCACTTAGGATAGGATACATTGCCAAGGATAGGATATCATAGCGAGGAGTTAAAGTTGTAGCAAAGGAGTTGGTAATAATTTTCATCTTGTATTTATGTAAATGTTTATCCTTATACCGTATCATGTATGGTTATGCATATTGATTTGGTCATATTGCTTCCTCTGTAATTTTAATTTCTAAAAAGTTTTGAAATCTACCGTTTTATCCAAATCATGCCTGCTTTATTTTCCAATCAAACACTCCCTTCTCTCCACAAAAGTCTTTATCTCTCTAAATTCTTCACACCTCTCATTCCAAATGGGACCAAGAATTAAGCAAATGCTCAAGTGTGTTCAACCAAAAGGAAAAGTTTAAGTATCGGGCCACAAATCACAAAATCAGGCAATAGATTATGGAGTGCCTTTCTAATTTACTTGGAAGAAGAAGGTAACCAGTTCCAAACCCTTAGTTTGAAAAAAATTGTTATTCCTAGATACTTTAATTTTGATTTGTTAGATAAAATAGGTTTGAGAGGAAAAGGTTAAAGACTTGGGTAAAAGAATTCAATGGGAGAAATTCTAGCAGTTCATCTTTATAATTTATAAAGAACTTACCCTTAAATTCTTTACCTCCCTCTAATTTGAGCTGAGTAACCTAAGAGGATTGTGGGTTCGATTAGGGGGGCAACTATATGTGTTAAATTATGACATTTTGTGTGACATTGGTGGATTTTTGGAATCAACTGTCGTGGATCAACACGATGGATTATGCACTAATCATTATTGGACCCAACCAGTTGGGTTAGATAATTTTAACCTTAAAATGCCCACAATAATATAATTTGTAGTCCCGAACACTTGTTGTTACACAATTTTATGTGTCAAACAATGATTGACAAAACTAAATTCAATAAGTGTTCAGTTAAGGAGCTATTCATTTTTTGGTGCATAGGTAATAGCATCCAAGTTTGCAAATCCACCCACATCTTTAACACTCTTATTGCTACTCCAAAAATGAGGAGTAGCCAACTGAGAATGTAATATAGCTGAGTAACTGGGAGAATTCATGAAACAATGTTTGTCTTTATGCAAAAAGGTGAGAATGACATTCCAACTAAGCTAAATAATAAAAACATGGTCTACTTGAGTAACTGAGGGATATTCACAACAAAATGTTTGCTTTCGCCTCAAAAGACTAGATTAATGTTAAAGGAAAAAATTGGTTTTTGATAATAAATCCTATTTATCTTTCAAAATAGCAAAAATTTTCATGAAATGATACTTAGTGATAGTTATAATTTTGATGGAATACTAATTATAAATGTATGTGTAAAAGTTATATATGTGAATGAATATGGTGTTACTGTTTTGATTAATATGTATATTCAACTCAAAGTACAAAATCATGAAATGTGTAGGTTAGTATGTTGGCACAACTTGAATGATTGATGTATGCTATTAACTTGATTCAATAAAGTTAAATGCTAATGTCTCATTATTGCATATTACATGAATGCACGTGTTTATATTTGCTTTGTTGAGTTTCTTCTTCTTCTTTTTTACTTGAGGACAAGCAAAGGGTTAAGAGAGGGGATGTTGATAGGTGTACCACTATGTTTTGATAGGTGTTTTAGTGTGTTTCTAGGTATTGATTAAATGATTATCATATGTTTAGGCTTAGAATTATGTTAATGTGAGTGTTTGTTTATATTCTAAGTGTTATGTTGATTAACAGCATCATTTCATCTTAATTCTATGTTTCTTGAGGTGTTTCATGTGTTTATTTGTGATGGAGGTCAGATAATGGAAGAATCAAAGAAGTTGGACACTCATGGGGCTATATGGAGCAGTGCCTGATTGTGATAAAGAGTAAAATTCTAGATGGACGATCATGACAGAGGCTTTCTAGGCATGAAATGTTCATTTGTTTTGAAGTTCGGGTCATTTTTTGGAATCAATCAACATGGGAAAACCCTAGAAAGAGCCCTAAGATCCTTAAGAACTATTAAAGAATGTGAAAACACTTTAAAAAGACAATTGCCATCTTGTAAAAGTGGATCAAACAAGGAAGATCGAGAAGCACGTCCAAATTTTTAATTTTCCAAATCAAGCTCTAAATAAAGTTTTTCTTTCTTTCTCTTTCGTTAGTTTCATCATACTTGATGTGTAAAATAAATTTCCAGATGTCTATTATGTTCATGATGTTTTAATTTCCAAATTCGGGTTAATTCCATAATTATTTTATGACTTTGATCTTTTTCCATTCAATAAAATATTCTAATGTTGTGTTAATTGTGCATGCATATACTTTGACAACAAATCAAGAGAGTGAGTCAAAAGCAATCTGATTAAATTACACAACGAGAGTTAGTAGTTTAATGAGTCATGCAATTAATAAAACAATAATCATTCGGTGAGAGATCTCATTTAAGAACTTGATTATCTAATAGATAACGTAAAATCTAGTTGAAAACGTTAGGAAGCTTTTATAAATTTAGAGGTTGCAAAATATGGAATTTTCATATTCAATTAAGGTTAATCAATTAGGGTTAATTGGTTAGGTCTTGAGTCTCGTAGGAAATCTAGGATTGACATATAGTTGGATCAATTAGAGTTGAGGGAAAAATAATGAAAGCATAAATCCTATGCATTCATCTTTGATAAACCTTACATCAAATTGGTATCTCACTTTTTATTTGTTATTTGTTGATTTTATTTAATTCCTTTAATTTCTATTATTATTTTCACTCATATCATATTTTATCAACTTAGACATAGTTAGGTTCAATTCGTTTTAGCTAGTTCCTCGTGGGATCGATACCGTTCCATTCTACATGCTACGATCCGTATACTTGCAAGTATTGGGAATTTTATTAAATATAAAACTTGCTCAATAATATTCATTTATTATAAAATTTCATTCTTATTAATCAATTGGAATTCATAACTTCAATTAATTGAATTGATCACTTTAGTTATAATATTTTTCTTTCATTTCCTATAATTATATCGTCCTTCATCAATGAATTTGGTTTAATTTTATTCATTTTATCAGTATACATAAGTTTTTATATATTCATTCATTATAAAATCTCGATTTTTATTAATCAATTGAAATTTGTAACTATAATTAATTGAATTGATCACTTCAATTATAATATTTTCCTTTCATTTCCTATAATCATATCCTCCTTCATTATTGAATTTGGTTTCATCTTATTTAGTTTATCAATATATGTACGTTTTTACATATTCATTCATTATAAAATCTCAATTTTTTATAAATTTATTAATCAATTGAAATTTGTAACTTCAAGTAATTGAATTGATGACTTTAATTTAAGTCTTTTTCTTTCATTGCCTATAATCATATCCTCAATTATTAATTAATTTAATTTAATAAAAATTAATTTGATTTAACATTAAATTAAATTTTAAAATTAAAAATTAAGAAAATTTAGGCTACTTGTGCCCTATCAGGCCTTTGGCCTATTGAGCCCAATCGGGCTTTGGGTTTCGTTAGGTCTCTTTCTGGATGGGCCAGAGTTGGACTCATTATCCCTTTGTAGTTTATATCTTGTGTGTGTAATTATAATGTTAGTGTAACCGTATAAATAATTATATTAGGTGTGTCTATGTGTGTTATTATGTAGGTAGCTTAACATAAATGTGTAATTAGGATTTAAGAATTGATAATTTGTGTGTTATTAGCTGTTAAAAATACATGGTATTATATATTATGCATTCCAAATTACAAGTTACATAGTACACATAAATTATTGATTCCCAAGTTGTTTTGGTCAATTAATTGTTAGAGATACACTACTGTTTATGGAATACTAGAATTGTGTATTGTATATGTAATAGTGTATTATGATTTTCATTTTTTGTCTAAATTTAAATATAAAATTTCAGGGATTAATTTAATTTAGCTCTTTATTTTACTTTAGTACAACAATTTTTTTCATTTTTAATTAGTAATTTTTTTGAATATTTAGCATTTTTGTTTTATGTGTTGAGATAGAGATATTTAATTTAAATTTAAATTTCAATATATTTTTACTATTCTTAAAGATATTTTTAATATTGTATTCTTTTGCACTTTTTGAAAGTTAATAGTTCTTTGGGCTATAGTCCCTCGTAAAATGGAAGAATTTGACATTAAAAGTTGGCTATCACATGATACTTCATTTTACTTAGATAGTTATCACATGATACTTCATTGCACTTAAATTAAGATATAAACTCATGATTTTGTGTTAATGCTTACTATTTGTGAAGGTTTACCAACATATATACATTAAAAAAGAGTTTTATGTTGGTTGTATATTGTGTTTTATACTGATGTCATAGATAGCTATGTGATATATGTTTCGGATTTGATAATTTGATTATTCACTTAATGACTTGCATTTATTTGCTGGTTTACAATTAATAGTGTATATGTTGTTTTTTGTTTTATTATACCTATTTAATTACTTTTATTTTTACGAATAAATTAAGAAAAGTTTAAGTACTATGATAAATGAATCACTTCAGGTTTGGGAAAATTCAACGATCCAACTTAGGCTTATGCTAAACTGATTCTTAAATGAAGAATCATACAATTTGTTTATATTGTAACAAATATTTGAAATATAGGGGAATAACCATATTAAAGAAGCATGTAGTTAGGGTCAAAGGTAATGTAGAGCCTTTTAAGAAAGTGAGTTATGACGTGAAATGGAAAATGAAAACGTTGCTTGAAGAGTATCAGTATGAGAAAGATAGAAAGCAAAAATTGAACTACAGAATTAGTAGTGAAAGTTCTTATTCTGTTGGTAAGGATTATAATGGGGATGTTGAAGGTGGTTTTCCTACTCAATAAAAAGGGAATGTTGCACCTAATATTAGAAAGAGAAGAAGATAGGTGTCTAAATTTTTTTGCACCACAAACAACTCTTGGAGCTCAACATTCAATTTTTAGTGTCTTATAATCTAAAGATGTAGCTTATCATGTGGATATGGAAATGGCTAAATGGTGGTATGATTCAATTATATCATTCAAGGTTATCTAGTCTTATTATTACTAACCTATAGTGCATGCTATTACCTTTTACAGTCTAAGATATAAAACTTTCAATTCATGATTATAGCGGTAAACTTTTGAGTAGATTGATTATGAAATAAATAATTATTTGGATGAAAGACAGGTACCTTGTCCAATTTATAAGTGCTCTCATTTGTGATGATTGAACAATTAGAAGACAAAGAGCATATGATTAAATTTTTAGTTCATTCTTTTAATGGGAAAATTATTTTGAAGTCTATTGATGTATATGGCATTGTTAGAAATGTTGGTAGTTTGTTTCAGATATTTAGTAAAGTTGTTAATAGACAACATTGTTCAATTCATTATTGACAATGATTATACTTACAAAGCAATTAGAAAAAGATTGCAAAGTAGGTATAATTTTTTTATTAGGCTCCTTATTCTACACATTGTATTGACCTAATATTAGAAAATATAGGAGATGCTAGATACTTTTTTTTTATCACTAATGAAACTATGCAAAAAGAAAGAAAAATGACCAAGTCATCTATAATCATCTATGGGTCTTTAATTTGATGAGCAAAGATTTCATTGATGATCAGAATTTGTGTTGTCTTGCAATTAAAATATTTGCCACTAAATTACTTATCACTCTAGTGATTTATTCTTATGAAGAAGGAGCTAAGGAAAATGTTAACAAGTTATAAATAAATAGCATTTCAAAATGTCAAGTCTAATGTTTGAGTAGAGGTTCTAGAATTGTACTTAAAGATTATAAATTTTATTCCTAATGTCAATTTTTCATCTGAGTGCCTTTGATGAGAGTACTCGATATGCGTTTAAATATTGATTCATTGACTTACTACACTTAGTGATTAATGTCTTAGAAATACTTAGGATACTTACTTTAGCTCATATTTGATTTTATTTACATTTTAAAAGTGGAGGAGATCAAGTGACCCGAAAGCATATTCATTAAAGCCATACTCTTAATGACCATACTCTATTGATTCATGGAGCAAGAAGAAGAATAAAAAAGAAAAATAGAATTAGAAGAAGAAGAAGCAAGGAAGTAGCTGGGAAGACCACTCATGGCCAATTGTGAGAAACTTCTTAGAGCAGTGAGAAGCATTTCTACCTTAGTTGTCATAGGAATGCAACTAAAAGATGGATTCACCATAAGAAGGTGTGGGCTATCAAGAAGCGTGCATAGGAGCTAGATAGTGATAGAAATAAGATATTCGAGAGAGACGTTGCTAATGTCAATTTTTCATCTGAGTTTGTGAGCCTTTGATGAGAGTACTCGATATGCGTTTAAATATTGATTCATTTGATTTACTACACTTAGTGATTAATGTCTTAGAAATACTTAGGATACTTACTTTAGCTCATATTTGATTTTATTTACATTTTAAAAGTGGAGGAGCTCAAGTGACCCAAAAGCATATTCATTAAAGCCATACTCTTAATGACCATAATCTATTGATTCATGGAGTAAGAAGAAGAATAAAAAAGAAAAAGAGAATTAGAAGAAGAAGAAGCAAGGAAGCAGCTGGGAAGACCAGTCACGGCCAATTGTGAGAAACTTCTTAGAGCAGTGAGAAGCATTTTTACCTTAGTTGTCATAGGAATACAACTAAAAGATGGATTCACCATAAGAAGGCGTTGGCTATCAAGAAGCGTGTAGAGGAGCTAGATAGTGACAGAAATAAGATATTCGAGAGAGACCTAGCTAAAAACATTTTTCTTTCATTTCTCTTCTAGTTTTCTTCATTCTTTAACACTGATAGTGGCGATGGAGAGGATGGCCGATGGTGAGAGCTTAAAGATAGAGATGGAAGGATAACTTCCCGATGCCGGTTTAATGAGGATATCAAAGCCAAGTCATGTTTAAGCTATTTCATTATATTAAAATTGTAATCTCTTTTCGAATTGTTGTATTGTTTTTGTTGATTAAGTTGGGTTTTGTGTAGATGATCTTAATACATTATTTTGATTATTCTATCACAAACCTTTTACTGTAATGTTGAATGTAATCCATAATTGTTACATTTGATATGTGTTGGTAGCATCTAATGGTCTTGAATCGTTAGGAACAACATAACTTAGATTACATAATCCAAACGTGTAAGACTACTACCTATATTGATCGTTTCCACTTTGTAATGCTGCTATAAAATTGAGTCTAGAGATCGTGTCCTAGGTTATTCGATAGTTAGGTTTAATTAATGATCGTATCTTAATTAAATACAACCTAAAGGAAAATAGGAATTATCAGAGCGTACTGTTAGTCTCAGATCAATAGTTCGAAGAGAGATATGAAGAAATTAGGATGATGGGATATGCTTGATTGTGTTTAGGTCAAGATTGACCCTAGAACCAGACCTTATTTATATTCGACACTTTAATCATTTTTTATTGCTTATTTTAATTTGTTTTTGATATTTTATTTTTATTTTATTTTCTAAATTTCTAAAAATCCAAAAAAAACATTTTATATTTTCCTTACATCAATTAATTTTGTTATGGAAATTAACAAAACATTCCCTATGGATTTGATCCTAACTCACCATAACTACAAATTTTAGTGTAAGTCAGGTAAATTTTACAGTGCACTTGACACACGCTGTCAAATTTTAGCACCATTGCCAAAGAGTGTGGTAGTTTAATTTTTGTTTTTAATTTTTATTGGTGTTTTGTGAATATATTTGTTTATCATTGTTTCTTTTTGAATAGTTATTAACTTTTAAAAGTTTGTTAGTTTTGTTGTATGGTAGTTATGAGATCTCCTCATAGAGAACTTGAGCAACTTGATTCGGAGATCTAGAGAACATTGCAAAGATTGCGTAGGAAAGCAAGGTTAACTTTGGTAGAAGAATTGAAATCTGAATCTAAAGAGATGATGGCAAATCTAAGAACTTTAAAGGAGTTGGTTGTACCAGATTTAACTCAAAGACTATCATGCATAACATTTCTAAATTTTGTTGTACATGTTACCTTTAAGTTAAAGTATAGACCAAAAACATTTATTACCTGACTTTCGTGTTCTTGTAGCTAAGGATGCATATAAGCATCTCAAGGAGCTTGATCTGGTTTGTTTGAGCATGAAGTCTCAAGGAGGAACCAATGAGCAAATCATGTTGAGAGCCTTCCTGTTCTCACTCAAGGATGTAGCGAAGGACTGATTATTTAATGTACTAACTAGAAATGTAAATATATTGTTAGAGATGAAGTGACTATTCTTGGAGAAATATTTTCTGGCCTCAAAGACAACAAGTACTCGAAAAGATATTTGCAGCATCAAACAACATAACGGAGTCTCTTTATAAGTATTGGGAGCAGTTTAAGAAGTTATGTGCCAGTTGTCACGCACCACAACATACCGGAGCAACTTCTCATCCAATATTTCTATGAAGGACTGCTAACAATGGAGAGGAATTTGGTTGATGTAGCGAGTAGTAGGGCATTTTGCGAGAAGACTCCCATTGAAGCCAAGATCTTACTCGAGTGGATGGCTGCTAACCCTTAACAATTCGACACTCACAATGATGTTCGGTGAGTAAACGAGGTAAGTAATTCATCCGTTAAACTAACATCTTTTGTGACACAAAATGTAGTTGGATAAGTACAAATGAAAGTGTACAAAATATGTTCAAACATAAGCCATCCAACTAATGAGTGCCCGAGATTACAAGAAGGAAATATAGAGTATGTGAATGCTGTCGGAATTTCCTAAACCAATACAACTCGTACTCATAGACATATAACCCAGGTTGGAAGGATCATTGTAACTTTAGTTATGGAGGGAATAAATAGCAAAATTACTTTCAGAATTGGTCGTAAGGAACACAAGGATTTCAACCAAGGCCGCAAGGAACACAAAGAGCTTCCTCCTTTAGTTCAAGTACATCTCTTGACGATTTTATTACAACCTTTAATCTTATTATTCTTTAGCTTAATCATACTTTGCAAACACTTAGTAAAAATATACAATAGCTTCAACAGAGTATGATTCAACTTATTCAAAATGTACAACAATCCCCACAAAAGACAAAAGCAAACATGCAAAATTTGGAAAATCAAATGGGTTAGATGGTAGTGAGGCTCAATCGTATCAAAAAGCAAAGTGGAGGAAAGCTGCCATCCCAACCCAAGGTGAACCCAAAGAATGTTAGCACTATAACTCTAAGGAGAGGAAAAGAGATCGTGGGGTCATAAGAAAACTCCACTAAGGATTACTAATGAGGAAGAGATCAAGAAGGAATTAGGAAAGGAAGAAAATCTATCATCGAGTACAAAGGTAGATTTTGAAAGTCCCAATATTATTAAGACTAATCCTCCACCTTTTTTGAGCAGCTTGAAAAGACCAAACAAGGAGGAGAAGGACAAAGAGATATTGGAGACTTTCTAGAAAGTCGAAGTTAACATACCTACGCTCGATGCAATCAAGCAAGTACCAAGTTACACCAAATTCCAAACAATTGTATACACATAAGAGTAAACTAAAGGGTGATGAGAAAGTGATGATGGGTGAGAATGTGTGTGCGGTTTTTAGAAAGAAGATGCCTCCATAATGATGGGATATAGGTATATTTACCATTCCTTGCAAAATTGGTAATATTGTGATCAATAGAGCTATGTTGGATTTATGTGCTTCAATTAATGTAATGCCTCGTTTGATTTATGCTTCTTTGAATTTAGGTCCTTTAAAAGAAAGGAGTGTGATAATACAATTGGCTTACTGCACTAATGCTTATCCTGATGGTGTGGTTGAGGATGTTTTGGTGCAGGTAAATAAGTTAGTGTTTCCTGCAGATTTTTATATTGTGGATATGAATGATGACACTTCATATAATCTGATACCTATCTTGTTGGGGAGACTGTTTCTTAATATGGGTCAAACTAGATAGATGTTTATGAGGGAACCCTCATGATGGAATTTGATGGGGAAGTGATTCATTTCAATATTTTTAATATCATGAAACATCCTCTTGATGATCATTGTGCTCTTCTTATTGATGTGATTAAACCTTTAGTATAGGAAATGTTTAAATTAAGTTGCAAAGATCATTTAGAAATGATATTGACTGAGGAATTGGAAGCAAAAGCCAACATAGATGTTGAAATGGGAGAGGAGCTAATGGAAGTGGCAGCCACTTTGGAATCATTAGAAAACTCTCCAAAAATGTATGTTCGGCTTCTTTAAAACTATCTAAATCTCACCAAAAGTTGTTACCTTCTGAAGTGTAGGCACCAGAATTGTAATTGAAGCTACTCCCTACATACCTCAAGTATGCTTATTTGGGCGATAAGCATATTCTTCCAATCATCATTTCAGTGGAGTTGACTTCAAATAAATAGTAGAGGCTAGTTCCAATGTTAAGAGAGCATAAGAAGGCCATCGGGTGGACTATCGTGGATATCCAAGAGATAAGCCCTTCCATATGCATGCACCGCATTTTATTAGAGGAGGATGCAAAATCCATAAAGCAAGCTCAGCGTAGGCTAAATCCTCCAACGATGGAAGTTATGAAAAAGAGGTGATAAAGTTTCTCAATGCTAGGGTGATTTACCTAATCTCCGATAATAAGTGGGTAAGTCTATATAGGTGGTTCCAAAGAAATCTAGAATCACCATGGTGACAAATCAGGAAGGTGAGCTCGTTTCCACCCGAGTGCAAACTGGGTGATGAGTATTTATTGATTATAGAAAGTTAAATTTTGCAACTCGTAAAGAAAACGTTCCCCTTCTTTTTATTGATCATACACTTGAGAGATTGGCTGGCTATGACTATTATTGCTTTCTAGATGACTTTTTAGGTTATCTTAAAATCCTAATCGCACTGGAAGATCAGTAGAAGAACACATTTACATGCCCTTTCAGTATATTTGCTTACCAAAGAATGCCATTTGGATTATGTAATGCACTTGCTAAGTTCTAAAGGTGTATGGTAAATATTTTTTTAGGTATGTTGAGAAGATTATTGAGGTATTCATAGATGATTTTAGTGTATATAGATCTTCTTTTAGTGAATGTCTTGAGAATCTTACTATTATTTTGGAAAGATGCATAGAAACTAACCTTGTACTGAAATGGGAGAAATGTCATTTTATCGTAGAACAAGGTACAGTTTTAGGTCATATTATATCTGTTAAAGGTATTGAGGTAGACAAATCTAAGGTTGATTTTATTTCTTCTTTACCTTACCCCTCTACTATGTGGGAAGTGTATTCTTTTCTTGGACATGCAGGTTTTTATCAAAGGTTCATTAAGGACTTTTTGAAGATAGCCACACCACTATGCAACCTTCTACAACAAGATATCTCTTTTGAGTTTGATGAAAAGTATAAGGAAGCATTCAACAAACTTAAGAAACTTCTAACATCCACATTAGTAATTCAACTACCATATTGGAACCTCCCTTTTGAGATCAAGTATGATGCAAGTGATTATACAATAAGGGAAATTCTCAGACAAACAATGGGAAAAGCTTTGCATGCCATCTACTATACTTCCAAGACTCTAAACCTAGCCTAATTGAATATTCAACTACTAAAAAAGAACTCTTTTATGCATTTTTTGCTTTGGAAAAATTTTGATCATATTTGCTTGGTACTAAAGTGATTGTTTATTTTGACCATGTAACTTTATGAAAATTGCTCACAAAGAAAGAAGCAAAACCGAGGTTGATCAAATGGATTCTCCTCCTTTAAGAATTCGACTTGGAGATCAGAGATAAGAAAGGGGCAGAAAATGTGGTGGTAAACCATCTCAGCCATTTGATAAAGGAAGAAGATGATATCCCTCTATAAGAAACCTTTTTAGATGAGCAATTATTTTTTGCCAATGTGACACTAGCATGGTATGTAGACATTATCAATTTTTTATCTACTAACGAATTACCTGTTGGTTTGTCAATGGCTCAGAGGGATAAGCTACATAGTGAAGCAAAGTATTATGTATGGGATGACCCGTATCTTTGGAGACACTGCGCATATCAAGTTATCAAGAGGCGTGTACCGAAAAATGAAACATCCTCAATCTTAGCCTTTTTCCATTCATATGCATACGAAGGATGTTTCGGAGTGAAAAGAACAACTCATAAATTTCTAAAGAGTGGATTATATTGGCCAACATTGTTTAAAGATGCATATACCTTCTATAAATCCTATGATAGATGCCAATAGTCAGGTAACCTATCCCCTAAGGTTCAATTACCATAAACTCCTTTGCTTTCTTGTAAAAATTTTTATGTTTAGGGTATTGACTTTATGAGATTTTTCCCTCCATCTTTTTGCTTTACTTATATATTATTTGCAGTAGATTATGTTTCTAAATTGGTGGAAGCTAAAGCCACCAGGACAAACGATGCAAAGTTTATTACAGATTTTGTTAAGAATAACATTCTTTTTAGGTTCAGGCTACTAAAAGCAATCATTAGGGACAAAGGAACCCACTTTTGCAATAGGTTGATGGAAACAATGTTCAGAAAATATCACATCACGCATAAAGTTTCCATTGCTTACCATCCCCAAACCAGTATACAAGCTGAAATCTCAAATCGAGAAACCAAGTTAATCTTAGAGAAAACTTTGCAACCAAATAGGAAGGATTAGAGTGTAAGACTGGAAGACACATTATGGGCCTATAAGATGACTTACAAAACACCGATTGAGATGACTCTATAAAGGCTGGTGTTTGGGAAGCCATGTCATCTACCTGCGGAATTACAGCATAAGGTATACTAGGCTATTAAAAGATGAAACATGAATTTGGATGATGCAAGGGTGTATAAAAAGTTGCAGTTTTAAGAGTTAAAGGAGATGAGGAATGAATCCTATCAAAATGCAGTGATATATAAGGAGAAGACGAAGGTTTTTCATGATACAATGATTTCGAGGAAAAGCTTCTTCGTAGGCCAAAAAGTGCTATTATATCACTCAAAGCTCAAACTATTTATAGGTAAGTTACGTTCCCATTAGGATGGTCCGTTTGTTATCACTTATATCTTTCCTTTTGGTGCAGTAGAGATATAGACTCTCAAAATTGACAAGACATTCAGAGTGAATGGTCATCGCTTGAAGTCATATTATGAAGGCTTCCAAATGAAGTATTTGTAAGTGTTAATGCTAGAGGATGTGACTAGTGTCACTTGATGCACAGAACAGGGAGTCAAGCCGATGGTGATAAAAAAAGGTACTACTTGGAAGGTAACCCAAGGGAAGTTAATTTCTATTATTTACATTTTCACATTTACTATTTTCATAAAATGTTCTATTTCTTGCATTTGATTTTACATTGATGATAATGTATGTTTTAAGTGTAGGGGTGGGGATATTAGTTTTTATGCATGTTTTAATCTTAAGTGTAGCCTATGTGACTTCTTAGGCAGTTTTCAAAATCAAAGAAACAAATTCAAAATTTTGCTTATTTTCTATTGCCTTTAAGATTATTTAGTCATAATTAGAATATGAATTGACTAGAAAAATTCATGAAAACCTTATCATGTGATTGATTAATGTGTATTATTCTTAGAAGAGTAGTGACTAGTGGTAGACAAAAACTAGTGAGATTTTGAGCCATATTAGACTGACACATTCATATCAGTCTTACTGTCTTTTGTTATATGTGACCTTCATGACATATACATCCTTACTTTGCTTTGATTTTCTATTCGAGACCACATTTTTATCACATGCATTCTTATAAAAATGATTAAGCATTCTTTGTTGATTACGGGGTGCATTAACCAAATAGTCCACCTAATTATGTGAATTTTCCTTTGCTAATCCCCTTTGAGCTTTATTAGCCTTTTCTTTGGTATAAAACACATTACATGCACCTAACCAAATGCCCTACCTAAGCCTTAAAGCTAGTGAAGCATTTGTTAATCCTTGATGAATGTGATTGTCCAAAAGCCTAAGTATGGGGGTATTCATATATTGAGTTAGTTATATTTGTTAAAATTCCATGTTATGAATTCTACGTTAATGTATCTTTTATCACTTTTATATTTGTGAAGTAAAAAAAAGGAAAAGAAAAGAAGAAAAAATGTGAGTTTGAATAAAAGTATTAAGGAGCAAATACAATTGTTGTCAAAATTTATTAATTAATAGTTTATCCTCCTTAAGTTGTATTGATTGGATGTTTGAATATATTGCATATAAGGAGGATGTTGTTTTGGATGGAGCACTTTTTGTGTTATGTTCATGTGGCTTATGGTGTGAGAGCTAAAGTGAATTATGAAACATAGTTGTTGCAATCTTTATGGCTAACGATACCCAGTTTTGGATGAATGTGGACTTATATGCTTGATATCTCTTTGAGTGTTACTTTTTCTTCACTAGCATGATGGCTTTTATACTAAATTACTCAAAATACATCTCACCTTACCCTTGCCCACATTGCAAACCCTAGAAAAGTCCTTTTATTTATGATTATGCATGTGACTTTTAGTGTGGAGAAATGAAATGATAAGCAAAATTGTAGATTGTTGTGATTATGAATGGTGCTTAAGTGTACCTATGGAAATATCTTATTTAAACATCTTTTGTCCAAGTCAACCTCTAGATTACTCAGTTTTTAAGGGTGATGAATGTTGATTAATCATGATTAGAAGCTTTGAATGTTGAGTTATTGCTATAGGTTTTAAAAGTCATTCATTTTTACCTATGATTATCTATTCTTAGGAAATATAGAAAATGAGTAAATGTTTTGGTTTGTGAATTTTATTTTGACGATTTGCTTGAGGACGGTCAAAAACTAAGTGTGGGGGAACTTGATATATGTTTAAATGTTAATTCATTTGATTTACTACATTTAATGATTAATGTCTTAGAAATGCTTAGGATACTCACTTTATCTTATATTTGATTTTAGGTATATTTTGGAATTGAAGGAGCTAAAGTGACCCGAAAGCACATTGATTAAAAGAAGTAACTAGGAAGTGAATCATGCCAATGCATGCTTTTTGACAGCCCCTACGCATACTTCTTACCATGGACAACCAACTGCCTTCTCATGGTGATGCCAATAACTAACACCATGTAACTCCCATGCATGCTACGGCGAAACCCAACAGCCAAGCATCTCACACCCATTATCTAGCTCCCATGTATGCTTCTTGATAGCCCATGCCTTCTTACAGTGAAGCCATCTTTCAGTTACATTTATATGATAACCAAGTTATAAATGCTTCTCATGACTGTAAGAAGCTTTTTACAACAGTGAGAAGTGTTCTCACACTCGTAAGAAGTAACTCACAGGTGTGAGAAGGCCAGGTGTCCCATTATGGCCAGGTTTCCCTCGATTAAAACCTAAATCTTTACTACATAAGGAAGTGCATGACGGAAGAAATAAGATATTCGGGAGAGACCTAGCCGAGAACATTTTTATCTTATTTCTCTTTTAGTTTTCTTTGTTCTTCAACACCGATAATGGTGATGAAGAGGATGGCTGATGGTGAAAGCTTAATGATGGAGATGGAAAGCTAACTTCCTAACACCGGTTCAATAGGGATATCAAAGCCAAGTCACATTTAAATTATTTCACTCTATTAACGTTGTAATCTCTTTTCGGATTGTTGGGTTATTAATGTTGATTATGTTGTCTTTTAGGTAGATGATCTCAATATGTTATTTTGATTATTCTATTATGAACCTATTATTATAATGTTGAATGTAATTTGTAATCATTACATTTGTTGTTTGTTTAGTAGCATCTAATGGTCTTAAATCGTTAGGAACAACCTAAATTAGGTTACAAATCCGAATTTGTGAGATTGCTGCCTATATTGGTCATTTTCCACTTTGTAATTTTGCTACTAAATTGAATCTAAAGATCGTATATTAATTAATCACATCCTGAGGGAAAACCAGGATTATCAGAGCGTACTATTAGTCTCAATCAATAATCTAAAGAGAGGTGTAAAGAAGTTAGGATGATGGAATATGCTTGATTGTGTTTAGGTTGAGATTGACCCTAGAATTGGACCTTACTTATATTCAACACTTTAATTATTTTCGATTGCTTGTTTTAATTTGTTTTTGATAGTTTTATTTTATTTTATTTTCTAAAATGCTAAAAATCCAAAAAAATTGCCCTTTTATATTTTCCTTAAATCAGTTAATTTCGTAATGGAAATTAACAGAACATTCTCTATGGATTCGATCCCAACTCACTATAACTACAAATTTTAGTGTGCAAAGTCAGGTAAATTTTGTAGTGCACTCGACATGTGCTATCAGTACTTCAATTGGATGATAGTGATCAGAAATTAACAATATGTTATTTTTATAATGCCATAGAGAGGGAGAAGGAAGCAATTAAGTCCAACATGGAAAATATGTCTTCCATATATACACCTTATCTTGCAATTATCAATGAAAAATGAGAAAGGAAACTTTAATTTTTGTTGTTTGCAGCTAGGACTTTTTTAATTCTAGCAGCAATCTTAAACCAAGTTTTACAAAGAAAGTAGATGTTAATAGGAGAATGTTATTAACTATTACAGCAATTATTGCTTGTAAGATCCTAACCTTACAAATTTAGGTTTATAAGGATGCTTCTGGTGATTTTGGTAAGCTCATTGCTATTCGTTAAAGATACAAACTTAATTCAAGTTTTTTTTAATTTTTTACTTTTTGGATGTTAATCATCACTTTGTTTTCCTTATAAGGTTACTTTTGTTGCCTTACAGTTGCTTGGTAGGACCAATTTGAAAGTGGTGTTCCAAAATTACAAAGGTTTGTAATTTGAATTTTGATTCATTATGTGAATGCAACAAGATATGAAAGTAATTGGGAACATGTTTGAATTCATCTATTCTAAGAAAATGAATAGATCATAACACAAAAGATTGAACAACATTATCTTTTTTCGATACAATTTAAAGATTCGAGAAAAGTATGTTATTATTATTATTATATTAAATATAATATCTTAATAATTTTTATTTGTTTATTTAGACTCTTAATAAAACAAATAGTTATATAGATCCAATTCACCTTGATCATATTGACCTTTTAGTGGATTAAGTTTCTGAGGAACCAAGTTTGACATATGAGAGTGACTTGGAAGATAATCTTGGATGGGAAGGTATTGACATGTCATTTAGTGCAATGAATTTAAATGATAATGATGATGAGACTCCTCTCAATGATGAAGATTTTCTATCGAATAAGAATTAAGGTCAATATGATTTGAGTAGATATTCCATTGAATAAAGTTCCATATTTTTTTTTCATTTCTTCTCTTTTTTGTTTAATTTCACTTGTATTTGATGCATATATTCAATTCAATTTATGCAATATAAATACAAAACTTTTAACTATAAATATTTTATTTCAAGTTTTGATTATATTTTGTTATATTCCTTAGCACAAACTCTTATTGTAATACTTATGGAATCATAAAACTTAATTATTCTTACTATATGATATTTTGATATAATTATTGTTTATTATATGACGTAAGTTGTAATATTTTAAGTTATTTGCATTTTTCTTCATTATATTTGTATAACGGTTAAATGATTTTTAATATTAATTGTGGTTATTGTTTTTATGTAAAGTATATAAACAATATACGTTAAAAGTAATATTAATAGAATTAAAAAGATAATTATAATTTCAAATTTATATTATTATGATTTTAAGAGACAAGGTTGGTTTATAATTGAGAATCATATATCATTGAGAGATAATTTTGTAATTTAAAAAAATACAGAGTCTATTTTGTAATTTTAAAATTTCTAAAATGGAACCCAGTATTGACTGGTATTGGTACCAGTCATAATATTAATAAAAACACTTTTACTTAAAAAAAAGATTGCACATTTCTCTTGCACTCTAATGAAGGAAGATGAAAGTTCAAATAAGATGGAGTTACTTCTTTAAAAAAACTTTGTGTTAATTAATAAATGACCTTTTTATTTACTACAATGTCAAATTATAAAATTTTATCTACCTCTATATATTCAATTATGGGTATTATGTTGTACTGAGTGGTACCTACTATAATAGCTAGATAATGGTACAATACCAAGTAATTTCATATGATGATTTGGTATCGAATAGCATCGACTAGTATCAAAATACCAGCCACTTATTGGATTGAATTACAATTTTAAAAAAATTAACCTTATCTGCTCTCTCATTCTAAGTCTCTCATCTCACCTCTCACACTCAGTCTCTCACTCACACCACATCCATAGTCGACTTGCCTCACCTCACCTTGCTTGCGTAGTCACTTCACCTCTCCTCACCCTCTCTCACTTGCATAGTCTCCTCACCTCACCCTCCCCGTCAATGTAACCGGCCCACGTTTTCTCGCAGTCTCCCCTTTGTCACAGTCCCCGCAGCCTCACTTTCTCATAGTTAAGCAACCAACAAACTGCTACTCCCGTCCTTTACTACAGTCACTCCTCAGTTGCCTGACTCACCTCATCGAGTGATCAATACCATCCCAATCAACCCTACTAACATCGAGTGGAGCTCCAAACTTTAAGCCTCAAGGTTGCAAAATGCAAATCAGCTTTGACAACTAAATTGTGTGCAATGTGCTTGAGCATTGAATATTTAATTTGTGTTGTGATGATTGTTATGTGATTAATTACTTGAGTAGTAGTTGCGTGTGTGAGTGACTTATAGTTGTGATTTTAGCATTTGCATTTTGGAAATTAAGGATAACTGGATACTGAAATGGATAGATGTGTTTGTTTTATCTGAATTTTGGAAATTAAGGAATGAGATTGAGGATTTTATAGAGAATTGCAATATTTGGAATTTTGGATATGTTTTTTCATTAATGTTATTTGAATTAAGTGATGTTTGGATTGAGAAATATTAAATTAAATGTTAGCATGTATTATAAATTAGGTTATATATTATAAAATGAATCTTGTAATATACAAAATGGGTTAGTTAATTAAGGTTGAACTATGTAATTATATAAATTAAATTAAAGATGTGAGTTTATGATAGTTAGATATGATCACAAAAAATGAGTTCAAGTTATGAGTTTATAGTTAAATGATACAATCATACAAAATGAGTTATAGTTACAAATTTATGTAATGATACAAAATAAGTTATAGATGTGAGTTTATGTTTAAATCATATAATTACAAAAAATTGAGTTTTATTAATGAATTTATGGTTAAATTATGTGATTATACAAATTGAGTTATAGACATGACTTATAAGTTTATGAATAAATTATGAGTTATGGTTGAATTATTTAATTCATACAAAATGGTCATAATTGTGACTTTATGGTATAGTTATTTAATTACAAAATAGGTTATAGTTGAGAGTTATGACTTTGTGTTTAAAATATGTAATCACGCAAAATAGATTATAATTGTGAAAGTGTAGCAATCAATGTATATATTTTAAGTTTAGGTTGAGAAACATGAGAATTTCTTGAATAGAATGTGCTTAACCGTCAAATTTTCTTAAGGAATCATTTATACAAGTTTATAAAGGTTACTTGCATTTATATATCATATAATTGTTAAGAAATTGTTGTTGCTCTATTTATTCATGTTGTTATACACAATTTGATTTTAATACAAAGTTATTAAGTTAATTTTAATATTTTCTTCATTTATTTTTACTAATAAATAAAGAGAAGTTCAAATACACTTAATAATTTAGTTGCTTAAGGTATAGGAAGAATCAATGATATAGTTTGAGCTTATGCAAGATAGGTTCCTAAAATGAAGAATCATACTATTTGTTTGTACTGTAACAAGCATTTGAAAGGTGGGGGAATCACCAAATTAAAAAAACATTTACTTAGGATCAAAGTTAATGTGGATCCTTGTAAGAAAGTGAATCATAATGTGAAATGGAAAATAAAGAGAGGTGCATCAGCGTGAGAAAGATAAGAGGTAAAGATTAAACTACAAAATTGGTAGTGGAAGTTCTTTTGTTGGTTTTTAAGATGATAGTAAGGATGTTAATGGTAATTGTATCCCTACCTAACAAAAAGGAAATATTGCACCTAATGTTGGGGAAAAAAAGAAGACATTTGTTGGACCAATGGTGTTTGACAAATTAAATCCCACTTATGTTTTGATAATAATAAAATGTATAGAAT
>JAOQMP010000208.1:15731844-15741910 GCA_027563575.1 Erythroxylum pedicellare
AAATTATAATAAATAAACTATAGCTAAAGGATATATTTGAAAACAAAATATAATATGAAGGAAAAAAGTATCAAAAATAGAATTAATAATAATAATAATTTTAAAAAAGTACAAATTAGTTGATACAAATTTAGGGAAAAATTATTAAAAAATAATTCAAAGTATTGCTCCTTTTTTTATAATTGTTTTTTCGAGTTGTTTGAAGATGGGGTCAAAAATAAAAAATTAATTTCGGAGAAAGACAAGCAATTCAGTTTCCATTCCCTAAATAGTTAAAAAATAAAAATTCTTATTTTGTCCTTTCTTTTTTATTCGATCTTCCTGAAGAAGAAGAAATTTTAGCTTCCTATCTATGCCTAAGGTTTTAGACGAAAAGGAAATAGAATCACACAACTAAAAACGAAAAATAAAACTCCTCTCTCTTTCTTCTCCACAGACCAACCTCTCTTCCTTTGTTGTGCTTCGTTGCGCTCTGGAATTTGATTCGTTTCATTTGCTAGGGTTTTCAACTCCATTTAACGAGCCTAGGTCAGAATGATTTCTACCATTCGATATACTCATTTCTTTTAATTTCTCTTCTTTTTGTTCATTCTGTATTCTTGAATGCTCTGTTTTTTTTATTCCGGAGAATGTGGGGAACAATTTAGCTCTGTGAGTTGCCTCTGTTTCTCTGAATGTGACATTTCGTAACTGTTTTCGAGGTTTAGTGGTGAGTGAATGAGTGAGGATAGGGGATTGTTGTTTTTACTTGGACCTCGACACTCTGCTTGGGTTTTGGTACTCAAACGTGCGTAAATTATCTTTTCTTTTTAAAGATTGTTATCGCTGTTATTTTTTTCTTTTTCAGTTTATGGGACATTTTTCGTAGTTCTTTCAAAGTTTCTTCCAGTGATCAGTTGTTTTTGCTTGGAAGTTGAACCTCTGTTTGCTGGAAAAGTGTCTACAGTCCCTCAGAATTTTTTACGGTTGGATTTATTGAGTTTTGGATGATACATTAATTTATTCTGGAAGGCTGCAATTCTGCTTATTAGTGTATGACTCTTTTCGTACTGGTTCTTACTCTGATAAGATCAAGAAGATGGAGTAGTATATGTCGTATTTTTTGACCTGTTTGACATAAGTCGTATTAGATTTATACCTTTTTTTTGGTTATGTTTGGGTCAGTTTTAAACTTGGACAGTTACTTGCTCCCCTCTCCTAGCTTCTAGATTTATCAGTAGCTTACTTGAGAATAAGATTTAAATTCAACAGCATCTGATGTCACTTGTCTTATTTTAATGATTCTCTTGTTTATGAAGATGTAGTGCTTGTGGCTTCAGGTATGCAACGTAAAACAGTTTCCGGGACTTGAAATTCTCTCTGTTTTTTGTGGCGTTAAAATATGGATAATAATCAACCAGATATGTCTCTTAGAATATGAGGATTGAGGGTCTTTCTTTATTTGCAATATTGAGAAATCTAAACAGTTTAGCATGTCCTGAGCAGCATCTTAAGCTCTTAACATTTGATAATGTTTTGGTGTTTCAGGTTTGCAATGCATCACAACTCGAGAGAAAAGACAGATATTAGGGAGTCTCAGTTGAAAGACTATAAGTGCAAGTATTATCAAGAAATGAAGAGCGGGGTAATCAGAGTTAAAGTTTCAAATTCACTGTACAATTGCTCCTACTGTCATGGGAGGAGGAAGGATTACCAATTAAAGGAGCTTCATCAACATGCTTCTAGTCTTGGCAGAGGCTCACGGTGGAGGTCTATAAGAGAAAAAGCATGGCATTTAGCCCTGGAGGATTACCTAAAGAGGTATCTTATAGACAAAGTGACTTCAGAGTGTTACCCAAAAACTGATTCACACATTATGAATGACTACAAGCAAGATCAATTGTTTGTGTGGCCTTGGGTGGGAATCATTGCAAACATCCAAACCCAATTGAATAATGGACGTCGAGTTGGTGAAAGCGGTAAAAAACTTAAAGATCAATTAGCAACCGATGGGTTTGATCTAGTTAAGGTAGATCCTTTGTGGAGCCACCATGGGCATTCTGGGTTTGCCATTGTTGAGTTCAAGAAAGACTGGGGTGGTTTTGAGAATGCTATCATGTTTGACAAGAAATTTGAAGTCAATTGTTGTGGGAGGAAGGAATTTTTCAGCAAGCCAGCCCACCATCAAAGAGATAGGCTTTATGGATGGATTGCAAGGGATGATGACTATAACTCTTGTGGTATTGTTGGTGATCATCTCAGAAAAAATGGAGATTTAAAATCTCTCTCTGAAATTGAAGCAGAGGACCGACAAAAGGCTTCAAAGCTTATTTCCAGCTTGACTAATACTTTACAAATGAAGGATGATTGCTTGAAAGAAATGAAAGACAAGTACCATGAGACCAGTACACATTTGGACCGGGTGATGGATGAAACAGATGCTATAGTCAAGTCCTACAATGAAGGTATATTTGCTGATTACTATGAGAGAAGACTTTTGACATAGTCATAATCCAGTTATTCCTCTGTCCTCTTGTTCCTTCTACTTGAAAGATTACATTCTTAAATCATCATATCTTGTGGCACCATGTCTTAGATCTCTAAACTTTGCTGTTTAGAAATAACAAGGATGCAGCAGAATGCTCGTGATCATTTTGATAAAATATATTTAGCGCATGAGGAGGCTACGCTTCAGTTGAAATCACAGAGAAGAGAGCTGGAGCAGCGCGAGAAGCAGCTGCAACGACGACAGGCTCATAATGAAGATGAGAGAAGGAAACTTCTCCATGAGAAGAAAATGGTATATATTTTGCAAATTTTCATGGATGGCAACTTCTGGCTATATTGAGACTTTGTAGATGACTTATTTATAATTTTACTTGTCCTTTCGATGAAGTTGTGATTTGGATCATTGATTTGCTATTAAATACACCCCCTTACTGATTAGTGTTCTGCATATGACTCTGTGTTGGCAATATAATATTGCTGTTCTATGTGACTCTTTTAGATGGTCCTTAAAATTCTCAGTATTTTTCTATATTATGCTAAAAATTTGTTTTTCCTTTCATTCACAGAATGAAAGGGCAACCTTGGAGCAGCAGAAGGCAGATGAAACGGTCTTAAGATTAGCAAAAGAGCAAAAGGTGTATTTAACTTTCATTACCTTGAACTGAACTAATGATAAGGATAGCTAAAAGTGTGATAGTTTTAATTAATATAGTTTTTATTAATCTTACAAATTCTGTCTTGTGTTAACTACCGTTGGCAGATGGAAAAGGAGAAATTGCACAAGAAGATTATTCAGTTGGAAAAGAAGCTTGATGCTAAACAAGCATTGGAGCTGGAGATTGAGCAACTTAAAGGTTCTTTACAAGTAATGAAACACATGGGAGAGAATGAAGATGTCGAGGTTAAAAAAAAGATGGAAGAAATTCAACAAGAATTGATGGACAAGCAAGAAGATCTGGATTCATATGAGCAGCTTAATCAAACTCTAATTGTAATGGAACGCAGAAGCAATGATGAATTGCAGGAAGCTAGGAAGGAGTTGATCAATGTGACTACTCATATTCATACTCCACCATCAATTCATATTATAGTGACACATCAAAAGACAATCAATAGTTCATATAGAAAGCAAAAGCAAATATGTGATTTGCCAAGTTAGAATATGAAGTACTAAAATGGTGGGTTAATGTCTATGTTGTTCCTGTGAAATTCTAAAATTCTTGATTCACAGGGTCTAAAGGAAATTAAGGCTCGTGCTATTGGAGTCAAGAAGATGGGAGAGCTAGATAGTACAGTGTTTTACAATGCGGTGAAAGAACAATTTCCTAAAGAAGAAGCAGAACTGAAAGCGGTGGAGTTGTGTTCAATTTGGGAAAACCACATTAGAGATTCAGGCTGGTTTCCTTTTAGGATAATCACTGATGAGGAAGGAAAAACCAAGGTATGCATCGAATGATCCAAACTGATCCCTTAGTGGCATTTATTTCTTTAGGTATTCTTGTCTTGCCTAGTTTCATAGTTATTATATGGACAAATAAATGTTAAGATGCAACCAGATTGTAATCACTTCTACATACTCACAGTCCGCCTAATCTTTATTCACTAATTTTCTCCCTGATACCTTGGACAGAGGTTGTTAATTATTTAACATGATGTTATAGTATACATAAGATAAGATGGGTAACAAATATTACTTTAAGTTCCAGCTTGACCGTGTAGTATTGAATCAGATCTGTAGTATTGGATCAGATCTTTTGGCTTTAAGATTAGATACTCTTCATCTCATTCCGTTTTAGAGAGTTGTCAGGATTATGTAGAAAAGGTACTATTTCCTAAACTTGTTTCTTCCACTTCTTTGTACAACTGGCCTCGTCTTTGACTGTGTTCCTTTTGTTTTCCTTTTGAAGACAACTTTTCATCTATTTATTATCAGCAAACCAACCTTATGCTCCTGTCTTTTCTGTTCATTTTTCCCCAATTCAGTTAGTTCATATTCTGTTGAACTATGTAGGAAATAATCAAGGAAGATGATGAGAAGCTGAAAAGACTGAAAAATGAGCTTAATGATGAAGTTTATAATGCTGTGACAACAGCTTTAAAGGAACTGAATGAGTATAACCCAAGCGGTAGATACATAGTATCAGAGTTGTGGAATTTCTCGCTGCAAAGGAAGGCAACGCTGGAGGAAGCAGTAGAACATATATGCCAACAGTGGAGGCTGCATAAACGGAGGAGAACCTGAGCTATGCAAGACCAACTTCACTTAGGGATATATAAACGTGAAACAGAGTATTCGTGTTTACATTTTCTATTTCATGTTTTTCCTTTTTGAATTACTAGTTACATCTGAAGGGAATACTTATCAGATGAAGGAAAAATCTATTCCACTAGTGCCCCATGCATGTCTCCGGAACACATGCAAATCATCCAAAATGCGTACAAGTACTGCAAAACTTAGTTTTCATTCGCATAAATTGGTATGTTTCTTGTGGCATGAAGCTAATTACTAGTAAATTTTTTGCAAGTAGATGTTGCGAAACGAGGTGCATCTTTTGATGGACAAAAGCATTACCCATTCTCCAACCAAAAACTTCTTCAATGAAGAAGTCTTCTTTTTATCTTCTGCAACGATTGCAGTTAGAAGTTCCTCTAGTTAAGGCTGCAATTGGTAGCTTCGACTTTTGTTTGACTTGGTGACAGGGAAGCACTTTCATAAGTTTTCATTGAACTAGCATGATATTTTGCGTGAAAAGTGTAAGAATGGGTGAAAGGATGTAAAACAATGGTATTATATTATAAGAGACTGAAAGTGATTTGCATCTAAATATTTCATAAAAAGTTTAAATAAAATTTTATTGTTATTTTTATGATATTTTATATCATAAAAATGGTATTTACTGTATCCTAATAAGGTTCAAAAGTTGTCTAAAAAATAATGGTAGGAATTTATTTAAACTTTTTATAAATTGTTGGAATCCTTAATTTTTTTGTTTCGTGGTATAAGTCAGAGCTAATTTGTTGTAGTACATGTATACACAAATAGGATTTTCATAATAGGCTAGATAATCTATATAGATATAGAATATAATCTTAGGATAATGTATATCTCTAAGATACTGCTATCTAATTTAAAAGATCTAATTATGATCAGATCATAATATTATAAGATAATACATATCTTAACCACACTCTCCCTTAAGTTGAATCATAGATATCAATCATATCCAATTTGCTGAAACACTCTTTAAAGGCTTGTTGTTGAAGACCTTTGGTAAACACATCAGCTGTCTGCTTCTTTGTTGGGACATAAGTTAGGCATATTGTCCCATCTTCTATCTTCTCTTTGATGAAATGTCGATCAACTTCAACATGTTTTATTCTCTCATGGTGGATTGGATTGTGCGTCATGCTTAGGGCTACCTTGTTATCACAATAATGTTTTATAGGTATCTCAAAATTGATTCTCAATTCTGTCAACACTCTCTTTAACCAGAGACTTTCACACATCCCTTTTGTAGCAGTTCTTAGTTCAGCTTCAGCACTACTCTTGGCTACCATCTTTTGCTTCTTACTTTGTCACGTGACCAAATTTTCCCACACAAAAGTACAATACTTAGTGGTTGATCATGTATCCTCTTTTGAACTTGTCCAATATGAATCAGTATATATTTCGATTGTTCTTTGATCTCCCTTCTTGAATAGTAGTCCTTTCCCAAGAGTACCTTTTAAATACCGTAGGATCTTATAAACTACCTCAAAATGCTATCTCTTTAGGGCATGCATATAGCGAATTACAACACTCACGACAAAAGAAACATCTGGTCAAGTATGAGACAAATAAATTAGTCTTCCCACTAGTGTTTGGTATTCTTCACGGTTAACAAGTTTATCCTCTTCATCCATAAACTTTGTATTGTCAACAGGAGTGATGCTTGGTTTGCATCCTAATATTCTAGTCTCTCTCAAGAGATCAAGAATGTACTTTCTTTGTGAGATGTAAATTCCTTTCTTTGATCTTGCTATGAAATACTTCGTTTCTCCTAAGTCTTTAATTTCAAATTCTTTCCTCAAAGCTGTCTTGAGTCTTGTAATTTCCTCTGCATTATCACCAGTTATGACGATATCATCAACACACACAATCAAAATTGTCTTTTTACTTTCTCTAATTATGAAAAACATTGTATGATCTGACTGAGCTAATATGTATCATTCTGTTTTTAGGACTTTGGCAAATTTTTTGAATTAAGCTCGTGATGATTGCTTTAACCCATATAGACTATGTTTCCTCCTTCCTCATCAAACCCTAGAGGAAGTTTCATATACACTTTTTCCTTTAGTTGGCCATTCAAGAAGGCAATTTTGATATCAAGTTGCTGAAGTGGCTAGTCAAAGTTAACAGCTATCGATAACAATAGTTTGATAGTATTTAGCTTAGCCGCAGATGCAAATGTCTCCTTGTAGTCCATCCCATAGGTTTGAGTATAGCCCTTTACTGCCAATCTTTCCTTATACCTCTTGATGGAATCATCAACCCTATATTTGACTATGAATATCCACTTATACCCCACGAGTTTCTTTCCTTTTGGCAAATCAACTTCTTCCCACGTTTCATTCTTTTCAAGTGCTCTTATTTCTTCAAAAACTGCTTCTCTCCATTCTTGAACTTTAAAAGCTTCTTGAATATTTTTGAGAATGTCAATTCTATTCAGATTAGCAATAAAAGCTTTATATAAAGAAGATATAGCATCATAAGAGACAAACCTCTCAATCGGGTGCGTAGTACATGATCTAGATTTCTTCCATAAGGCAATTGGTAGTTCTAAATCTGTGTTGTCTTTTTGATCCTTACTACTTTGAACTTCTTTGGTAGGGACTTGCACTAGTTCAGAGATTGGTATAGCTTCAGGGATAGGAAGTGTACTACTTGCTTTCTTCTTCCGAGAATTCACCTTGAGTGTATGATCAGGTATAACTATTTCTGTATTAGGATTTATCTCTATAGGAGATGACATAGGCATTAGGATATGTTCAGGAATAGATGTAGGTTTGGCAGACTGAGATTCATCACCACAAAACTCACTCTAATGCTCCCCCTAAATCGAAGACTTGGGATAGAAGAAATCTGTCTTAGAAAAAGGGACATCACAGCTAATAACAACCTTTTTGATATAGGATCATAGCATTTATACCCCTTTTGTATAGTAGAATAACCCATAAACAAACATTTTTTGGCTTTTGGATCAAGTTTGTTGTGTGAAAAACTGTGAATGAAGATTGTGCACTCAAAAACTTTTAAAGGAAGGTCAGTTTCAAGATGAGTGGTAGTATAGGTGATGTGAGCAAAGGTTGCACATGACGAATATATCAACAGACACCGAGATCAACATGGCGTTAATCAAGACTTGATGTTGCTTCCTAGCCCCATAAGTCGGGTTGGACTTAAAAGATTCAAGGCTGCATTAAATTCATTCCTGGCTCGCGTAGTTAATGATGGACTCCAGAAGAATCAAGATTCTTGCTCGCATCTTCAGTTTGTCAGTTTGAGCCAAGTTCTAGGCCCGAACAACCCTTAACAGGTGTGCATACTAGGCACGTATGCCAACGACCAGCAAGCCCAGGCGCGCACTTTAGTGCCCAGCAGGCTAGACGCCAGGCAGGGTGCGCCTGGCCTCATTTGCTTTGGGTTGTTTTCCTACTATTTTAAGACGATTTAGACAATATTATTTTACCTATTTAGGCTCAGGATGTTGGCCCAATTCCAAGTTATTTTGGCAACTATAAATAGTTGCCTTGACATTAGTTTTTGGGTTACACACTTTGATACTTTGAGAGCTTTGGTGAGGAATTTCTTCATGGTCTTGTTGTTCCATGAACCCTAACTCTACTTATCAATTAATCTCAATTGTGGCGTATTGTTTTGGTTCAATTTTCTTGGTTTATTGGTAGGTCTAGGTTGCTTGGAAAATAACGATCCTTGAGGTCTAGAAAAGTATCAAAAACCTTCAATATGTAATTTGTTTAAAGGCTATCAAATTATATCAAGATTGATCTCCTTCCATTCGCTTATCAACTATACTGGTAGTCTTATAGGTTAAAAAATTCCATAAAGTACTTATATTAGTTATTCCTTTAACAGGTTTTTCGATTTGGATAACTAACGCTAATCTATTAGACCATTCAAGTAATAATTTTTTGGAGATATAACATTATGTAAATTAAGAATTCTATCTAATCCTAATGTTACATGCTTTGGTGTGTATTCTGTAGGAAATTTTCGTATTCTACTATATTTTATGTAATATCCAAAGCGATTTAATTCTTCTTGTTCAAGCTATTTCAATAGTAAAAGAGGTATTATCACAAATATGCTTAAAAGCCAAACTAAAGAAAAAAATTAAGACCCACAGATATTCAATTATGTTGTTCAAAATATTCGAAAGTACCTCAATAATATGGATGCGATTCTTTTCAATCAAAACAAAGGAAACCTAAACATAAATATAAGTGGTGAAAATATTCTGAACACAATTATAAAAAGTCCCCATTTAAACCTTATAGAAAGTTTTTTAGAAGAAAAATATAGATAATTTAAACCAAAGAAAAACATATTGTCCTCAAAATAAGAAAACATGTAAATATTGACTATGTAAGGAAGAAGGTCACTACGAAATCAAAATAAATACAAAGAAAAACTTAATATTATAAATTCAACAATTAAGTACAATTTAGAACCTATTTAATTAAATTATGAAACAAACTCTACAATATATCAATGACAACCAAAATCCAGAATCAACAACTGAATCCACATACAACATTTATTCAAGTAATTATTTAAAATGAAAAAGTCAATGCTTATATAAATACTAGCGCTACTAGTTGTATAGCATCCAGAACACTTTTACAAAATTGGAAAAAAAATAAACCTTTACAAATTAGAATAGCATATGGAAGTATAAAGTCTATATGGTATGTAAGCTATTATAATAATATTATTATTGAAAACTATACTTTTATATACCTTCGATTTATCAACAAGAATTAGGATTACCATTAATTTTAGGAAATAATTTTCTTAAATTATACAATTCCTTTTGTCAATATCTACATTATATAACCTTGAGAACACCAATAATAAAATTTTAAAATAAAAAACAATAATCCTTAAAATTCCTATATGCCATACAACTTATTATAAAAATCTACAATTTATAACAGAAAATTAAATAAGTTACAATTTTATCTTCTTAATAATATTACTTTACAAAATGAAATCGAAAATTTAATAGAACAAGTTTGTAGCAAAAATCCTTTGGACCTTAAAAAGAATACTAATGATCAATTAATTGAAATAAAACTAAAAGATCTTACATAGGAAATCAATATTAAAAATAATATCTCATATATACAACAAGATGTTAAAGAATTTATCATAAATTGTTCAGAATTATTACACAAACAATTAATAGCACTAAGTATATGTAAGCATTCTGCTCCAGCCTTGTAACATCCCATCACCAATGGGAAGGGTAAAATAGTAAATTGGAACGGGTTATGAGTGTGTAAACTCATCTCGGCA
>JAOQMP010000208.1:15742010-15756106 GCA_027563575.1 Erythroxylum pedicellare
GTTTCCCATACATCTCTATGTATATGTATATTACTTACAAAAGAATCTTGGTACCTTTTGACCAGATATATAACGCTTACATAAATAAAACCAAACTCTTTTGTTTTATTAATAATAAATATTTTCATTACAAAACTGTAACTGAAGATGATAAAGTTACATGTAAATACTCTTGCTTTCCATGGCACTATATTTACATAACTCCAACAGGGAAGAGCTGTTACGATCCATTGGAGGTGGAGAGTCATGAGAAAACTCATCAAGTCTAGTATAAAGGGAGGGACAACAAACGCAAAAAGGAAGAGAGAGGGAGAAGAAGCAAGAACGAGGAAGAGGAAGGGGGAGCTCTGTGTTTACATTTTTCTTAGTTTATTTTTGGGTTTGCTTATGATGTGTGTTTTCTAGTTTCTTTATTTCAAAGATTGTTTCACCCTTTAGGGTGAATCTTGTTTTCTAACTTCTTGTATGTATGGTTTACTATTCTTATGAATAGTTTTTAGTTAATCTTAATGAGATTTAAGTTCTTCTTTAAAATCAAACAAATACAATTTACATGCTAAGAGATTAGTGTCTAAGTTTTATTCTTCAAAGGTTATGCAGTTCATCTCTATTTTATTTACATCTGAACTGAGAGATTTGCATGTTGATAAAATAGAGTAGGTATTTCAAACTTGAAAGAGAGGAATTACTTCTAAAGAAGCTTGGGGTAGCAGAATATTAGGATTTAGATTTACTTTAGCAGGAGTTGATAATAATTTTTTGATATCTTTAATCTTGTGATTCGTAAGAGCAATTTCTATTCTCAAAAATTAGCTTTGTCTTGAAGGTTTAACTGTAATTGATTTACTTATTTATCAATTTTAATTTCTAAATCTTTTTATTATTAACTTAAACAATCTGGAAAGAATTGATATTTGTGCTTAGCATAAATCCTTGTACGAATGATAATTGTACTACAATAACCTCTATGCTTGCAGTCAGGGTCCGAGTCAATTTTATTTTAAAACTCATCTAGTTTTTGGCATCATTACTAGAGATTTATTTAACATCATTTTTAGTTTAATTACAGGTTGATTTAAGTAATTTATTTTATTGCAGGTGTATGTCCAGGAGTGATGTGAGCAAGACTACATATGACGAATATATCAACAAACACCGAGATCAACACGACGCTAATCGAGACTTGACATTGCCTCTTAGCCTCGCAAGTCAGACTGGGCTTAAAAGATTCATGGCTATATTAAATTCATTCATGGCTCGCGTGGCTGATGATGGACTTCGGAAGAATCAAGATTCTTGCTCGCAACTTTAGTTTATCAATTTTAGACAAGTTCTGGGCCCAAACAACCCTTTACAGGTGCATATGTTAGGCACGTATGCTAGCGCCTAGCAGTCTAGACATCAGATGCGCTAGACTAGGCACACTGCCTCGCATCTTTTGCTTTGGGTTATTTTCCTACTATTTTTAAGACGATTCAAACAGTATTATTTTATCTATTTAGGCCTGGATGTTGGCCTACTTTCAAGTTATTTTGGAAACTATAGATAGTTGCCTTGACATTAGTTTTAGGGTTAAATTTTGATAATTTGAGGGCTTTGTGAGGAATTTCTTCATGTTCTTATTGTTCTGGAACCCTAACTCTACTTATCAATTAATCTCAATTGTGGCGTATTGTTTTGGTTCAATTTTCTTGGTTTACTACTTGGTCTAGGTTGCTTGGTCAATTGCAATACTTGAGGTCTAGAAAAGTATCGAAAACCTTGCATATCTAATTTGTTTAATGGTCACCGAATCATATCAAGATTAATCTCCTTCTGTGCGCGCATCATCTTTGGTATCACAGCATTGGTTTAGAGGAGAATTCTTATTCAACTCGATTGGAATTCAAGAAACTGCCGCCCATCACTACAAAATTATCACTAGTTCATCAATTCGGGTGTGAATTAACTTTCAGCCTAGGGTTTTCAATTATTCTTCTTGTTTATTTTGTTGAAACTTTCGGTCTATATTAAGAAAAATTTTGAAAAAATTCAAAAAAATCTAAAAAAAGTTCAGAAAAAGTGTAAAAAATGGTCTGAAAAATAAAAAATAAAAAATAAAAAAATTGCAGAACCAAAAGTGTTACTATCGAGTTCAAGAATTACACTATTTTGGAAAGTCTTACGTGAAGTATTGGCAATTGAATTAGGTGAAATTTTAGACCTATCTTGAGTGACCTTACTTTGAAAAGAGTTTCAAAACTTGGCGCCATTGTTGGATTTCTTGATTAGAAGGAGTTAGGTTTTTCGAATCACAACTTGAATGTTGAGGATTCGAGAGGAAAAAGGCAAGAAGGTGAGATCATTAGAGTGGCCAAGACACACGTGGGGAGTATTCTCAATTCGAGAGAAACACGTGAGGTAGTATTTTGGGAGGTTATTTTGCTACTGACTTTTTCTTTGCGGGAACAATTTTCATTGGACGTATGTCTAGTAATAGCATGAGAGGCCAACAATCGAGCGGGGCACAAACAGCTACCTTAGAGGCAATACAGCAGCGACTGAGAGCCTAAACACTGCTCTTGCTAGAATTAGAGCCGAAATAGAGAGACAAGCTTGAGAGATTGCTGACTTGATGAGTGGCGCACACGAGGAGCCACAAATGGGACGCACCGGTCCTAAAAACCAGCATGCTCCGATTGTGTTAGAAGACTATGGATCTTATGACGAGAGGGAATATGTGAGACCACGGGGACGAGTTCAATGAGTTGATTTTATGGATAAACGAGATAGTGATATTAGGTCTATTAAGATGCAAATTCCACCATTCAAAGGAAAGAATGATCCGAAGCTTTACCTTGAATAGAAACGAAAGGTAGATATGATTTTTGAATGCCACAACTTTTCCAAGGAAAAGAAGGTAAAACTCGTAGCCATTAAATTTTCCTATTATGCACTAATTTGGAGGGATCAGTTGGAGATTTCTAGGAGAAGAAATAGGGAGGAATCCGTGAGTACTTAGGCTAAAATGAAAGCGATCATAAAGAAGCGGTATGTTCCATCTTGTTACTACCGAGAGATGCATCAAAGGCTCCAACGCCTAACATAAGGGAATCGGATTGTGGAGGAGTCTCATAAGGAGATGGAGATCATAATGATAAAGGCTGATTATGAGGAGGACCCCGAAGCCACAATGGTGAGTGGTTTGAATCAAGAAATAGCTAACATAGCTGATCTTCACAATTACACCAACCTCGAGGAGATGGTGAACATGACAATGAAGGTTGAGAGGCAACATAAGTCTCGTGGGACATCGAAGAGTGGGACGAGTTCTACTTCAAATTGCAACTCAAATTGTCCACTAAAAGAGGAGAATTCAAAAGGAAAAGGGCTAGAATCCAAGAGGCCGAGCCAAACGCTTCCGGAAACTAAAGGTACATCTAATACTCTTAACACTCAAGCTTTTTCTAGCAAACATTCTTTAATTAAATGCTTTCGTTGTTTTGGAACTAGGCATATTGCCTCCCAATGTCCGAATAAGAGGGCCATGGTTTTGAGGTATGATGGGTTGACTGAATTAGAGGATGACGAGGAAAGTTTTAAGGATGATGTTTTGGAGGGAAAGGAAGATAAAACTTGTGTGGAACGAGCTGTTAAATGTGAAACTCTCGTGGTTAGGAGGGTGCTTAGTGTTTAGCTTCGGACTGAATTGTTAGATCAACGAGAGAACTTATTCCATACTTAATGTTTGGTTAGTGGTAAAGTTTGTAGCTTGATCATTCATGGACGGAGTTGCACCAATGTTGCTAGTTTGGATTATGGTTATAAAATTGGGGTTAACGGTTTGAAAGCATCCAGAACTGTATCATTTGCAGTGGTCTAATGATAGTGGGGAAGTTAGCATGACCAAACAAGCGCTACTATCTTTCTCTGTTGGACAGTATGAGGACGAGGTTCTTTGTGATGTAGTACCTATGCAAGCTGGTAATGTTCTACTTGGAAGACCGTGACAATTTGATCGTCGAGCTAACCATGATGGATACACCAACGAGTACTCGTTCAAGTTCAAGGGGAAGAATTTCATTCTTGAACCAATGACTCCACAAGAAATTTACTTATACCAAATTCAAGCCTTGAAAGGAAGATTGGGTTCGGGTAGTGAGGTGAAAAAAATAAAAAGGGACAAGAAGCAGAAAAGAAAGGAGATAATGGCTCATCGGAGAGAGAAAACACAAGTGAGCAAAAGAATGAGAGATGTGTAGGAGAGAAAAGTTTAAGTAGGGAAAACAAAAAAGAACTGAGAGAAAAGAAGGTGAGCTTGTATGCGTGTAAAAAGGACTTAAGGAGAGCATATAGAGCAAAGAGAGCGTTGATTATGATTAGACGTAAGGATTGTTTTCTTTCGGATATTAACCCTATTGATGAATCTTTGCCCAGTGTTTTTAAGTCTCTTTTGCAGGAATATGAGGATGTTTTCCTAGAGGAGATGCCGAAAGGGCTACCTCCTTTGCGAGGTATAGAGCATCAAATTGACTTTGTCCCAGGGGAACAAATTTAGAATAGGCCAGCCTATAGGAGTAATCCAGAGGAAACAAAGGAGTTTCAACAACAAGTAGATGAATTGCTTACAAAGGGGCACATAGGTGAAAGTCTTATTCCTTGTGTTATTCCGGTTCTACCGGTGCCAAAGAAGGATGGATCTTGTCACATGTGTATAGACTATCGAGTTGTCAATAAGATCATGGTAAAGTATCGACATCCTATTCCTCGACTTGATGATATGTTGGATGAGTTTCATGGTGTATATGTTTTTATAAAAATTGATCTGAAAAGTGGTTATCATCAAATTCACATGAAACCCAGGGATAAATGAAAAACTACATTTAAGACTAAATACGGTTTATATGAGTGATTAGTTATGCCATTTGTTTTATCCAATGCACCGAGTACCTTCATAAGATTAATGAACCATATCTTGCGTGATTACTTGGGTAAATTTTTTATTGTGTATTTTGATGATATACTTGTGTATAACATTACTTTGAATGATCATGTGGAGTATGTGCGTTGTATGCTTGATACTTTGATACATGAGAAGTTGTTTGCAAACCTTAAGAAGTGTACTTTTTGCATTGATAAATTGATATTCTTAGGGTTTGTTGTGAGCTCGAAGGGGACTGAGGTAGATGAGGAGAAGGTGAATGCCATTCGAGATTGGCCAACACTAAAGAGTGTTTCAGATGTGAGGAGCTTTCATGGCTTAGCTAGTTTTTACTGGTGGTTTGTGAAACACTTCTCCACGATTGCTGATCCTTTGACCAAAGTTGTCAAAAAGGAGAAGGGATTTAGTTAGGGAAAAGATCAAGAGCATGCATTCAAATTATTGAAACAGAAGTTATATACCACACTTATATTGTGTTTTCCTAATTTTGATAAAGCTTTTGAAGTATAATATGATGCCTCCGGGATCGATATAGGTGCTGTCTTAATGTAGGAAAACATACCTATTGCATACTTCAGCGAGAAATTGAGTGGAGTGCAACTTAATTATCCAGCGTATGACAAAGAACTTTAGACAATGGTACGAGCTTTGGAAACATGGCAGCATTATTTGCAACCAAAGGAATTTGTCATCAAAACCGATCATGAGACTCTTAAGTACGTGAAAGGACAAAGTAAATTGAGCAAGTGACAAGCAACCTGGGTGGGGTTCTTGGAAACCTTTCCATAAGTGTTGCACTACAAGCAAGGTAAGAAGAATGTGGTTGCCGATGCTTTATCGTGCAGGTATTCCTTAATCTCAACTCTTACTTCAAAACTTTTAGGGTTTGAGCATCTTAAGGAATTATATGCCAATGATGTGGACTTTGCTAGCGTCTATGTCGATTGTGAACATGGTGCTTTTGAGAAATACTTTAGGCATGATGGTTATTTATATTGCCAGAATTGTTTATGCGTGCCTAATTTTCCTTCGCGTGAATTATTTATGCTTGAAGCCTATGATGGAGGACTTATGAGGCACTTTGGTGTTGCTAAGACCTTGGACATATTGCATGAGCATTTTTATTGGTCGGGAATGCAAAAGGATGTAAAAGGCATTTGTGCCCGTTACATTGCTTGTAAGCAAGCTAAATTGACCGCCAAACCTCACAACCTATACACACCCTTACCCGTACCTAGTCACCTTTGGATGGACATTTCTGTGGACTTTGTTGTAGGGTTGCCGAAGACAAAAAGGGGCATAGATAGCATTTTTTTGTTGTGGACAGATTTAGAAAGATGGTTTACTTTATTGCTTGAAAAAATCTGATGATGCCGCGCATGTTGCTGATTTGTTCTTTAAAGATGTTGTGAGATTGTATGGTATTCTTAGGTCAATAGTTTTGGAAGGCACATCAAGTTTTTGGGTCATTTTTGGCATGTTTTATGGGGAAATTTGAGAACAAAATTGTTTTTTTTTACTACTTGTCACCCACAAATCGATGGGCAAACGGAAGTTATGAATAGAACGTTAGGGAGTTTGTTGCATGCTATGATAGGAAAAAAATTTGAAAACGTGATCTGATTGCTTGCCGTTTACTAAATTCGCTTATAATCGTAGTGTGTATTCTATTACCGGTTATTCTCCTTTTGAAATTGTTTATGGCTTTAACCCTTTAACTGTATTGGATATGGTGCCTTTACCTTTGTCTCAGTTAACTAGCTTAGATGGAAAGAGGAAAGCCAAGTTAGTTTAAAAGTTTCATGAGAAGGCTAAGCAACATATGGAATGCAAGAATGAGGTTTATGCGCGCCACACCAACAGAGGATGTAAGGAGGTGATCTTCGAACCTGATAATTAGGTTTGGCTTCATCTTCACAAGGAGAGGTTTCTTAACCATAGACGGTCTAAGCTTGATCCACAAGGAGATGGTCCTTTTCAAGTTTTGGAAAGGATCAACAATAACGCCTATAAAATTGACTTGCCTAGTGAGTACAACGTGTTCACTATTTTTAATATTGCTTACTTGTCTCTGTTTGATATGGATATAGATTCATTGGTGAATCTTTCTGACAAAGGAGAGGCTGATGTGAGCAAGGTTGCACATGACGAATATGTCAATAGACATTGAGATCAACACGGTGCTAATCGAGACTTGATGTTGCTTCTTAGCCTCGCAAGTGGATCTGGGCTTAAAAGATTCAAGGCCGCGTTAAATTCATTCGTGGCTCTCGTGGTTAATAACGGTCTTAAGAAGAATCAAGATTTTTTCTCTCATATTTAGTTTGTTAGTTTGAGCTAAGTTCTGTGCCCGCGCAACCCTTGACAGGTGTGCATACTAGGCATGTATGCCAGGGACCAGCAGGCCTAGACGCGCACTCTAGCGCCTAGCAGGCTAGACGTCAGGTAGGTCAGGCCAAGTGCACTGCCTAGCCTCTTTTGCTTTGGGTTGTTTTCCTACTGTTTTTAAGACGATTCAAATAGTATTATTTTACCTATTTAAGCCCAAGATGTTAGCCCAATTTCAAGTTATTTTGGCAGCTATAAATAGTTGCCTTGACATTAGTTTTAAGGTTACACACTTTGACACTTTGGTGAGTAATTTCTTCATGTTCTTTTTGTTCCACAAAGCCTAACTCTACTTGTCAATTAATCTTAATTGTGGCGTATTGTTTTGGTTCAATTTTCTTAGTTTACTACTTGGTCTAGGTTGCTTAGTAAATTACGATCCTTCAGGTCTAGAAAGTATTAAAAACCTTGCATATCTAGTTTGTTTAACGGTCACTGAATCATATCAAGATTAATCTCCTTCTGTATGCATATCAATAAGTTTCTTAAAATTTCTGAAGTGGTGTTTTGAAAGAAAAGACACGACTAGGCATTCTATTAATAAGACATATTGCAGTAAGAATAGCATACCCCCAAAAGAATTTTGGAACATTGATAGGGAACATCAAGGCCCTAACTACTTCAAGAAGGTGTCTATCATTCCTTTCAGCAACCCCATTTTGTTAAGGACTATTGACACAAGTATTTTTGTGGACAATTCCATGTTTTTAAAAGAATGAATGAAGATGTTGATTAAAATATTCAGTACCATTGTCAGTATAAAGGACTTAAATACGAGTTTGGAATTGATTTTTTTATCATTTGATAAAAATTGATGAATATAGTAGAGGTTTCAGTTTTATTTTTCAAAAGAAACACCCAACACAAACTAGTATGGTCATTGATGAATGTAATGAACCATTTTGAATTGGTTCTATTTGGAACGCGAGATGGGCCCCAAAGATCACTATAGATAAGTGAAAAAGGTTTTGTGGATTTGTATTTAGACCTTGTAAAAGAACTTTTTTGATGCGTAGCAAATGTATAAGCGTCACATTGAACACAAAGATCTTTATTTATTGAAATGTTTGGAAACAATCGTGACATATATTGAAAGTTTGGATGACCTAACCTCTTATGCTATAACAATAGTTCATTAGTCTTAGGAATAATCACACTATTACCTAAGTTATAAGGAGTAGACTAACTTTCTTCATCTTCAAAGTAGTACACTCCATCTACCTCTTTAGCACTGCCAATCATCTTCCTCGATGATAGGTCCTGTATAACACAATCAATAAGGAAAAAGTGAGCACCACAATTAGCTTCTCTTGTCAACTTATTGACTGACAGAAGGTTACATTCTACATTAGTAACATGTAGAACAAAATTTAGTTTCATGGAATATGTTATTTTGATATCTCATTTTCTTGCAACTGAAGAGGAATCACCATTTGCTACCTTAACCTTTTCATGCCCAGTACAAGGAACATATGAATGAAATATTCAATTCACCACCTTGTTATTTCTAACTATCTTCAGATTTTTTTGTTCCTCCTTCACTAGATACTTGATAGCCTCGGTTTTTTCCTTTTTTTGGCTTCTAGTCTGGAGGCTTTCCATGAATGTCCTAGCATGTGTCTTTGATGTGACCACTTTGTTTACAATGCTCACACCATTTCTTATTACATTTCTTACTGGGTTCACCACGTGACATCAATGCAGATGCTTCATTAGTAAACACTGGAGATACATTTTGTTCTTCTTTTAGCTCCTCTTTAGGCATGATTTTCCTCCTTGGTACTTCCCTCCTAACTTCAGAAGACACTTCTTTAGTTATAGGCAGAGGCACTCTACTTAGGATTCTTCCACGGACATCTAACTTTTTGTTGAGGCCAGCCAAAAATTCAAAGACTCTCCTTTTCAATTTTCTGGTTGTACATCATAGCATCTTCCTTGCACCTCCACTCTTTATCCGAAAGAAGATCAAGTTCTTGCCACAATGCTATCATTTCGACCCTATATTCTGTAACTTCTCTGTCACCTTGCTTCATTTGTTCGGTCTAGAACGTTCCTATCTTCCATGATAAAGCCTAGCTTCCTGCGTCCTCTATTAGTGAGTTTCATAGCTTGAGTCCACTCCTGATAGTTTGTTCCATTCATTTTGTCAGAGACAATGATAACTAAAACTCCTTCAAGACCAGAGGTCATTGATGACTAACCTCCAGTCTAGTTTGGGTTTGGATTTGAGTTTGTCGTGGAGGATCCTTTAAGATTGGAAGTTATTTCTTGACTTGTCAGGGTTGTCTCCTCAATTTCACTTTCTCTTTTACGTGGCTCTAATACCATAAGAATCAGAGCTAATTTTCTCTATATTTCTTTCTTAGAGACTACAGTACATATATACACGAATAGGATTTTCATAATAGGCTAGATCATCTATACAAATATAGAATATAATCCTAGGATAATGTATATCTCTAAGATATTGCTATCTAATTTAAAAGATCTGATTATGATCATATCATAATATTATGAGATAATACATATCTTGACCACAAGTAGTCATGTCAACCTAAATCTTTAATTTTTTTTGTTTAGTATTTAATGAATGTATCTTTCTATTTTTAGTTAGTTTTTGGATTTTTTTATTAAGAGTTGTGAGTGCTTCTTTTTATTCTTTATCAAACTTTAAACATGTCAAAGGATTATTTCTTTGTGGCATTCAATGACTTAATGAATTGATTCTTGATTATTTACAATAGATCAATTCTCTATATATTTAATTGACCTTTCTTGGTTTGAGACATACTTGTTCACTAGTTCTTTAGAGTTTTGTTCCTAAATGGATTTGTATAAGTAGGTATTAGAACTTTACTCTAAATTAGGTATAATTATCCTTTCTATTTGTTTTCATATCATTCAAATTATGTTATATTTCTTTGTCAATTAGAAAAAAAAAAGAAAATCATGCTCCCTGTGATTTCTTTTCTTTTTATTACATCATACTTTTTTTTAAAAGTTTCAATCAAAAATCAAATCTCGTCATCATCTTGTTTTTAGAGTTTGTCTATATCTCTTATGTTTCTAAATATTATGCTTGTTTCATTCCTTATTTTGTACCTATTGTTTTAAACTTTATCATTGGCAATATTATTTTATCATAGAAAAGGAAAAAAATTATAAAAAAAGGTGCATGAAATAATGGCCTTAAGAAATATTTGATTCTAGCCCCTCTTGTTTTATTCAATTTCCATGTTTCCTACTTAACTCGTGATTTATTTTTTCTTTTTGACCAATAGCTCTTGGGTTTTTTTAGACTATGCAAGGTTAAATTTTTATATAATTTTTTGTAGTTTAAAGAATTTGTAAAGGAAACGAAGAGTAGAAAGGTAAGTGAGTGTGAGATTAGGATTAAGAAAAGCCACTAAAAAAGAGTGAAACATGAGTGGTTTGTCAACTTTGAGAGAGTGTGAGAAATTTTTCTTTATTAACATTTTTCTACAACTTTCAAATATATCTCTTAAAAACATAGCAACACTAAAGGAGGAGAGGGATAACTCGTATGCTATGGAGGCCATGCAACAACAATTTAAGAGGTTAAATATAAGATATGCTAGGATAAGGGATGTCTGGAAAACCATCATAACATATTTGTTGAATTGTAAGGGAGATGGTAACCCAAGTTCACAATAAGGGGAGGCATATTAGGCATAATCTAATAGGTAACTAAGGATATGAGGAGAATAATGAAATTAATGTTGATGGTGTTAATGTAGTCTTTGAGGTTAAAGGGGGTAGATTTAGGACTTAGATAGGAATTAGGTGTTATTGAGAGTAAAGGAGGGAGTCTAAGGCTATATTTGGTTAGACATAACATTTTTAATGGAATGGAATGGTTTATAATAGAATGGAACGTAAATGAATGTAATATTAGAAAATTATTGTTTGAGAGGGATGGAGGGGCTCATAATGTAACATAGTGAAATATTATTTGGATGAAGGGTTTTTAATGTAATATAGTGTAAAGTTGCTTATCATTTTACATTCCATCCTAAAACCTCTAATTTCATCCTAAACTCCCTAAATCGGAGGTTTTTCTTTTTTTTACTGTTTATGATAGAATGTGATGTAATATAAAACTCTCCTCTTCCATCTAATTCCATTCCATTATAAAACCTCCTCCCAAATGATTGAATAATATTACATTACATTCCATTCTATTATAAAATCTCCAACCAAACATAGTCTAAGGATCAAGGAGTGGATGACAATATTGGCAACATTAAAATGACCGTACCTTTCTTTAAGGGTAAGAATCATCCCAAAGCTTATTTGGAGTGGGAGATAAAAGTATAATTGATCATTGATTATTATAAAGGTAAAGCTAGTTGAAATAGAGTTCACTAATTATATTATTAGTTAAAATATGGGTTAGGGAGAGATTCTCCTACCTCTCTCTAAATGCATCACAGGTATGTTTGGATTCCAATCTTTTTAATCTACTTGCTTGCTTTTCATCTATAACCCTTCCTTTTTTCGATCCCCTGTTCACTGCCTGCTTAATGTGCTTGCTTAATTTTCATCCTATTTATTGCCCAACCCTTCCCTTCTTTGATCCCCTACTCACTTCCTACTTAATCTGCTTGCTTAATTCTCATCCTGCTCATTTCCTACTTCTGGTTTTCCTATAACTAGGGGTATTATAGTATTTCTCACCAAAAAACCCCTTCTCGCCTCCACTTCTTAAATATTTTTTAACTATTTTTTATTAGCCTTCTTTCTGCAAACCTGTTATTTTCCATTTTAAGTACAATGCTTAACACTTTAGCCTTAAACACTTATGAATTCCACCCTTGCCACCCCTCGCTACTGAATCTTCCCCTTCGACCCAATTTGCATTCCTTCCCCAAAAAACATAGAAGTAAGTGGTCAGATCATAATAAAACTATCCTTTAATTTATCACAAGAACTGGATAGGAAGCTTGTTGTTTTTCCTGAGATTAAAACTCTTCAAGAGGGAGCCCGTAGTTGGGAATCCATAGTTGTTGGATTTTTCTTTGTTCAATGGCCAACTTTTCCTATTATATAATGATGGGCCAACAAACTATGGAAAAAAAAGGTTTAACATATACTTTTATAAGACAACCTCACCTTAGTCACATTCTCCTCAGTCTTTGAAGCTTATAAATTACTCAAAGAGGGCCCCTGACATATAGGCAACCAACCCAATTTCTTACAAATCTAGAAACCCAGCTTAAGGTTAGAAATTATCAAGATTCAAAATGTCCCACTCTACTTCATAATGTACCCCTTGAATATTCGACCACTTAGGGATTAAGTTCGTTAGCTAGCTACAATGGAAAACCGCTATGCATGGATGAAAACATGGCCAAAAAAAAAAGAGAATAAGATATGCTAGAATATATGTCAGCATTGAACTCTCAAAGAAGCTCCCTATTTGGGTGAAGACAATAAATTAAGAAGACACCATGGCTATCTCTTAATTGGAAGCCACCTTCTAAGTTATAAGGGAACATTTGGAGAGCTACAGGGAAAACCTTCAAATCTAGAAGTTACCAAGAACTGATGGGTATTGCAGAGCAAAAGTAAAAGACGGAAGTGGTCGAAAATAATAATTCAACTAATATGAATGCAAATGACATTATGGAGAAGATTGGAGTTAATATGATGAAACCCCCCCTCCCCATTCCAAGTCATATTTTTGAAACTATTTTAGTCAAAGGAACAAATATACAGAAAGGAGAAAGATCAATAACTATCTTTAAGGAGAATGTCCAATACATGGAAAATATTAAAAATGGAAGCAATGAGATCTTTATGATTAATAACAGTGGAAAGTAGGGAAGGGTTATTGGGAATGAACCAGTCATATATGATACTTCAAAATAAGGGAACCACCTATCAGAGGGTATTACAAAATGCAACAACTCAGAATCTAGAAAATTAGCTGCTACAACAACAAATTCTATTGACTCTATAACACCTATTGAAAATCCAAATAATAAAACATTAGCTTAAAAAATATGCACCAATGAAGCAGGAAACAGTGAGATATTCCAAACAGTGGAGAGAAGAAGATCACAAAGGGGCAAGGGGAAAAGGTCCAAAGTTCAATCTTCTTAATATGTCAATCATAACTTGGAATGTTGGAGGAATAAATTGTCCCTCAAAGCTTTTGGCTTTAAGGGGCTTTGTCATTAGAGAAAAACCCCTCTTAGTAGCCTTACCAGAAACCAAATAAGGTTAGAAAATATGAACAAGTTAAACATTTTGGGATCTCAATGGAAAACGCTCACAAACCACAACCGCCATGCTTTTGGAAGAATCATCATATGCTATAAAAAGGATGAGATTGAAGTAGATCTACTGGAATCCAATGAGCAAACAATGCATCTGAATATTTTCATCTTACAGGAGAATGTTGAACATGTCCTTGATATATACGAGCAACTTTAGATTTCAGAGAAGTGAACTTATATTGAATGCAGTTAATATAAGTTTGGTAACATTTTCTAACTTTTTTTATAATCGCCAATTAAAAGGAAATATTTTTAAAAATTTTATTATGACTATTATATCAATTATATCGATTTTTATTTTCTTATACAAGAAAATTTTCGATTCAAATTCAAATCCAAGAATCCTTTAAAAATTCATAGTCAATAGTTAATGGTTCCAATTTTACCTAGGATTTTTGCTTTTGTTGCTAAAAATTCATATTTACGTTTTCATTTCAATAGAAAGGATAAATAGTTAGTATAGTATATGTTTTGAGATATTATAA
>JAOQMP010000208.1:15786763-15799604 GCA_027563575.1 Erythroxylum pedicellare
GTTACTTTGTTGTGACCGAGTGCCTAAACTGTCCCGTATCTATTGTAGATACCGGACTCATTGATAAATGTCTTGTATCTGTTGGAGATATCAGGCTCATTTTACATAGTGAGCCTTTGGCTCTTATACACTTTTTGAGCTCTAGGCTCTCTTTTTTCACATTCTGAGCTTTAAGCTCTTTTTCAGTGGCTACCCCGGTCACAACTGCCTTTATCTTTCATGTATTCATGTAATGAAATGCATCAATCACATATTTTCAGTCAGTCATATAATCTCATTTACACATTCTCATATACATTCTCATCGAACCTTGGTCCGGCATTCAGAGATCACATTTAAAAGCACTTATTTCATCATGTTCACATACAAGTAACACTTCAATATCTCATTCATATATCACAATCATCAGACCTTCATTGTTTGAAATTCAACAATCAAATCACATTTATAATCATTCAATACATAATATAAACAAACAAGCAATAAAGTAAGACCATCTAGGTCTACTCACAGTACGCTTTAGATTAGCATTAGCTTCCATGATCTGGAAATGTCTAGATGGGGATGTTTTATCCTATATCATCATTATACGAAACAGATATTGAACACACATTATTAATTGCACAATCACAAAAACATTTAGTTTTACACGCATGTATATGTGTAATGTATAATGCATGCTCAATGAGAATCCCGGGTATATTTTCTAAATTCACATCTTATGCTCATTCTCATTTTATAATTCTTATTTGCCTAATTGAACTTAGATTTACACTTCATTTGTACATGATCATTCTAAAATCTCCATTCAATCTTTACCCTTTGTATGTGTCTAGCTTATTCATAAGCTTACACCTCAAGAACACTTGGTTACTCTATATCATGACTTAATTTCTTGTCATCTCTTTTCTAACCTCATATGATCTCATAATATCCAATTCTCATTCACCATTAATCACTTAATACATATTACTCAACTTCTTTGAATCATAACTACAATCGTATGAACATCTTCATTCTCATTATGCTCATGCCTTGGGTCCTTTGATATTATCCCTTCATTCACTAAGTTATAACCTTCATTTTAACTGTTATTTCACTTCTAACTATCACCTTGATCCTTCAAATTTCAAAACACCACATTAATATCTTTTTTGAGCTCTAGAATCATTTTTATTTCATGACAAAAACACACAAATATATTCACATTAATTTATCAAGAAAATAGAACAAGAACCCATTATGTATCCAGTTTTTTCTGCACTTCTCTCATGTAATATTTTTGTCGTTTACTCCAAATCTAAAATCATCTCATTTGGATGACTACAGAATAAGATATAAACGAAATACCCAAACATGTTTAGTGAAATCATACCTGTTCATACTATATTGATGGTGAACATGAAAAATGTCCGTTTCGCATGATCATTCAATGACAATTAAATCACCAAATTTATCTTATATACCTACAACCCATAAGGATTAATAAAATACTTGATAAAACTCCAAAATCTTCAAAAACTCCAAGAAACCCTAACTTTCATGCACCCACGTACATCATCTTGAAGGTGGTTTAGGTTAGGATTTTCTTGAGGCAAAAGAAATAGATAACGAAGTTGGAGTAGCAAAAGTAAATGAAAGCAAGATATCACTTTAGTTAAGGTTTTTGTGCATCAAAAGTCCATGAAGGACAAAGCCTTGCAAAAGGTATTTTTGAAGAAAGGACTAAGTCAAAAAGTAACTTAGTCCCCTTCATATCAGAAGTATCTAGAAGAAGTTGACTATTCAAAGGTATTTATATTTAATTATCCTTTAATTAGATAGTAGACGTGAAATGGGTCTATTAAGTCAATAAGACTTCACTTCTTCTATTGATTTTGATGAAAGTCAGATAATAATAATAATGGAAGTGTGTGAACTATTTTTGATGAATTTGTTAAGTGTGCAGACAAATATATGTGGCATAATTCATCTAATCAAGACGATACTCAAGTAAAAGCTGAATAAGATGAAGCATTTAAGATGGATCATACGTATGGATCAAAAGAATGGACCAGAAGAATGGAAGAGTCGAATGAATGATGAATGGAACAGTCAAATAGATCGGATGAATGGAAAAAACAAAGTGATTAAGTCTGAAATGAATCAGACAAAATGACTAAGTCTCTGAGATCAGACGAAGTGATTAAGTCTGAAATGAATCAGAAAGAATGACTAAGTCTCTAAGATTAAACGAAGTGATTAAGTCTGAAATGAATCAGACAAAATGACTAAGTCTCTGAGATAAGATGAAGTGATTAAGTCTTAAATGAATTAGACACAATGACTAAGTCTCTTACATCAGACAAATGGAACAGACAAAATGATTCAGTCTTAGATGAATCAAGTGAAGTGATTCAGTCTAACATAAATAAGACAAGTGATCAAGTATGAATAGATCAAACGAAGGTATCAAGTCTGATTGGATCAGACAAAGCTATTAAGTCTGAATGGATCAGATGAAGGTAACAAATCTGATTGGATCAGACAAAGTTATCAAGTTTGAATGGATCAAACAAAGCTATCATGTCTGAATGGATCAGACGAAGTTATCAAGTCTGAATGGATCAAATGAAGCTATCAATTCTGAATGGATCAAATGAAGGTATCAAGTCTAACTAGAGCTATCAAGTCTGAATGGATCAGACGAAGCTATCAAGTCTGATTGGATCAGACGAATGGGTCTGACAAAATGATTCAGACAAAGTAGACACATCTAAGCAAGATGATGAAATTTAAGAATGTACTCAAACAAAGGATTTCATCTAAGCAAGATGATGCAATTGAAGTATGTACTAGAACATATGTTAGTTGGAGTTGGTTACAGTACTCAATTAATAACAGACTCTACAAGATTTTAAAGATTTATAGCTTAGACGATTTAACACAATCCGACTTTACTCCATCTGTCTCTACAAGTTTCAATATTATCTAAAAAGATATGTTAGTAACATGTTCAAATTTATCACCTATCTCGTAGTGACCATTTAATGCTCTTATTGTGAGTACTTCATTTTTAACCTAAAACATTAATTAATATATCTATGGGTTACTTTTTACTCAAGCAAACTTTTTTTTCTCATAAATTCATTTCCTTGACATTATGTTAAATTTCGTATTTGAAGTAGGTTATTTGCAAGTTTGATTGGAATGAAACAAATTAAGTTTTAAAGTTTCATATACAAAGAGAGACTCCATTTTTAATCCAACAAGACATAAGTTATAAAGTTTCTTTCATCTTGTCTGTATAAACAATTTTTAATCTTTTTTCATTAAGTTTTGAGTAGTCCTAGAGACCATGTAAATTATACCATTAGTAGTTTAAGAAAACATCATCTTTTAAGCAAAAGTTGAAAAAAAAACATGTCAGGAAGAAGAAGAAGAAGAAGAAGCTCTAACAGGTATATATTCTTAGTGAAAAGAATTGGTGAACAACGAATCTCTTACTAAAGCATGAAGTTTTATATTCATATTGAGTAGTCCTAGAGACCATATAAATTATACCATTAGCAGTTTAAGAAAACATCATCTTTTAAGCAAAAGTTGAAAAAAAATACATGTCAGGAAGAAGAAGAAGAAGAAGAAGAAAAAGAAGCTCTAATAGGTATATATTCTTGGTGAAAAGAATTGGTGAACAACGAACCTCTTACTAAAGCATGAAGTTTTATATCCTTATTTCATAAAAACTGGTCCTCTCTCTCGCTCATGCACCTCTCTTTACGTTTTCACCATTAGAAAATAGGATTACTGAGGGAAAGAGGAGAGAAATCAAGTTTCTCTATATTTAATCATTTGGAAGGCTTTTTCTTAATTAGATTAAACTAAACTCATAGATCAAGGTATGTAATTCCTATTTTATATTTTGGTGTAAAACATAGAATTTTGAGATCTGGATTAAAGGAATATTGCAATTATGTCTATGCAGTAAATTATGCTTACATATGGTATCAAAGCCTAGTTCTAAATTCTATGGTTTTTCCATTAAAGATATGTTTAATTAATATTATTTCCATATAATTTCTTGTTGAATTTTACTGGGATATTAAAATTTTCATCGTATCTCATACTTATGATTTAATAGTAAAAATAAAGTTTACAATTGCAAGATTCGAAACTGTAGAAGGTACAAACATTATGAGTAAATGAAAAAGTAAAACAGAGATTGAAGAGGGTTATACCTTTGACACTATATCTTTACAATATATTTTTCTTGATTTTCGTGTATGACTATAGTGCATATATATATAAATTGTTTATTTAATTGGAGAAGATGGCTTTGGCTTTATAAAATATGTTTTCTCTTTGATTTCCTTGTATGCAGTGAAAAATAAATGGGTTGAATTAAGCAATCCTTTGTGGATTAGAATTATTAGCAATATCGTCTGTTACCAAGGCTACATGTAAACATTGATATTTTGTTTTATTTTACCAATTTTCGTACATAAACATATTAAGTCTATTGGTTTACAGATTGTATTATATGTATGAGGGCTATTATTATTAGTAGTAGTAGTATTGTTATTTTAAGATGATGTAAGAGAGCATATGCATTGATGATTAAGGTATGATCTATTTATACATATGTACAATTTTCATACTCTTATTTTTGATAGTTTGTTAGTCACCAAAGTGGCCAAGCTTTGATGATTAATGGATATTAATTTATGAAATATTTTAATTCAATTATTCATGATTTATGGAAGCTTATTAAGAAAAATGATACAATGAATTCGTTGGTATTTGAAGTTCACAAATTACAAAATATTTCAGGATTACACAAAGGTTAGTTAATTAATTTTATAATTTGTGGACATAAAGTGTTAATTTATATGCTTAGAATGAATGTGTTTAGTATATCCAAAGATAGCTAGCATGTTTACTGAAGGTATATTTAATTAAGAATTAAGTAATATAAAATTAGCATCATTATTGTAATTATGGTATATCTTAGAACCACCCAAAGGAGATCTTAGATATACACTAAACGTTTTATGTGGAATAATTGTTTTGGGTCTGATTTAAGCGTTAAGTTTTATGACTCAAAGAATTAATATGTGAGCATTCTATTATATTTTGCAATTTTTGTTCTTGTTAACTTTAATTTTGTTGCTTCATCTGTTCCATCCTTTAATGGATTAAATTACTCTAACTGGTGTGAACATGTCCAATTTCACCCTGGTGTATTAGGCCTTGATTTGGCACTCCAAGTTGAGAAACCTGCTACTATTACTGATTCAAGCACTGTCAATGAGAAATATTTATAAAACTCACAACACTAAAATTACTAAAGAACTTATGAAATTTATGGAAGAGAATTCCGAACTACTGATAAGTCACTTGCAGGGACATTAATGGCTAAGTTGCCCACTATGAAGTTTGATGGTTCACGAAGCATGTATGAACATGTCATTGAAATGGACAATATAACAGCAAGACTAAAAACATTGGGAATGAATGTTGATGAATTTTTCCTAGTACAGTTCATTCTTAATTCATCGTCTCCTAAGCATTATGGGACATTCCAAATGAATTATAACACTATAAAATATAAGTGGAATGTTAATGAATTATCCATTATGCTTGTTTAAGAGTAGACATAGCTTAAGAACCAGGTTATCAAAGAGTTGGAAAGAAGACCAAAAGGAATTATTGCAAAGGTAAGGCCAAGCAAGGACAAATTAAAGTTAATGAATCCTCTAGTCAAGTTCATAAGAAGGAACATAAAGGTGATAGATTCCATTTTTTCAAGAAACTTGGGCATTATCAGAAAGATTGCTTACAACGTAAAGGTTTGTTAGAAAAGAAAGGTACGTGCTTTAGTATGTTTTGAATCTAATTTGGCTGAAGTTCCTTACAATAATTGGTTGATTGATTTTGGTTGTACTATACCACTCATATTTCGAATACCTTGCAGGGATTCCTTACAACCTAAACCACAAACCCAAATGAAAAGTTTGTTTTGATGGGGAATCGTGTCAAAGCTCTAGTTGAAGCCATAGGAACTTATTGATTGATTTTAGATACTAGATATCATTTAGATTTATTGTAGACACTTTATGTACCTTCTATTTCCCTTAATTTAGTTTCCTTATCTAAACTTGATTGTATTAGTTATACTTTCAAATTTGGGAATGGATGTTTCAGTTTATTTAAAAACAATTGCCTTATTGGTTCTAGTATTCTTTAAGATAGCCTATATAAGTTAAATCTTGATAACCTTTTGGCTGAAACCCTAGTAACCCTGTATCATAATGTTGGTACTAAACGTGGTTTAATTAATGAAATTTTAGCTTTCTTGTGACAAAAGGGTTTGGGTCATATTTTCAAAGAAAGACTATAAAGACTGGTAAAGAATGAAATTTCACCATATTTGGACTTTATTGATTTTGGTGTGTGTGTGAGTTGCATTAAGGGAAAGCAAACTAAACATACAAAAACAGGAGTCACAAGAAGCACATAACTTCTTGAAATTATACACACTAATATATGTGGGCCTTTTGATGTTCCATCTTTTAGTGGAGAAAATTATTTCATCACCTTTATTGATGAATTTTCACATTATGGATATGTCTATTTATTACATGAGAAGACTTAAGCAAAAAATGGGTTAGGGTATTTATTCATGAGGTGGAAAGGAAATTAAATAAAGGGGTGAAATTTGTCAAATTTAATCGAGGTAGTGAATTTTATGGAAAATATAATGAGTCATAACAAGGCCAAGGTTTATTTACCAAATTTCTTTAAAAGCATGGTATATATGCTCAATACACAATGCTAGGTATACCACAACAAAATGGTGTGACAGAAAGACGTAATCGTACATTAATGGATATGGTTAGGAGTATGTTAAGTAATTCGTCTTTACCCTTATCATTTTGGATGCATGCATTGAGGTCCACTGTTTACTTGTTAAATAGGGTTCCTAGTAAGGTAGTTCCAAAGACTCCTTTTAAACTGTGGACTGGAAGGAAACCTAGTCTAAGACACCTACATGTTTAGGGTTACCTAACAGAAGTAAGAATTTATAATCCACATGAAAATAAATTTGATGCAAGAATAATTAATGGATTTTTATTAGTTATTTAGAAAGTCTGAAGGGTATAGATTTTATTATCCTAATCATAGAACAAAAATTGTTGAAATTGGAAAGGCTAGGTTCATTGAGAATGGTGAAACCAGTGGGAGTGTTGAAAGACCACGTAATGTAGTTATTGAAGAAATAAAAGTTCAAGTTCCCCTACCGACTACTTCAATATATGTTACTCTTACGCTTGTAGAATAGTTTGAAAATTTACATGAGCAACAAATAAATGATCAAAAACTTCATGAATAGCCTATAGTTAATGAGCATATTGAACCTGTAATTAATGTTCCAATTGTAAAAAAACCACAAGAAATAGAATTAAGAAGGTCTCAAAGACTTAGAAAACCAGTTGTTTCTAATTATTATGTAGTATATCTACAAGAGATAGAATTTGACTTAGACAATAAGGATGATTCTATTTTGTTTTCACAAGCCGTTGAAAGTGTTAATTCTACTAAATGGATTGATGTTATGAAAGAAGAGTTGAAGTCTATGGAGTATAATAAAGTTTGGAATTTAGTTAAGTTGCCTAAAGGTTGTAAGAGAGTCAGATGTAAATGGCTTTTTAAGACCAAAAGTGACTCTTATGGCAATATTGAAAGACATAAAGCTAAACTTGATACTAAAGATTATACTCAGAAAGGTGGCATGGATATAAGGGTACTTTTTCACCTGTTTCAAAGAAAGACTCCTTAAGATTTATTATGGCACCAATGGCTCATTTTGATTTAAAGTTGCATCAAATAGATAAGAAAACAACCTTTCTTAATGGTAATTTAGAAGAAGACGTGTATATGGATCAACCTAAAGGCTTTTCAATTAAAGGAAAGGAAGACATGGTGTGTAAACTTAAGAAATTGATATATGAACTTAAGCAAGCCTCCCGACAATGGTATCTTAAGTTCAAATATACTATTACCTCCTTTGTATTTAAAGAAAACATGGTTTATCGGTTTATATATCTAAAAATAAGTGGGAGTAAGTTCATATTTTTGGTACTTTTTTGATGATATCTTATTAGCTACTAATGATCTTGGTTTAATGTAAAATACTAAGAAATTTATCCATGAAAATTTTGAAATGAAAGATATGGGTGAAGCTAGTTATATGATAGGAATTGAAATATTCCATGATAGATCACAAGGGCTATTAGGCTTATCTCAGAAATCTTATATTAATAAGGTTTTTGAGAGATTCGGCATGAAAAATTGTTCTGCAAGTGTGGTTCTAATTTAGAAAGGAGACAAGTTTATACTTAATCAATGTTCAAAGAATGAATTGGAACATAAGCAAATGGAAAATATTCCTCATGCATCAATTGTTGGAAGCCTAATGTATGCTTAAACTTGCATAAAAATAGACATTAGCTTTGCTGTCAGCATGCTGGGCATATATTAAAGTAATCCTGAATTGGATCATCAGAAAGCTGCAAAGAAAGTTTTGAGATATCTACAAGGTACTAAAGATCATATGCTCACTTATAAGAGATTCAATCATTTGGAAGTGATTGGATATTCAGATTCAAATTATACTAATTGCATTTATACCATAAAGTCCACTTTTGGCTACCTTTTCTTATTAGCTAAAGGAACTATTTCGTAGAAAAGTGTGAAGCAGCCTATCATTGTTGCTTCCATTATAGAAGCTAAATTTATAACATGTTTTGAAGCTATAATTCAAGGATTATAGTTGCGGAGCTTTACTTTGAGACTTGTAGTTGTCGATAGTATTTTCAAGCCACTGAAAATTTAATGTTATAATTCTGGAATAGTTTTCTTTCAAAGAACGATAAGTATTCAAAAGGTGCTAAATATATGGAATTAAAATACTTGTTTGTTAAAGATGAAGTTCATAAATAAACAACTTCAATTCAACATATTAGCACTAATTATATGATTACAGATCCTTTGAGGAAAGGATTAGCACCGAAAGTATTTAAAGAAAATTCTAAAAGAATGTGTATTATAGGATACCATTTTTGAGATTTATGATATTTGTATTTTGACACTGTAAGCTCACTTATGTTTATGTTTCTATTAATCCTATTTTATACTATACATTTATGAATAAATTATGTTGATAGGATTTGTCTTTAAATAAGAAATTATTGTTGGACCATTAATGTGTTTCTTATTTATGAATTATATTAAATAAGCGCTAACATTGTAGTACTTGGAAGGAACTATGTCGTTTGTTCATTGTGAAACTGCAACGACTCTTATTACTATTTTCGTTTGATTATTATTTATGATATAATCAACATTAAAGAATTTAACAAAGTTTATACGCAGAATGTTTATTTATTATTAAACCATGATATGACACAATTTTAATTAATGAGCCAAGTGGGAGAATGTAAAACCTATATATAATATGTGGCTCATTAATAATTACAGTTTTAATAATATTAAGTGTTAAATTTTGATTAGTCAATTTGATTAAGTAAGATAAGGTTTTATTTTTAAACTTACCATTTGATGGGAACAGTTAAGATATCCTTATTTCATATAAACTGGTCCTCTCTATCTGACAGGCCCTTATCTTGTAATGACTAGGTGATCTGCCCGACACTCCACAATGGCTCTCTAATCAATATTTGAGTCAATTGGAAAGCTCCCGTGAGGCTAAGCCTATTTCCTTGTTAAGGAAATGCTTCAATTCACAATAAGAAATGTAAACAGTGGAGTTTTGTTTTTTAGTTTATTAAAAATTTCAGCAGCACAACGACTATTTTTTGACATCCTAAAAATTTCAAAGTCCCTGTAAAAGTTCAAAACACTTCTATTATCACATCAATATCTCAACTCCAAAATCGTGGACTTCAAATCCACTCACATGCAATCTCAAATAGTTACATCAATAAACTTTGAAAAGCTAAAACAAAATCACGCATTTCATTCAAAAAAACCTTTATACACATCCATTCTTTAAACAAATGTACTTGCCAAAACATGTACAAAGATATGTAGTAGTTCTTAAAAATTTGTACAAGGTAAAATAAAAATGCCTACACAATAGCACTTGACGAAGTTGACTATTTGCGAGGTGGAGTCCCTGCTACAGAAGCCCCTGAGCGTGCACCTGGGAGGTTTTATTTAAAAATAGAAAATAAAGGGTGAGCTAAACAAGCTCAGTGAATGTTATTGGTTTCAAATAAAATAACATTTATAAAAACATTAACCTCTATAAAAGGAAACAATTTCTTTTCTTTTCAAGTAATAATCAATGCTCTTACAAAACATATTCTTTTCTTTTCATAAGATCAATGCATACGTAAAGCAAAAAATATATATTTTTCTGAGATCAAGTTCCACTTTTCTTTTAAAGTAAACAGTGATGGCAAACAATACTTTCATGAACTTTCTTCTTAAAAGATAGCCTATCACTAATTTTCTTTGCCATACGGTACCCTTAGGTGTAAGGTCACAGAGCTGGTTCTACATTGGTTACTCGTGCCTAGTTAACCTCTATATATTGATTATTATGAAGCTGGTTCTACATAGCTTATCCAAAATAATGCTAACACTACATATAAATCAGTGGTTACGGAGCTGGGTTTACATCGCTTACCCATAACAGTGCTAGCACAATATATACTCCACACGTGCAAACGGTGACTCATAGGACATGCTGACAGACACAACACCACCCATGTTATTGACAAATGCCCCCAAACACCACCATGTATGTTAGGATGTACTATAATCGATATAATCATATGTATAAAGACCTAACGACGTACCATAGGCTAAATCACAATTAATACACGAGCGCGCCTCATTTTCATACCAATTAAAAACATATTCAAAATCCATTTCTATGTCAATTCAAAGCATATGCAAATTTCAATTCAAAGCGTTGTACATCTCATTAGTTTCCAAGTGCATTCAAAACTCAATTCAATGCTAAATTAAAGCATATGTAAATCTTATGAATCTTAACTTTTAAATTCAAGTAGTAACACGAATGGAATTATTCATAAACATACTTTTCATAGGGTTAAAACCCATCTTTACAAAATCAATTTAAAGTTACACTCATTGATTGTCATTTATCGTTAACTACCCTTTTGTATTCGGTGCTTTTCCTTTATTAGTCTCGAGTCTATGATGACGAGAAAACTTTATGGTCTTACTCAGCTATGAGGGAGACCATTGAAAGGTTCCTAAAACCTGCCAAGTATATCCATAACTTACCAACTTGTTTTAAAAATTTTAAAATAGAGGGCTTAGCCAAAATCTTAGCATTCAGTAAGATTAAAATTTTGTTTCCTTTTCATTCAACCATTGAACAACTTCCATGATTTATACATGTTGTCTTCTTTCCATTTAAATAACGTACATAGTATATACCTACTATTTTCCTTACATTTAACCATTGAACTATTTACAATATACATGCTTCCATTGAACAACCATTAAGTCACATATATAGCATCTACATGCTTCCAATTAATAGCCATTGAATAACATGGATATACATGTTGTTTTCCTCTCTATTTACCATGCTATTTTTCTCTTCATTTAACCATGCGTCCACTTGTTATTTAATTTTCACATATCAAACATTCAAATTAGGATCTGAAGTCTTCTATAAAATTTTCCCCTATGTATCTAGTTTCCATATCATCAAAAATTATGTCATTTCACCTTCTAAATTATGAAACATGTATCAAATATCACAAGATGCTTCAACACAGGGATAGTATCAGGTTACCATAATTAATCTCAATTTTCAATATCATTTAGCTAGAATTAGGTCTAGGTCTCTTCTATACATTGTTAGTACTATGTCTTAGATTTCATTTACAGTTACAATCACCCAATTTGGAGTTTTGTAGACTAAGTTATGGCCAAAAATACTAGGATTGTTCAAGGAAACCGAGAATCTTAATAGAAAATTTCACTAAACATAGTTAGGAAAAGTTACCACTTTCTTCAAATCATGCTCAAACATTCATGCAATTCATAAGGAAATTCATGTTTCCAGCTTAAGCATTCACGTGACCAGCTAAAGAGAATGGACAAGAGTGGTTTAACATACCTAAAATCAGATGGTAACGTGCTGCCTATCTTTTCCCTTCATGTAGTTGGCGTTGATGGAGGTGTTGTCCATGGTTGGAGGCTTAAACAACATGCTAAATTTATTTCCCAAAGGCAGTAACTTGGAAGACTTATGCATGAAGGAAGCAACTTCAATTAATTAACATCAAGTTTGGTCTAAGGAATAAGTGAAGCTTCGGTGGAATGAAGGTGGAACAGCTCCTCCATCATCTTGTATAAGCTACACGTTGTTGGAAGTTGTCCATCATGTTGCTAACTTAATTTCCAACAGTTATCCATTGTATCATTTGCTATTAATTTCTTTTATGATCCACGGCAATGCTTGTCTCCCACATATAACAAATTGTTTTGATTTTGTCTCACCAAGATGACACATGTCTACACCATGAATTGGTCTCTCGTGTAATGAATTTTATGTCCTTCACATCTACTCCTTCATAAACGTGACAACATAAGATTTTTATGCATTCTTGTTCCAAAATAATGAGAACTTCTTCATATATGTGACAACTGCCACTTAACCTTCGTTTACATGTATATGTATTATTTCTTGTCCAAAATAATTAAATGGCTTAAGAAAAATTTGTCCAATTTCGATAGAAATTTCTTATCCACTTAATAACATGTTACACCTAAATATATCAACATATAAGTT
>JAOQMP010000208.1:15814324-15837288 GCA_027563575.1 Erythroxylum pedicellare
TCCATGTCTAGTAGGTGTGAAACCCCTCTTGGAATCTTGCATGGCAAACTTATTGAGCATGTTCTCAATGTAGGTTAATTGAGACAAAGCTATTAATTTGTTTTTATGATCCCTTATAAGCTTAATCCTTATAACATAGCTAGCCTCTCCTAAATACTTTGTTAAGAACTATTCTTTTAGCCATCGTTTGACTGTAGATAACATTTCTACATCATTCCCAATGAGTAGAATGTCACCGACATATAGAATTAGGAAATTAACCTTTCCTTCTTATATCCTTTTATAGACACAAGGTTCAACCAGGTTTCCTATGAACCTATATGTTTTGATAGATTTATCAAACCTATTGTTCCAAGACCTAGATGCTTGCTTAAGTCCATAAATGGACCTCTGCAATTTAAATACCACATATTCATTACCTGGCTTAACAAATCCTTCTAGTTGGGCTAGATAAATGATCTGCTCAAGATTACCATTAAGAAATGCTATCATGACGTTCATTTGCTATATTTCATAATCAAAATAGGCCGCTGTGGCTAAAAGAATTCTAATGGACTTAAGCATGGCAATCGGAGAAAAAGTCTCCTTATAGTCTATACCCTCTTTTTGAGTATAGCCTTTAGCTATCAATGTAGCTTTAAAAGTCTCTACCTTTCCATCTGATCCTCTTTTCCATTTGTAAATCCATTTACATCCTATGGCTTTTACATCTAGTGGTAGATCTACAAGGATCCAGACTTTATTGGTGTATATGGAATCTATTTTCGATTCTATCGCCTTGAGCCATTTTTCTGCATCAACATCATTAATAGCCTATGTATAAGTAATAGGATCCATTTCTTCTTGGTTTGAGATGGCAATTATGCCTTTTCCTAGACCTAGATACCTATCTAGTTATCTCACAACCCTCCCACTATGTCTAGGCACTACTTGAAGTTCAGGCTGCTCTTCTGATTCAAGTTTTAAATTCATTTCGACATCTTGTCCTACTATATTGAAATCAACTATTGGTTTATATGAAATAGCTAACTCCTTTAGTACTACTTCACTTCTTCCTTTGTCATTTCTCATAAATTTCCTACAAGAAGGTTGCATTTGTTGATACAAATACCTTCCTGTCTTGATGACTATAAAAATAGTTCCTTTGTGTACCTGTAAGATATCCTATAAACAAACATATTTTTTATCTTAGTTCCATCTTTGTGGATTCAGGCCTTAGAACATGGGCTGGGCAGCACCAAGTCCTCAAATGCTGGAATGAAGGCACTCGACTAGTTTATAACTACTTAGGTGTTTTAGGCACCAATTTGGATGAAACAAAGTTAAGAAAATAAGTTGTCATTTGTATGGCATATCCCCAGAACGATTCTGGAAGGCTAGCGTAGGACATCATTGATCTTACCATTTCCAATAAAGTCCTATTCCTCCTCTCTACTACACCACTCTGTTGAGGTGTTCGAGGAGCTGAAAAGTTGGAAACAATTCCATTGTCAATTAGAAATTGTTGGAACTCTTAAGATAAGTACTCACCACCTTGATCCGATCAAAGTTGTGATAATGGCTTGCCTAGTTGCTTCTCAGCTTCAGCTTTGAATTCTTTAAACCTCTCAAAGGACTCACCTTTTTTATACATCAAATACAAATAGCCATGTGTAGAGTAATCATCTATAAATGTTATGAAGTATTCATGATCTCCTCTACCTTGTACGTTTATAGACCCATATACATCAGTGTGTACCAGGTCCAACATAGATTGAGATTTGTTTCCATTGGAAGGAAATAAGGCCTTAGTCATTTTTCCTTCAATACAAGATTCATTGGTAGGTAATGGATCATTATCCAAGCCCACAAGGATCCCATCCTTCACTAACATGTTAAGTCTTTTCTGATTGATATTACCCATTTTTAAGTGCCACAGATATTTTGAATTAATGCTAGAGTTATTGGATTGTCTTGGTTTTATTAATACTGTGGTGTTTAGTGAGTCTATCATAGGTTCTATAAAGAACAATCCCTGTTTAGTTATCGTATTACAAATAAAATCTTTATTCTTATATATTGAAACAACATTTTCAAAATATAAGGAATAACCAGATTTTATTAAACATAAAATAGAAATCATGTTCCTACAATCATTGGAATGTAATATACATCCGTCAAATATAACCTATGACCACTAAAAAAGTCTAAGATAACTACTCCCACTGATTCTGCTGAAACATAGGAGACATCTGCTATCTTAACTTGAAACTAGCATTTAGGTAGTCTTTTCCTTTGTTGGAACCCTTGCAAAGAATTGGAAATATGGTTAGTGGCTCCTGAATCTAATATCCAAGAATCAGATGAATTTGCCACATTTGTAGTTCCTAACAAACTTAGGAAACCCATACCTTGTTTGCTTTTTAGGGACTCAAGGTAGACTGCACAGTTTCTTTTCCAGTGGCCCTTCTCACCACAGTGGAAACACTTTCCCTTAGTGTCCTCTTTGGCCTTCTTTTCATGGGTTGGGCCTTGACCCCTATTTGGGCCTTCTTTTTTATTGGACCCTTCTTCTTTTTCTTACCCTTACCCTTGGGCTTAGAAGAAGATGCCACATTAGCCTCGAACCTATTAGCCTTGATATTTAATATCTCCTTCATATTCTAAAGGGTATTCATCAACTCCCTCAAAGTGTAATCTTTGGTCTTGAGCTCATAGTCCAACTTAAATTGCTGAAATGAAGAGTTTAAGCTATTGATGATCATAATCATCTATGTTTCCACATCCATATCTGCCCCAAGCATCTCAGCCTCAGTAACCGCAGATATTACCTTAAGCATGTAATCCTACATCGGTTCACTAGGCTTTTGTCTGAGATTGTGAAAGGTTTGGATAGCTTTCACCTTTGCAGACCTGGTCCTCATACAAAAAATCTCATATAGGTGATGAACTATTACACTGGCGTTTTTCATGCATGCAAGCTTTTGCAACATTCAGCTGAAGTAGTCTTATCATCATTTTGTCATCGCTCATTTTATTAGACTTGCTCAGAAATTGAATTTCCACCTGGAGGTGCAGCCTCATTTTCTATTAATACCCATGAAATTCGTTCATATAGGAGAACTATGTCAAGGTTACATCTCCATTCATTAAAATTTGTCTCCATTTTCCAATTTGTTATTAGTAAAGAGCATTGTGGAGGATTCATATTGTGGTGATTATGTCTAAAAATATATATTATTAAAGAATAAGCATACTAGTCAAAATATTAGAACTTGTTTATAATGCATGTATGCATGATGATAGATTTAAAAAACATAGAAAAGTAAATCTTTATACGACAGTTATTTTTTTCATCTATAATAGACTAAGTGACGGTGCGCCATCTTATCAATTAAAAGAAAAACTGAGACCCTCCTACTTAAAAACTACCAAGCAACTTCATGCCTAAATTTTTGAGAAGTGCCATAATCTAGTCCATATATGTATCAATAGAGCTACGGTGGGTAGGTTATTGATAAACTATGTTGAATGTATAACCATTTGATTCATTCACTAAAGGTACTTGGAAACCATGCCTCGATGGGAGGTCACATTTACTACCAATGAGTGGACTTATCCTGTAGGAGATCCAAACTATACAAGATCTAGGATTCATGTCCTCCGGTAAGGAGCAGCACTTCACCAGATGCAAATGAGCCATCACATGGAGACTATGGGCTCTCACATAAACATCCTCTCCTACTCAATCGTTTTGGTCTTTAATAAATACCATCTTATCTAAATGCAATTTATTATCCATCCTATATTGTTTCATTATATATCTCATACATAATAAATGTATGGAAAGTCTATGGGTTGGCAATTTTCTAAATGACATACAATCACATAATATCACATATTATTTGCATCCATTTATTCATTCATCTCATGAACTAATAAGCCACTTTTGATTGTCCATCCTAGAACATAAATAAAATTACAAGGCTCTTAGGCACAAAAATTTCTTCTTGGAATTGGATCTTCCACTTCTAACTCTTCGATCACATGATTTGTCCCAATTGGTAAACAAGTGTTAACGACATTTATTTTTCAATAAGCTTTGTTTTTCATAAAACCGAATTTTCTTACTTGGAAATCAAAAATCTAGCATTTGTAAACCTCACAAAAAATTAATTTTTCAATAGGAACACAAAATTCCATCATTTGTAAAACTTACAAAACCGAAATTGTCAATAGGAATACAAGATTCTAGCATTTGAAAATCTTACAAAACCCAAAAAGCCATTACACCAAAACAAAAAACCGAAACCATTACCTATCCTTTTCTTTAATCCATGGTTGCTCCATCTTCAATATTATAGAAATTTGTACATTATGAAATCAAAGAAAATAGAAAAATGAAGCCAAGTAGGAAACATGATGATGATAGGCCACCCTCCTTGTTACAAACCAAACAAAGAAAACTTACAAGGTAACACTATATTTTATGGACAACAAAAAAAGCAAAACATAAACCATATATATTTCTAAACATAAAAATATGCAGCATACAAAATTTAATTGTCAACCTATGCATCACATATAGGAATCGAAATGGTGCATAATAAAATGGCTCTGATACCAATTTTTGGATCAAAAACAAAAACATACTAGATTTGGTTGAGCAGTAGATTTCAAAAAACTTTTTTCGAAATAAAAAATATAACAGAAGCATAAAATCCAAATAACATGTTTTCATCCATATATGATACGGTATAATGAAAATAACTAACATAAGAATAAAATGGAAAATATATCGACTCCTTGCTGTAGCTTTGACTCCTCGCTTTTGTATCCTCTCCTTGTTAATGTATCCTCTCCTCGTCATTGTATCCTCAACCAATCTAATCTACCGCTTGTTCTTCTTGGACAACTTGGTTAATAAGATCCTTTGGTGGCAAAGAAGAAGAAATATTGAAGAGGTTTATCTTTTATGATCAACTAGTTGAAAGAACCAAAATGAGAAATCTCATTACAATTTTGGCTAACTTATGAAAGAGAGGAGAGAGTGAGTAAAACATGCAACACCTTCTTCTCTTTTTTCAAAAAATAAAGAAGAAGACAATAAATGATACATTCTCATTAGTTTTAATATGGATAGATAAAAAGACAAAAAGAAGCAAAATGGAACCTCTCAATTTCGGTTAGAGATGAAAGAAGAGAGTGATGTGCATCCATTGCATCACTTCATTCTTTAATCAAAAATAAAGAAGCCAATAAATGAGACACTCTCATTTGTTTAAAATGGCTATATGAAAAGACCAATAACCTAAATGAGACTGTAACAGCCCAGATCACCCGCTCACAGATATTGTTCGCTTTAGACTTTGGCCTAGCCAAGCCCTCACAATTTTGCTTTTTCCGAGAACTTCTTAGGAAGTCACCCATCCTGGTACTACTCTTGCCCTAACACATTTAACTTTGAAGTTCTGATGGGATCTGGTGCATTGGGGCATGAAAAACGCATTTGTAAGGGAGCGATATCTGTACCCTTAGAAGGCATACTTCGTTCCCCTCTTCAACCGATGTGGGATCTCACACTCTCTGCCACCTTAGGGCCCAACCTAGTTAGCACAATGGTTCGAGTACCAGCTCTGATACCATTGTAATAGCCCAGATAACCCGCTCATAGATATTGTTCGCTTTGGGTGAAAGTTTGTGAATTTTTGAATATCTTTTGAAATTGATGGTCAAAATGAATTTTATGGTGATAATTATGCATGTATGATGTGAATTGATGGTGTAGAATGAATAATATGTGTTTTGGTTAAGTTTAGGTCAAAATGGTAGGAGAAGAAGTTGATTAAGGTAATGAGTTGTGTAATTGATAAATGTAGCTTAAATGAAAGGAGTTGGATTAAATGGATTGGTGGAATGTGTCATTGAATGGGAGTGTTTACTATATAAAAGATAGAGCATGAATTACTAAGATAAAGTCTTGAAAATGTGACTTGATAGTCATGCACATTAGGTGTTTGTTAAAATGCCTAAGTGAACTTGGCTTAGAATTTAAGGCTTTGTAATGATATGCATTGGAAAATACTTTCATGTTTACTTAAAGTGAACTTGAGTTGTTACTTAGATTAATAAGTAATGGCCTAATGTGTTTGGATAAACATGGGCTTAATTATATTTTGAAATGAGTAAGTATTGGATTAAAGGCATTAAATGCCTTAGAAAATGCAAAAGAAAAACTAATGTGGATAGTAAGGAAGTAACCATGTGAGGAATTAAAGTGTTGAATCCTATAGCTTAATGGGAATGATATTGTGTTTTATATTATATGATGATGTATAATTATAAAATTTATATTAAATAATAATTTCATTGTATGTCTTTTATGTATAAAGGCTCGGGAGCTAGGAATCAAGGAGCTCGTATTGAGAATTTTTGAAGGCAAAGTAATGCACAATCTTTTTTGAGGTGAGTTGGGGAACAATATTTCTCATATAGGATTAGATCACTCTAAGATATGTATGATGACTTGTATGTGAATTTTGGACCTAGGTAATGCATAGTAGAATTTAATCTCCAATAGATGCTAGTATGTTTGTGTATTTAATAAACAATATTGTTTTGAATAACTCTTTACTATTGGAGTGCAACTGATGTTTTTATTTCGTATTTTGAGAAATGACATTGTTTTCAACGAACCTGCACTCGAAGTGTAAAAGAATAATGTTTTATTTTTTGAAACTATGTTTTTGAACAAATTTGCACTTAAAGTGAAAAAGATGACTTTTATGGCATGAAATAATGTTTTTGAACTTACTTATGCATAAATGAGTCATATATGCTACACGTATGTTTTCTCTTTTGGCTTAAAGCCACAACAAGGTTTTATTTTATCAGTTAGACCGATAAATAAAGGTATGATGCCTTACTTAATTTTTGATACTTAAATGTTTTATATGATTTTTGTAATTGGCGAGGAAATGATAGGCCAATCGTGTGCTGGGCACAACTAATTAAGCAACCCCGTACCCTTGATGCTGGTACATTAAAGTCGAGTCGTCGTATCGACATTTTTCTACTGGACTTACGGGTGATTCCACACCTAGGGTCTGAACACCGACGAGGTCATCATTTAGGGTCATGATGCTCTTATTTACTGTAGTCCGGACTCACCACGGATGAAAGTCGAACCAACACTGAGTATCGGTGGGTGTACACATTAGTTTAGCCAACTAGTGGTGTCATACATGATTATTTTGACTTATCCTAATATTTGTTTTTCTACCAAGATTTGATTGATACTTATGATGTTTTTACGCTTTTGTGTACTAAAACTGGGATCTATATTTCACCGAATGAGTGTGTTAACAGGCTAGGCTTATGGTTCTTAATTAGTATACATTGAGGCATAGGCTGGGCCTATGTGTTTTCTATGTGACATATATTCACTTTATAGGTTATCTACACTGTCTTGGTATGAATTGAATTCTATTTGTGATATATGTCTTTCCTACTCATTGAGTACCTAGTGTACTCACCCCCTCTGCTTTCCAACCATGCAGGTTAATTTAGTGAGCTTGAAGCTTTGCGAGGATCGTGCTACTTTTTGATATTTTCGGGGTATTTCTATACATGGGTAGTTTATGTTTTGTACTTTGGATTGTTTAGTGGCTCATAAACTGTCATATAGTTATGCTTTATGACTTTGTAAGTTAACTTTTGACTGTCTGGTGTTTTATAGATAATTTTATGTATGCATTTTCAATACTGCTGTTGAGATTTGCTTAAGTGGACTTTAGAGTTCTGAAGTTGTGGTTGGATGTGAATATAGAAGTGTGTTTGAAATCATTTGCAGGTTTTGGGATTTTTAAAATACAGCCATTATACTGCCCAAATTTTGAACGTTGCATAGTCAGATTAAGGATATTGCGAGTGTCCTTAACCCGAGTATGTGACGGTTGTCATGGGCCCGATGTGATATCGAGTCGTGACATCATCAACATCCAAAAATCATATCGTCAACTGTTATTCAATTCTATACAATAATAAAATTGAAAATAGCAGGAAATACGAAATTGAACAAACGACAAAAGGTAGCAACATCAGGAAACTCCTAATCTGAGAAGTAAGTCGAGTCAGGTTCTTCTCCTCTTCTCTCTTCCTTCTTCTCTTTCTCTATCTCTCGATAATTCTATCTAGGGTTTCTTTAAAAGTGGTTGATGCAAAAGCTCCTCCTGCCTTCTTGTCTTATTTTTTAAATACCTTTTGTGTTTTGAGCAGTCCTTGGTTTTTTTCGAGGCCCAAAAGATCGAAAAATTCCCTCAAAATTTAACTCTTTTGAGTGTCTGCGCATCTGTCCAGCATAGGCCACGATTGTGGGCCACATCTGCGCCTTCTGTCATGATCGTGACAAGTAGACTGTGATCATGGGCCATGTCCTAGGCTTCTGTCACGATCATAGGCCAACTCTGGTGCTTCTGTCACGATCATGGCTTGTTGTGCCATGATTGTAGGCTGTTGTTTCTGTCGGAGTGTCTCCGAAACTTATCCATTCTTTAAAGTTGACCCTAAAATACTAACAAATACATCAAGATACCTCAAAAACTTAATAATTAAGTTCAAAGACTTGTACTAACCCATAAAACACTTAAAACATAAATAATTAACAAACTAACACAATTCTAACTTAAACACATACTAAAGGATTGAATTAACAATTAAATACCTATCAAACTAAGCCCTAAAACACGATGCGATTCACATTTATCAAAAATTTTGGATTTCTAGGAAAGAAAATAATGAATGGTAGTTTTATGAATCACTCATAAATTATAGAATTACTTTTATAAGAAAGTATAACATTTTTTAAATGAAAACTCAAAATTTGTAGATAATATTTACTTACTTTTATTATATGGTTAACTATATATATGTAAATATATTTGTGTATGTGTGTGTGTGTGTGTGTGTGTGTGTGTGTATAAATTATTGGAACCTTAATCATAATGAAATAGGCAAATTAAACTGTCAAAATTAAAAAATTATTTTATAAAGAACATATTATTCATTAATAAATTTTAAAATTGAAACTAATGAGAAAAATAAAATAGAAATATTTTTCTAATAAAGAAAACTCTGTTAACAAATATTTTTAGAAAATGGATCAAATGAGAACCTTAACATATTCACCATAAGTGAATTTAGATCTGAATATTTTAATACCTTTAAAAAGAACCCTAACTTTTCATATACTTTCAATTTGACTCCAACTTAACTACTCCGTTAGTCCTCTATTACAAATAGCATATCTAACTTTTTTTGTGAGCCCCTTGCCAAAAGTGTATCCTATGTGACAAGTGAGACCTAAAAAATAAAAATAATAATAAAGGCAATAAAGTTTTGTCTTTCTCTCCTCTCTCTTATCTCTCTCTCTTTTTCTCTTCAACTTCTCTACTTGTCATTTGTGAATGCTATTGAGAGTCCAAATGTTTCTCCTCCCTATATAGATGTATTTAGTTTTCCCTTGCCATCCATTTTGCCACATATATGCCTTTTTTTTAGCCCTATTAGTCACATATGATACATATCTGACAAACGGCCTATAAAAGTGTCAAATATTCTTTTTTTGATGGAGGACTTATAAAGATGTTAAGGTGGGATTGAAACTTCTTGAAATGTAATGATTCTTTTTAAACGTCTTAAAATGTTTGCGTTTAAACTAAATTATGGTGAAAAAATTAAGGTCTTATTTGTACTTTTCTCTTAACAATTTTTTATTTTCCATTAATATGTTTGGTTTAAAATGTTTGGGCTTAAATTGAATTATGGTGAAAACATTAACGTCTAATTGTTCATTTTCTCTTATTGCTTTTTTATTTTCCATTAATATGTTTGGTCTTATATTTTTTTTCATTGATATAAGTTCAATATCAATATCAATTTGGATCTAATATTGAGATAATTTTATGTTCAATATTAGCTTAAGTTTATGTCAGTGAAAGTTAAATCTCATTCTATCATTAGATATCTTATTACTTATATATATCCTATTAACTGTCTTATAAATATAGTTATAATAAATCATTTAGTTGTAGTAAAGAGTAATATGTCTAGTTCTCAAACAATGTTTTGTCAAATATTCAATAACATGAATGAATTCATATAATTTTTAAGATATTTGCACATATAATGCAGGAAATGCATTTAATATAAAAACTTATAATTCATTCATTTAGGTTTGAATAGTTTAAATTTGAGTAGATTACATTATTTATTAGTCTAATCATGTTATTTATTGCCTTCAAAGGATCGAATCTTGAATCATACTACATTGAAATTTCAATACAATATATAATTGATATTTTTATTTTCGATACAAATCTAGAGATTTAACTTTTAAAAGTTTTATATTTGAAATGATTCTTGAGATTTAAATTTTTTAACTAGATCTAACCATGTATAAGCCTACCCTAAGAGTTTCTTTTTGTTACATGACAGTGTATTCCTAACAACCTTCCTATATTTGGTTTTTCTATTTTAACAATATTCTAGTTACCAAAAATTATGATTTGACATATGCTAATTTACTAAATATGTGGATCTCTTACTATACTACTTGATATATATTATACAAGCCTAAAAATAGTACCAAAATCTTAAACATTGTACTATATTATGATACTAAATGGTATTGGAAATTTTGAACAATACCAATTGGTATAATAAATAACAATATATACTAATAAAATTTGAAGATGGAATCACAGAAGACATAAAATTAAAAAACTTATCCTTATGTTCAATCTTTTCTTCCTCATCTAACATACATGTTAAATCATTAAAACTCTAGCCTACTACCAGCATCCTTGTCTTTGGGTAGTCTCGCCATCATTCTTCTTTATAATTGTCAAAATTGTCATCTCCTTTGATCATGATCAAAACCTAGTAGTTCATCCTGATCCTTCTCTATCACTATAAATACTAAACTAATGATTCTGGGTTAACGCATACTTTTTTGGAAGTTGTAGTGTTATTAGCAATGGCCCAAGCTAATGTTTTAGAATTAAGGTTTTGCCTTTTGTTAAACATCTCTAAAAATGATTAACATTTAAAGACATCTATAAAAGGAAGAACAACTATCTCCATTAAATAACTAAACTCATATATCTTGACATTTGGTGTTATGCTACCATTTGGGAGATTATTGTCAAGCTTAAGATCTAATATATGCATATTTAACTACATTTATAAACCCATATTTCATGCATTTTTCTTGATATTGTGTAGTTTTGTTATATATTTGGTTATACTTGCCCTCATAGATCGAAAGGAGAAGAATTTAGATGAAAAGGTGGCATAAAATGAAGATTTAAAGCAAAATTAGAGACACACGACCATGTTTATATTTGTGTAAGCCTAAGAGCCAGGGTAAAATTGCAAATTTTGGAGTTTTTGAATATACACAGTCTCTCACATACCTTTGTATCAAACCATGTATGTCCCATAAATCTTAAAATTTACTATAAAAGGATGTAAGTAGAGGCAAATAGGAGGGAGTAGACTTTTGGAGTTGATTCAAACTGTGAAGAGTGTACAAAAGGGATGATATTGATCCAGAAACATGGAAAACACATTAAATTTATCAAAAGATCCAACAAATGACAACATCAAACCTCAAACTTATAAGAACATTCAATAGAAAAAGAAAGGAGATTTAGAATTATGAACTCTTTATTTTCTATTCATTTTTCCTCCAATTTATCTTTGATTTTGTTTTCTACTATGTATAACTAAATGCATTTTTCGTGTCTAGGTGTGATGAACCCTAGTTGGCATAACAATATGTTTTGATTCTTTTATTTAACACAATTGTTTTGATTAATCTATTACGATTCAATTATGTGTTTTATGTATGTTCAAATAGATCTAAAATATCAATAAATAACTTGATTTCATATTAGAGAGATTGAGAAATCCTACATATGATAGTTTACCTTTATTTAAATGAGTTGATTGCAAACCTAGAGATAGGTCAATATAAATCTTCTTGATTAGGGTCAAACCTAATAGCTGAATTCACAACGTGATTAAGAAATCCTAGAAACTTTAACTTGAATAATTTTGGTTAATAAACATATGGATTAGTTATTAATAGTTTCGAGAGAGTTATTAACATGAGATAGGAATTTCCACGGTCCAATAGTCAGTAAAACAATTGCATGATAAAAGGTTCAATAATTAATGATTTTTTAGGGGGATTCATTACCTAGACATTAATCTTTGATATTAAGTTTTCTAAACAATTTCCTTTATTTCTGTGTTCATTATTATTTCCTATTTTATTTTATTTTATTTATTTACGTATCATTTTTAATTAAAAACTAAAAACTAATTCGTAGGCGAGATAATAGAAGAAAGGTACTTACTAGTAATCATTGTCTTCATAGGATTGACTTGTACCTACCTATGCTAAGTCGTGCACTTGTAGTTAATTCAATATTAATAACATAAAAATTATCAATCATGTTTTTGGAGCTGTTATCGGGGGGACGATAATATTAAGAACAACTAGATTTTAGTACTCTGGTCATTATTTATTTTTGTTTCTCTTTTATTTTATTTTAATTATTATGTTTTTAAATTTAATTTATTTTCTTTATCTTATTTTCTTGTATTTTATTGTATTTGTGGCTTATTTGTTTAATTATGTTTTGAACTTCTCTACATTGAGGGCGTGCTTATAGATTTTTTTAAAGATTAAGGATCAATATCATACTCCCAACTCACAATGGATGGATGGAGTAGATAGTACTCTTATGGGAGCTATGATATGTCATCGCAATATGTAACATCAACATATTAGAAAGACTTGTTTCGTCACATGTTTTTAAAAGCTCAATCAATGACTATACTGTGTTACAACATTTGTGGGAGTAAACAATCATCAATGTTAAGCACCAACTTACATGTAGGAGTAATCGAGCATGTACAACTAACCTCAAGGTATATCATACAAGAATATTTAGATTTCAGAGTGGAGAAAACCTTACGCATGTGGATGGAATGACTATGCTCCAACTAACTATGCATAACAAGAGCAACAATACGAAAGTATTATAAATAACCTAATAAGCTACCTTCAAAGAGTGTAGCCAGTTTATGTGCATTCAGGAAGAGTTTCTGTTCACCTGAATATGATACATCTCAAAAATTTAAGGAGGTAAATACTACTTCGAAAGTTATGATGGCTAAATTTATTCAAGAATAAATGATAAAGCATCTAGAAATAAAGGATCATATACAAAATATGGTGAATCAGATCGACCAATTAGTGATGATATTATTTGAAAAGTTTTAGGGGAGTTTTCCTCATCCTACTAAAATAGATCCTAAAGAATATGGAATGAAACCTTAGTATTGAAAAATGAGCTTCTAAAAGAGGAAGAAGAAGAAGAAGAAGAAGCTTCTATCCAAGATGAGGAATTAGAGAAATGGTAGGAAATAATTGAAGAAGATGAGCCAAAAACCTTTGTCTAGGAAAAAGAAGAAGAAGAGGAAGAAGAGTGGATAGAGGTGGTTGAGGAAGAACTAGTAGAGAAACCAAATAAAGAAACTAATGATGAATCATTAGTAGTCACCTTAAGTATAAAAGTTTCCCACTTCCTCTAAGACAAATTGCTTGTGTCGAAAGACGATGCAAGGAGTATTGTTATTCCTTATGTTTTTAACAATTTTCCATTAAAAATGACATTAATAGAGTCATTGGTGATATTAATCTAATCAATTATAACCTTATTATTATTTTGCAATAGGTAGTTTACTTACAGGTTACAAAAACCCCATGTGGAGAAATGGGTTGAAACAAGCCGCTGGCCATAGACCCAAGATGAGGTTAAAAGCACAGGGTATATTGAGCTAATGACATTAAACAAGCACTATATGGGAGGCAACCTATGAATTAGGATAGTTTTATTCTAAATTTGTTATTTTTATTTTCATATTTCACCTTTTGTATTTATTTTTATTTTTATTTTATTTTATTTTTATCCCTTTTTCTTTCTATTTTGTAAGGATGTTAGTCTAATATTGGATAGATAGTTCCAAAATCAAAACATGATATTATTAAAGGAAGTACCAACTCCACCTTCTCACTTATTATATATGCTTATATTGTATACATTTAGGTCAATGTACAACTTTAAGTGTGGGGAAGGGGTTAATGATTTTAATGATTTTCTTAAGTTTATTATAATCTTAGTTATTACATTTTATTAACTGAATACTTTATTTCATTATTAAATATTGATTTGAATTCGTATGCAAAAGGATGATAGTTAGAATAAAATTGCTTTTATAAGACATATTTTTAATAATTATTGAAATAATCAAGTTAAATGAAATTGCATCCTATTAACACACATAAAACCATCTTTTTCATGAGCTTGTGATTCTAAGAGCAAAATTTCAAAAAAATTAAGCTCTTTTATTCTTTCATGTATGTTATCATGCATAGTTGAATGATTCTGGATCTTGCTTTTTAGTATACATATTAAGATCATATTTTGTTAAATTAGAAGCATTGAGATGATAAAGGCACTTAAATTCAACACTTATTTTAGCCCAATTCTTTGATAATTACCTTACCTTATTTTATCCTTTAGGAATAACCAATTTTGAGTCTTAGCCTTTTTTAATGATTAAACTCCAATTGTTAACCTTTATTCTATTTCTCTTTGAAGTCTTTTTACGATTTTAAACCCTAAAGGTTATTTACATTAGTTGAATGCTTAAAAATTGAAATTTTGATAGGTTCAATATTTCTTTCATAGTGGTACATGATGAATGCTATAAATTATTTTTATTGATAAAAAGCATAGAAAAAATGAAAAAATAAATATAAAATGCTAATAGATTTATAATGAAAGGACCTGTGTGTATTGTGAATACGTTTCATGTAATGTTCTCTTTAGTAAAATTCCTTCCAATCAACCCTTTTTATCGTCCCAATCATACCGTACTTAAACCCCATTACAACCCTTATACAGACCTTTGATTTTTGTTTCTAGTTTATAGATAAAGGGTGGAGATGTGATAATATGGCAAGTCTATGGTAAGAGTACTAATATACATTGATTTGAGAGTCCTAATGCTTTTCACCCTAAACACATAAATGTATTGAGTGAAATCTTTGTAAGGGAGCAAACATTTATGATTTTGATTTCAATGAGGTCATTGATGTTATTATTATTAATACTAATTTTGGAAGTTAGTTTTAGGATAACTTGAATCTATTTATGTGTTAATTTAATTAATATGATATGATGATTTATATTCTGAATGGACAGGTTAAGATTAACAAAGGCTAGCTGTTTTAAGAATTATAATTTTGATTATGATTTGCTTGAGGACGAGCAAAAGCTTAAATGCAAGGATGTTTCATAGATACATATTTGACTACATTTATACACTTATATTTGATGTATTTTACTTCACATTTTGTAATTTTGTTTTACATTTAGTACTTAATTTGCTCCAAGTGCATTTATAGGTTATAATTGCCTTCATAGACCAAAAGGATAATAATTCAAATGAAAGCATGGCATAAAAAGAAGTTCTTGAGCAAATTAGAGATACAAGGACGTGTATAAGTCAGTGTAAGTCTTAGAGCTTATGTAAAATTGCAAATTCTGGAGTTTTTAAATATACAGAGTCTCTCACAAGCCCATGTATCTATCGTGTATGTCCTAGAAACCCTAAAATTTACTATAAAAGGACTTGAGCAGGCATAACCAAGAAAGAGCAGACTTTTGGAGTCGATTCCATACGTGAAGAGCTTATAGAAGGGACAATATTGATCCAAGAATGTGGAGAATACGTAGAATTCATTAAGATATCCATTGGATTACAACATCAAACCTCAAACTTGCAAGAACATTAAATAGAAAAAGAAGGGAGATTTAGAATTATAAACTCTTTATTTTCTATTCATTTTTCTTCTTGTTTATCTTTGATTTCATTTTCTATTATGTATAATTAAACACATTTTTAGTGTCTAGGTGTGATGAAACTAGTTGGGATAACAATACGTTTTTTTTATTCTTTTATTTAATGCAATTGTTTTGATTTATTTATTGTGAATCAATTATGTGTTTTATGTACGTTCTAATAGATTTGAAATATTAGTACATAATCTGATTTCATATCATAAAGATTGAGAAATCCTGTGTATGAATAGATCTACCATAATTGAAAGGAGTTGATTGCAAATGTAGAGATAGGTTGACATAAATCCTCTAGATTAGGGTCAAACCTAATAGTGGAATTCACAAATCTATAAAGCAATCCTAGAAACTTTAACCTGAATAATTTTGGTTAATAAACCTATGGTTTAGTTGTTAGTAGCCTCGAGAGAGTTATTAACATGAAATAGGAATTTTCAAAATCCAATAATCATTAAAAAAATTGCACGATAAAAGGTTAGTTAAATAATGATTTTTAAGGGGATTCATTACCTAGGCACTAATCTTTGATAATGATTTTTCTAAACAATTTCCTTTACTTCTATGTTCATTATTTTTTCCTATTTTATTTTATTTGTTTAAGTATTATTTTTAATTGAAAACTAAAATCCAATTCGTAGGCTAGATAATAGAAGAAAAGTAATTACTTGTAATCATTGTCTTTATAAGATCGAATCGCACTTGCCTATGCTAGCTATAGCTACGTCATGTACTTATGGTTAATTCAAATATTGATAACTAAAATCAGTTATTCAAGATCCTTATAACAATATCTTTTTTTGGAAAATGAATTAATTATCATTAACCATAGCAAAGTTATATCCATCATTCCAACTTTTCAAGGATCAACTCAAAACTATATATCAATACATTTCAAGAGGAAAACTGACAAAATAAGTAACTATTTACATTTATAAAAGCCATATGTTCTTTGCTTCCATAGATAGAGAGTTGTGAGCAATTTTTGATAATTAGCAAGAATCTAATTCAATTGATAGTATTATCTACTAATTGTTGCTTGCTAGTAGTTTGTCCTCTATATATTGTTATGTTCCTTTCCTTCTATAGGGAGTAAATAACCATAGTGAATGCTATCTTATAGATCACTCCAATGTGCTTTTGGCTTTCTCCTTTTCTAATGAACCATTCGAGAAATCAGATCAAATGTACCAAACTATTTGCTTTTAGTTCTGATCCAATTTTTTATAACCAACCAAATGATTATAGACCCTTTGGGATTGAGTGATTTCTTCCATAACAGCTCAAACTAGGGAACTCTCTTTATGTTGTCCTAAAAATAATTTATTTTATAAACTATTAGTGAACACCCCTTTAGAATTAACAGTCCAATTGACGCCATCTGTTTTCTATCATTGTGTAATTTGAGGAAAGAATTGGAGAATGGAATTAACCCCTTTGAAGCAACCATACCATATACCATTTTGAATTAGTGAAGAAGCTCTAGCATTGAGGGGATTTCTATTAATCAATTGAGAAATTTCTCTTCTCTGCACCAATGGACTAAAATCAGTTTAATTGTCAAACCAAATCCATATATTGTTCCCATTCTATAATTTGTGTTTTAACGACGGGTAAACCTTATGCTTCAGCTTTAACAAGTGATTGAAAATTCAAGAAATGTCTATGGTGATAGGTAACTTCCCTAAGTTTTGGTTTCTAAGGTATATGTAATAAACCCTTTTGATCCATATAGCATACATATTTGAAAATTGCCTCTATATCCTTTTACATGTGAAGACATTTTGCATTAAGGGGATAGGAACAATTCCTAATTCCCCTTGATTTTTTGGAATTGCTACATCACTCTATCTGACTTTAGCCCCCTTAGCATTTTCTGCTTTCCCTTACCATTAAAAAAGTTTTGAATATATGATCAAGTTCCTTGATTACTCTCCTTAGTAAGATAAGGTAAGCTGTCTAATGAACATAAATAGTGGTTAATACTAAAATGATCAATGTTGTTCTAGCAGCAAGTGAAAGAAACCTATTTTTCTAAGCATTAGTTTTAGCCTTGTGCTTCTTAATTAGGGGAATACAATATGAATATGCTTACTTAGCAAAAGAGATGGGCACAACAAGGTAATTGATGGGTAAGGATTGAAGATGGAGCCTTAAGATTATGCTAATCTCATTAGAATTCCTGACATCACTTGAACAAAATAAACAACTTTTCTTAATGTTGATTTTTAGCCCTAACCATTTGGAGAAGATATTTAGAATTTCCAATAGTATGTAGAAGGATTGCACATCTACTTTGTTAAATAAGATGAGATCATCTACAAACATTAGATGAGTGATCTTGAGTTCATTGCAGTTATGGTGTAGCTAGAATCTTCCATTACAGCTTATAAGTTTTATGAGAATCTTGGATAACCCTTCCATTATTAGGGTAAATAAATAAGGGGATAGGGGATCCCCTTATCTAATTCCCCTAGCACATTTAAAAGGTGTAGTAAAGACACCATTAATAAGGACACTAAGTGAGGGAGATTTTATGCACATCATAACTCTAGTTATGAATTGAATTGGAAAGCAAAGTGCTACCAACATGCTTGGATGAAGGTCCACCTTACTGTATCAAAGGCCTTGTAGAATTCAATTTTCCATAGACAACTTTTGATCCTCTTACTAGAGTTATAATCTTTCAACATCTCTTGTATTAGGAAAACATTATCCCCTAATGGTCTGCTAGCTAAAAAGGCGCCCTTTTTAAGATTTAATATCTCTTTTAGAGCTTCTTTCAGTCTTTTTACTGGTAGTTAGGCTATGACTTTGTATACTACTTTTACAACAAGAAATTGGCCTTAATTCTTTCAGAGAAGAGGGGTTCAATTTATTGGGAATAAGACAAATGTAAGTTTGGTTTAACTCTTTCAGCATCTGGATATTATTCAAGCATTCTAGCACTACTTTAGTGAATAAGTTACTTATTATCTACCAAGTATTCTGGAAGAACCAAGTTGTAAATCCATTATGCCTAGGTGATTTTAAGGGATGCATTTTAAATAGTGTTCTTTTGATGTATTCCATGCATATATGTACAGGTAAGGTGTTGTGTATGTATAAAGGAGTGCTTAGATAGTAAGTTTTCACTAAAATATGCTGAGGATGCTAAAAATTCATCTAGCTAAGCTTAGCTCACCACTGTTTGATCCAGCTTCCTTCTAATTAACATTGGACCCTGTTGATTGTTCGACAAATATCTAAGATCAATTATTGGCATTTGTTGGAACAGGTTGTTTAGCTCTCTACCAGATGCCATATGGTACCTTCCCTATCTACTTCTTGAGCATTAAGAATACAATCAAAGTCTCCAATTGAAAGCCATGGAGTGGACATTACTGATTAAGTGGACTACAACTTTTGCCATAATTTTCCCCTCTAAAATTGAAAATTTGAAGCATACACCAGAGTGATATGAAAAAACTACTTTCTTTTCAATCATAAGGCACTTTAAATGTAAACGTTGATCACTCTCACTAGCAACTAGCACCGGTAGTTTATTCAAATTGTAGAAACATAGGATTCTGCCATTATAATGAGAAGTATGGTTAGATATAGCCTACAACCTAGCCCCCAAAAACTTGGTAAACAATTGTATTTGAGATGCTTTTAGTCTGGTCTCTAGTAATCTTGCTAACCAGACGTTCTTTTCCAAAATGAAACCCCCAATGATAGCTTTTCTAAGAGGATCATTAAGCTCCCTAACATTCCAAACTAGTATAGTCATTTAAAGGAGAGTTCCCTTTTCTTTTTTTTTGCCTTTTGCTCCTTCTAGATTTCCTTCTAGAGCTAGTGATTTGGTCTTTATATTCCACCCTATATTCTTTCCCAGATTTTTTCTCTCTAACCAAGTTAAAATTTTCCATTTCATCTTCATTAGTTTCTAGTACTTTCCTTCTTAGATGGAGACTTCTTCTTCTTCTAGAAGCTTTTCTTGAAATATCACTTCACTTTTGAAGTCAACCCTTGCCTTATCTTCACTCTACTACATTAATAGGCTCAAATAGTATTTTATGTTATGATCAAGATATTCAGGTGAAGAAATGCTGATATATGACCTATAAAATATGTGTGTCTATACCTATAGTCCTCTTTTTAAAGTAAAATTAGAGAATTAATGTGGTACACAATTATATCATAAACCATGTTCACGATAAAAAGCTTATATATAAAATTGTAAAATTCCTAAGAAAGGAGACCAAGTTTAGTTTAGTTTGACTCCTATTCAACTAATAATTTAGGTTAGTATTCATTAGAGAGAAAAAAGACTATAACACATCTTATATTCTAGTTCATTAAGATTAGAGATACAGATAATTCCATAAAAAGCAAATCAATCAAAAGATTGAGATAATCATCAAAGGAAACCTTTATAATGAATTCTTATATTCTTTTGTTTGTTTGTTTTATTTCAAAAATGATTAGTGGCAAAGTTACTTGATATTTCAATTAGATGGAACCCTAGTTTATTCTTGTGTGGAATGATAGTGATTTTCTAATAAAATGTTCTATACTTATTTGTTTTATTATTAATGATGGTTAGGTATAAGCTAAAACTTAAACTTGATATTAATTTATAGGTGGACGGTGTTGAAAGAACTTATCTACAGCTCGAAATAAGCATAAATATTGATGATTGAATGGGGGTATTCAAAATAGAACTATATGACTTTTTTGGTATTATAACAACTTTCACAAAACTTATTACGTTCTTATGTATTAATTAGATAGTTATATTAAATAATCAATCAAGGGATTGAAAGGTGATATTTCATTAAATTAGAATAATTATTCGACCTAAACATTAAAATTTTTAAATAACTAAATTAAGAGGACAAGATGATGCTAAGGGAATTCAATTATAGATTTTATACCATATTTATTTTTATTGAATGATTATTTACTTAATTGTGACTAATAATATTTTTATTTATTTAATTTAATTTAATTTTAGTCTTAATCAACGTCAATATTTATTGCTACTTAGATATTGATTATTCTATTATTTATATAATCCTACATTATTACAAAGTAATAAATCCACTTGCTTGCAATCATATACTAAAATAATAGAAAAAACTGTAAACATAGATGAACTAAAATAACTTTTCCTTTTTATTAATGTATTATAACTTGTCGCTACACTAAAAAATATTTAAATACTTAGGAAAAATCTCTCTGTAATGACTATAATGTTATTGTTCATCTCTCTACAACTCTTTCTTGCATATTACTATTCATACACCATTCATTGTTACAATGGTTGATACTATATATTACCTTCCAATCCCTTCTGACTTATGTTTTCTACTGATACTTTACTCATCTTTATTAACACTTGTATTTGTTTTTTTTTCTCTCTTTTACTCTTGCAAAATGCTCTTATATCACTCCAAAAATCCTACCTTTCTTCTAACGTCAACTTCCTTCTTTTACTTGAAACCTTATGATCCTTCTACTTGTCTAAAGTGATCTGAAACATTATTTTCTTTCTTTTACCTTCAAAATTTTCTTTAACCAGCAGTCATTAGTTTGATCGCATGGATACTAATGCTTTCCTGCGTTTAAACTTAAATTGTCTTACCCTACAATCTGAGCTGCCTACTTCAAAGGAGATGCCTGGATCTTCGGTAAGCAATGCTCAGACCTATGAGATAAATCCTCAACCAATTAAAAAATCCTAGGTTCATGTTGCTGGTGAACCTAGACTTGATCTGAAGCTAACTTATTTTCCTCCTAGTGAAACATCTAATCATAGGATAGTTTCTCCATTTTTGGATCTTCTCAAAACTAGAGCTGATAGATGGAAGTCCACCATTCTTAGTTGTTTCCTAGATAAGAGGATAGCCTTCCTAGTTATGAAACAATAGGCTTTGAACAACTAGAAGTAACATGATTTATAGGAAGTGTTTGTGAATGTTTTCTTTTTCAAATTAGCAAGCTTTGAAGATGATAAGAAAGTGATTCAATATGGACCTTGTCATGTACACAATAAGTCACTATTACTCCAATTATAGAGGCCTGGATTGAAATTGGAGGAGATTAAACAAGAAAACATACCTATATGGATTTGCATATATGATGTTCCCTTAGATTATAAGACTACAAATGGTCTTAGCCACCTTGCTAGTTACATTGGCAAACCCATATTCGTAGATCAAGTCAATACTAAGATTAAAAGAATCAAATTTGCTAGCATATGTATCTTGGTTACTTCTATGAATGACTTGCATGAGATGATTCCATTAATTAGGTTGAATGAAAATTTGGAACCTATTAAGGATCAATTAAAGGTCTCTTATGCATAGAAACCACAACCTACAGAGAAGAAAACTTGGAGACCAACTAGAAGGATCTTTACAACATGTAACTATCATGAACTTATGGAGCATAAGGTTGATTCTTAAGTGCCAATTATTAGCAATTCAAATCAAGTAAATTATGAGGAAGTTACAACTAAAGTAGAAATGAATAATATACACATAAATATATCTCCAACAGCTAGATGTAACATCCCGTTATCCCATGTTAAGGGTTAGAACCTTATAATAGAGTACATAAGAGATTATTGAAAAGTTAGAAACTGCATTTAATGTTCATGCATAATATATCATACACACACATGTGAATATTAATTATTGCACACATTAAAATGATTGTAGATGCATTCATCAACATTTTTTCGGGTATAATTGATTTATAAATGTGATTATATTGAGAATTATGGGTCATATGCTTTGGAAATTGATTTGGTGATAATAATTGTTGACTTAGAATTTTTGGTGAAATTTAGGAAATTTCTAAAATTTTGGGTATTTTTGGACTAGGAAAAATGTCAAGTGGCAAGACAATTGATAAATGGTAGTAGAAATAAGAGTCAAATGGTTATGAAAATTTTTATAAATGACATTGGGATTTATGACATATGTCATTGAAAATTAGAGA
>JAOQMP010000208.1:15866482-15880901 GCA_027563575.1 Erythroxylum pedicellare
GTCTTGCAAAAGTTTTAAAAAGATGCATTGAAAAGAATTTGATTTTGAACTTTGAAAAATGCCATTTCATGGTCAATGAAGGTAGTGTTGGGTCATTTGATTTCTAACAAAGGGATTGAAGTTGATAAAGCTAACATTGAGGTTATATCTTCTTTGCCTTATCCTGTCTGTGTGCGAGATATAAGATGATTTTTAGGTCATGCAGGATTTTATAGGTGATTTATAAAAGATTTCAGCAAAAATGCCTTACCTCTCTCCAAGCTTTTACAAAAAGATGAAAAATTTGAGTTTGATGATTCTTGTAGACATGCCTTTAACACATTGAAATTAAAACTCATTTCACCACCCATTTTAGTTTCTCTTGAATGGAACCTACCTTTTGAGCTTTCATGTGACTCTTCTAATTATGTTGTAGGGGCTATGTTGGGCTAACGAGAGGAGAAACTGGCAAGAGTTATTGCTTATGCCTCGAAAACACTAGATCCAGCTCAGATTAACTATACAACAACTGAGAAAGAGCTATTTGCAGTAGTTTTCGCCTTAGAAAAATTCAGAAAATATCTATTAAACTCACATGTAATCATTTTTACTGATCATGCAGCCATTTGATATCTCCTAAAAAAACCACAGTCGAAGCCTAGATTGATACGGTGTACATTGCTTCTCCAAGAATTTGATAATGAGATCAAGGATAGAGCTGGGGCGACAAATCACGTAACTGTTCATTTGAGCAGGCTACCCGATAATACACAGGGAGTGGACTTTTCTAAACTAACTTGCGATTCTTTTCCTGATTTAGTCCTATGTGCTTCGATTTTCAAAAAACCTTGGTATGCGCATATCGTCAATTATCTCAAGACTGGACTCACTTCTCCTTTTATGTCTCAGGCAAAGGCTCAAAAACTGAATAACGAAGCTTGGCATTACATTTGGGATGCCCGTCATCTATGGAGAATGTGTAGTGACCAGGTAATCTAGAAATGTGTGCCTCATGCTTGTCATTCAATGGTTTGTGGTGGGCATTTCAATGCAAAGAGAACACGTAGGAAAATTCTAGATTCTAGTTTTTATTGGCCTACCCTTTTTAAAGATTCATTCAACTTTTGTCGGTCATTTGACAAATGTCAACGCTTTGGAGGGTTAGGAAAATGACATGAAATGCCACAACAACCTCTATTATTTTGTGAAATCTTTACTATTTGGGGAATTGATTTCATGGGCCCCTTTCCCCTCTCGTTTGGCTTTGTGTATATCCTTTTAGTCATTGACTATGTGTCTAAATGGATAAAGGCTATTCCTACTAGAAAAGATGATGCCTATGTCGTATCCAAATTCCTTAAGTCAAATATTTTCTACTGATTTGGGATTCCTAAAGCTGTGGTTAGTGATCGATGGACACATTTTTGTAATAGGGTTATTAGTAACTTGTTTTCCAAATTTGGCATCACTCATAAAACCTCCACTGCATACCATCCACAAACCAATGGTCAAGCTGACATTTCGAACAGAGAGGTGAAGTACATCTTGGAGAAAATAGTAAAACCATCAAAGAAAGATTGGAGCCTTTGCCTCGAAGAAGCACTATGGGCTTATCGTACCGCCTACAAATCTCCAATCAGCATGTCCCCTTACTGGTTGATCTACAGAAAAGCTTTCCATTTGCCTGTGGAGTTAGAGCATAAAGCTTATTGGGCAGTTAAACAATGCAACATGGACTTGGAATCTTCTGATATGGAGTGGAAGCTGCAACTCTAAGAACTAGAGGAGATAAGGCTGGAGGCATATGAACATTCGAGCCTCTACAAAGAAAAGACAAAGTTGATGCATGATAAGATTCTTCAGAGGAAGAGCTTTAAGGAAGGGGACAAGGTCCTACTATTCAAGGCTCGTTTCACCTTTAACTATAGGAAATTCAATACTCATTGGGATGGACCATATTTTCTCACTAAAGTGCACAACTTTGGCATGGTAGAGCTTCTACACGAAGTAACTGGTGCACAACTCAAAGTAAATGGCCACTTCTTGAAGCTCTATCATGAGAATCACAAATCGCCATAAATATCAGGTTCTTTCTCTCCTTCACTTGTTTACTTACTTTTGATCTTTGCCTCGTTATATTTTGTTTTGGCATACTACTTTTCTTACCAAGTATGGGGGAGAACCATCTCAGTAGGTAGCTAGCTATATTTTTACTTTCATCAGTAGTTTCACATTCTAATAAAATTCCTTTGTCTCTTACTATCACTACTCTTTATCTCCTGTCTTGTTCCCCTTGTGATTGTGATTCTGTCACTTGTTCTTTTCCATTAAGGACAATGTGTTATTTAAGTGTGGGGGAGCTTTTCTCATCCTATATCTCTTGTTTGTGCTCCATTTTGGCCATTTATATGTTTGTGTTTGTCAATTATGCATACTACCAAAAAAAATTTAAACTTGGTGATTGTGAAATTGAGTTTCTGCCATTTTTCGCCACGACGTACTGTGCCTTCACCGCAGCTAAAAACTCATTTCTCGGCCCGGCGAGCTTCATTCTTCACTGCGGCAGTGATTGCTTGATACATTCGCCATGACGAGCTCATTTTTTACCCCAGCGTCACACTGTTGCAGGACCAATTTATTTTATTCTCCCTCATTCGACTCTTGTCACTTTTTTTTGTCAAAGAATTTATAAGTTTCAAAGTGATTCTTAAGTTTTTGAAAATACTTACAATTCTTTAAATGATATTCGGATTTGACTAATTTTATTTTTGATGTTTTCAACATAAAGTAAATGAAGGCATGCTGATAAAGTAGCACGTTATGTTTTTAAGACTTGAGATTATTCATGGAGATATTACCCTTGTTGGAAGGATATTTGGGCCTAAATTTTTCAATTCTTGCATGCATCTGCTTATTTCACATCTCTCTAGAACTTGTTTCAATTCTTAATCAAAGCTTTATGAACTATAATTTTGTTAACATGATACAGGCATTCTTTCAAAATCCTTTGACTCAAACACAATCCCATAAACACCTATCCATTGCTAGCCCCTTGAGCCATTATTTTTTAGTACATGCACGCATCTTTATATGGTGTCAATAGGTTATTTTGTATTTTCTTCTAGTTAAAAAAAATGTTCTACTTGTGTGTTCTAAAGAAAGAAAAAAATATAAAAAGAGAGAGAGAGAAAAGCAACAAATATATTTTTATATGTATGTGTTATATTTGTGTTGTCAAAAGAAAAAAAGAAAAGAAAAAGTATCATTTGTGTAAATATTGTCTTACTGTTGACATCTATTTCACAATTATAGTGCATGTACTCATACGTTTTCTTCCTTCGTCCATTCCATCCACTTCATATAGCCTTCCGTGCATTACAACCTTGAAAAGTCCTCTTGATTTTCAAAATTATAGTTCTTGTAGTGGAAAAGTAGGACTATTACAAGCTTATGGTAGAGAATGGACTAAGCGGATTTTAGAGTGAAAATATCCCTAACCGCAAGTGAGATGAGAGCAAAAACTTTACCTTGAGTGAAATCTCTTTTGCTCAATCTTTTAGATTAAACTCTTATAGTGTTTATTTTCTTGGCACTCTTTTAGTCTGCTTTGGTTGACCTTTAAGAAAGTGATTTTTTCCAATTTCATATTATTGTTGTAACCATGGTAAGAATTTCTCTTTTACACTGGTGTCTCTTTGACTCTTATAAACTTTGTCAAGGAGTACAAAGGTCTAACTGTGGGAGAATTTGATTGAGCCCAAGTTTATTATCTAAATTGGCAACACTTTCATAGCCTTTACTATACTTTTTCACTCCTAATTCTTGATTTTGTGCTTAAATTAATCCTTGAATATGCATTTTTATTTTATGCAATTTGGTAATAAAAATCGTCACAATTAGTATTAATTACATTTCTTAAGTTTTCTAAGAACAATTGATATTGCAAATTGCTATTTTTGATTATAGCATCCTCAAAGAGAAGGGAGTCAACGTGTGAACTGAAGTCAACAGGAGATAATAGCCTTCGGGAAAAGTTCGCCGCAGTGAGCCCATCTGTTGCTGTGGTGAAGAACAATGAATCCAGGCTGAGCTTTCGAGAAAAGTTCGCTGCGGCGACAGATGGGCTCGCTTTGGGATAGGGAATGGATTGGTAGCGTGACAAAGTGGCGGGTTCATCGTGGTGGATGCCTCGGGGGAGAAGTTCATCCCGGTGAACTCTAAAGGCGAGCGCTCCTCACCCTTTGGGACAAATACTCCGCGGTGAAAGGCTAGCTTCCCTGTAGTGAACTCCCAAATTTTGAAACCCGTACTCCTAACAATCCACAACCAATACTAAACACACATACATTCATACATAAAATTCTAACCATTCAACTCACCTACCAGACAAACATAATCATACACAAAAGGAACTTCATTTCCTTACTAATTCAAAAGAGTTTGAGCAAATACATATCATCATACACATCAAAGATTAAAACAAAACACATAAGAATGATCGATGTGGATATGTCTAATGAGCTAGTCAAAATGTTCACAAACTTAGTACAAAAGTCTCTAACTATCCTGGAGTTCCCGATGCCTTGCAAGGATCAACTGTCGGCTTGTTCTGCACCTGGGGAGGGAAAATGATGGGTTGAGCTACACAACTCAGTGGCTAATATATTTATAGCCATTGGAAATTTTCCACAAATTCAAGCATATGTATATATATATCTAACAATTCAAGCATTTTCAAATTATCTCAAAAACTCATAATTAAACAAGTTAGTGCATAACACATAACATAGAATTTAACCATTGAACATACACTCAAATGCATCATAATTAACAATTCGAAGATGCAATGCACAAACAAATGGATCGAGTGGTCCCATGGGTACAAAATGGAGGAACCAAAGTTTTACACCATGAACAAAATGAGTCCATTTTTCAAAGCTAATATGCCATAAGCGGGCAACCGGGAGAAGGCTCTTACCAACGTGCACGTGATGAATGAAATGGTTCTACTCTTGCCCAAACCAAGCACATATTCATTTTTGTCATATGCTCATACTTTCATGCTTTTTCTTATTTAATTCAAAATGTTATAACCTCTTTCAAGGTATAACACAATCATAAATCATCATGCATTATCAAATCTTCATAACAATTCAAAAATCAAGCAATCTAGACATACACACACATAGGCAAGAATTTGCCCAAATCACATAATAACCATAAATACATTACCCACCTAATTTCGCTTGAAAATCCAAGTTCAAGATTGCCTTTCCTCTTGCTTTTGCATAAGGCTGTCTTGACCAATTTTCTATTTAATCCAAATTCAAAAGAAAATTCATCAAACTTTAATAATAAAAAATGCTAAACTTTAACTTAACCCTTTCAAAAATCTAAACCTTCAGGTTAATTTTTTCATGATCATTTTGTTCAGGTAAAAGAAGAAATTTGATAAAACTTTCTTCTAGAAAAATATCCCCCATTGCCTTAAGGTTTCAATGACACCAAAATCATTCAATTTGGTTCAGTAATCTGAAATTTATACTGCAAACATTTTCAGACTACTCTTATACTGATGTAATATTATATTCTCAACTTCCTTACAAAAATTGATATCTTTAGAGACTGAATTTAAACTTGATTTCTTCATAAAATGTTTATCCCTATGTCTGTAATTTACTCCAAATTAAAAATCACTCTATTTGGATAGCTACAGAAAAGGTTATGCTCAAAATACCAAAGCATGTTCTGTAATGGAAAGTTCATCGTAATGACCCAAAAAAGTTCACGAGAAATTTTGCAAGTGTGCCACGGCGAACTTTGACAAAAGCATACGCAGAACATGTTTCATTTTCCAGATTTTACTTCCCACCTTTCATATATAACCCATCTTAAACCTAAACCATCCCTTCTACTTCATTTTCATCTCCATTTCAACCCAAAATCATTTACAAATACATCATAATCTGTCTTTGATCATTAACCCTAAAAGATTAAAACATTTTCATGTAACATTCATCAACAAATTCCTACACACATTCAACTTCATTTTCACTTCTAACTATAATAAAATATACTTCATCCAACAATTAAGAAAGGTTGATGCTTATACTTACTTGTTTTAGCTTCAAATCTTCAAAATCTCCAAAACCCTAGCTTGATTTTCTCCTCTTCTTCTTTTCTTCTCACACACACGATGCTTTTCCTCTTCTTAAACAAGCCAACAATTTTCTTCTTCTAATTTATACTCTTAATGATTGTAAGATGACCCTTTTTCCCTTCCATTTATGCCTTACAATCCTTATCCTTAAGTGACTTGCCAATTTTGCCCTTTAGGTTATACACTCTTAACACTTTAATCTAACCATCTCAAGCAATAAAATCCTACTAATATTGACATGCTAATTAAACTCCAATTCAAATAATTTATCTAGAAAGACCACAAAATTAATTCAAATCATGCTTAATAAAAAAAATCAGGGCCCAACATTTCTCCCCCGCTTAAAAGAATTTTATCCTCGAAATTATTACCTGAGTCATTGAAGAGGTGTGGATACTTCTCTTTCATGGCTTACAATGGCTCCCATGTAGCCTCCTTCGTCGAATGGTTCTTCCATAAGACTTTAACCAACTTCACAACCTTGTTTTTCAACACCTTTTCCTTCGAATCTAAGATCTCCACCGGTTGCTCCTTATACGTCAAATCCTCCCTTAATTGGACCTCTGAAGGATGAACTATGTGTGAGGGATCTGATCGGTACTTCCTCAACATCGATACATAGAAGACATTGTAAATCTTAGACAACTTCGGTGGCAAGGCTAACTTATAAGGTAAAGGCCTAATCTTCTTAATGATTTCATAAGGGCCTATGTATCTTAGACTAAGCTTGCCCTTCTTACCAAACCTCAAAACCCCTTTCCATGGAAAAGTTCTAAGGAACATTTTGTCTCCAACTTCAAATTCCATCTCCTTTTTATGTGTATCCGTATAGCTCTTCATTCTGTCTTGAGCTGCTTTAAGTCTCTGTTTCACCAATTTAATCTTATCTACTGTGACTTGTACCAACTCAGGCCCTAAAAGACTCCTTTCACCTTCCTCATCCCAACAAATAGGAGTTCTACACCTCCTACCATACAAAGCTTCATAAAGTGCCATATGAATTCCCAAGTGATAGGAATTATTATAGGCTAATTCAATTAAAGGTAGATGATCATCTCATATGCCTTTGAAATCCATAACGCACTCCCTTAACATTGCCTCCAAAGTTCAGATTGTTCTCTTCGATTGTCCATTAGTCTGTAGATGGAAAGTTGTACTAAAGTGCAACTTAGTTCCCAAAGTCTTCTGTAAGCTTTCCCAAAATTTGGAGGTGAACCTGGGATCTCTATCCGAAACTATAGAGCTTGGAATCCCATGTAGTCTGATTATTTCATCTACATATTTCTTGGCCAAAGCATTCAAAGAATCTATCTGCTTAATTGGCAAGAAATGTGCTGACTTGGTTAGACTATCCACAATCACCGATTTTGCATCATGTTTCTTATTGGTTCTTGGCAATCCCATCAAGAAATCCATCGTAGTCTTTTCCCACTTCCATTCAGGAAGAGACAAGGACTTAAGCTTGCCTGAAAGTACCTGGTGCTCAGCCTTGACTTGCTGACACACTAAGCATTTTGTAGTATACTCTGCAATATCCTTCTTCATTCCTTTCTCCCAAAAGTGCTCTTTCAAATTCCTGTACATTCTCATACTTCCTAGGTACATTACATAAAGCGCATTGTGCGCCTTATCAAGAATCTTGTCTTTTAACTCTTACATATCAGGAATACATAGCCTGTTACCTACCACCATCAATCCATCTTCCCTTACCTCTATTTCAGAAGGTTTACCATTTTAATCTCTTCTCTAAGCTTGCTCAAATACTCATTTTGCTCTTGCAATTCTTTGATCTTCTCATTCAATACTGACCTTACTTTAAAATTAGCCAATACACAACTAGATTCAGTTTGTCTCAATGTCACCCTGAGTTTGGCTAATTCCTTCAACAAAGGAAGATACACTGTCTCCACATGTGCCATAGTCGATTTTCTACTTAGTGCATCCGCTACTATATTAGCTTTCCCCGGATGATATTCTATCATTAAGTCATAATCCTTTAGTAGCTCTAACCATCTTCTCTGTCTCAAATTCAACTCTTTCTGGCTCATCAAATACTTAAGATTCTTGTAGTTTGTAAACACCCTAATGATGACTCCATACAAGTAATGTCTCCATATCTTCAATGCAAAAATTATGGCAAATAACTCCAAATCATGCGTAGGATAATTCATCTTATAGGGCTTTAATTGCCTAGAAGCATAAGCAAGCACTTTATCTCCTTGCATCAACACACGCCCTAATCCCTTCCTTGAGGCATCACTATACACTATGTATCCGTCATCACTGGAAGACAAAGTCAAAATTGGTGTAGTTGTGAGCCTATTCTTTAATTCCTCAAAATTGCTCTGGCACTCCTCTATCCACACAAACTTCTGATTCTTCCTTGTCAATTTGGAAAGTGGAGCTGCTATTGTAGAAAAGCCCTGCACAAACCTTCTGTAATACCTAGCTAAGCCCAAGAAACTTCTCACTTCAGCTACATCCTTAGGTGCTTCCCATTTCACAACTGTTTCTATTTTTCTTGGATCCATATGCACTCTTTGCTCTGAAATCACGTGTTCAAGAAATGCCATTTCCTTTAGCCAAAATTCACATTTCTAGAATTTGGCATATAACTCATTCTTCCTCAGTGTCTCCAAAGCAATTCTTAAATGTTCTTCATGCTCCTTATCACTCTTGGAATAAACCAATAAATCATGAATAAAGACAATGATAAATTGGTCTAAGAAAGGCTTGAAGACTTTATTCATCAAATCCATAAAAGCTACAGGTGCATTCGTCAATCCAAAAGGCATAACTAAAAACTCAAAATGCCCATACTATGTTCTAAAAGCAGTCTTTGACACATCAGACTCATTTATCCTCAATTGATAGTAACCGGATCTCAAGTCTATCTTGGAGAAGACTTTTGCCCCTTGCAATTGATCAAATAAATCATCTATACGTGAGAGCTCTCCGAGGCGAAGAGCTAGGCCTAATATAACCCTTCTCCAATAACTCTTCCAATTGCTCCTTAAGCTCCTTCAAATTTTCCGGAGCTATTCAGTAAGGTAGAATTAAGATCGGTGCAGTATTTGGAAGAAGTTCAATGGGAAATTCAATTTTCCTAGGGGGTGGTAGTCCTAATAATTCCTCAGAAAAGACATCCAAAAATTCCATGACCATAGGAATATCTTCTAACTTTCCTTTATCTGCCTTCGTATCTACCACATAGGCCAAAAATGCTTCACACCCTTTCCTTATCATCTTCTCTACTGTCAGAGCAGAAATAAATCTAGGCGGGCTTGATTTTTTGTCTTCCATAAATACCACTTTTCTACCACCATCCAACTTAAACTCTACTATTTTTCTCTTGAAATCTAAATTAGTATTATACATCTCTAATGTGTCCATACCCAAAATCACATCTAATCCCCCCATCTTCAATGACATTAGATTCACCACTAATTGTTATCCTCCAATACATATCTCATAGTCTCTAGAAACTTGACTAATCACAATGTACTGGACGATTGGAGTACTCACCATCAAAGGAGTATGCAATGGGCTTAGTTCTCTGCCAGGCACAGTTCTACTTGATAACACAAACGAATGAGTAGAACCCGGATTAATCAAAACAACAATATCATCATCAAATAATTTAACCATACTAGCCACAACTTCTGGAGCAGTCTCTGTATCCTCCAGGGTCATTGCAAATACTCTAGTTAGTGCTTGTCTCCTCAATCTCCCTGGAAAATTCACTCTTTTAGCTGCCCACTTCCGTTGCGGTCGTCTACCCCACTGTCTCAGTCCTCTTTGAAGCTTGCATCTGAGTTCCCTCTCTTCTTGCATGCTATGGACACTCTCTAGCCATGTGCCCTTTCTCTCCATAATTAAAACATGCTCCAGTCAATTTGGATCGCTCCCCTCTATGGAGCTTTCCGCAATGATCACACCTAGGGATGGATGACTTGTCTCCCCCTCCCCTTCTGCTACCTCCAGCCGTTGAGACCTGATGAGAAACAGTAGGAGTCCTCATAGGTCTAGGCCTGCTTGCACCATTGCTCCTCTTCTTAGACTGCATAGGGAGAGTCTTGGCACTTTACTTGGGCCTAGAAGTACCACCTCTCATCTTGAACTGTTCTCTCCCTTTTCTCTTTTTGTTCATGGCGCTCTTTATATTCTCAATATTTTCCACTCTCAATGCCGCTTGAACCAACTGTTAAAAATCATAAAAATTATGTACCACCACTTTCTCTCTGATAGCTAGATGCAACGTCGATTCAAACCTACAGCACTTAGCCACCTCACTCATCATCATCTCTGCTACATATCGGGATAGTTGTGTACACCAACGCTCATACTCACTCACCATCATTTCCCTCTAAGTGAGGCTCAAAAACTCTCTCTACTTCTGTTGGATGTACACTTCAGACAAATACTTCTTCTTATAAATGATCAGGAAGTCCTTCCATGCCAATACCGATAGTCTCATCTGACTTCCTGACACACTCTCCCACTAATGCAGAGCATCTTCCTGTAGTAAGCTTGTAGTGTAGACAACTTTTTTATCATCCTCATAATCCATTTGATCCAGTATCCTCTCAATCTTTCTCAACTAAGTCTCGACTACCTCTAGATCCGTTATCTCATAAAAATTCACTGCCCCATAGTTCCTGAGCCTATCAAACTGTTTCCCCTTCTTAGCTGGGCCTGGAACAAAAGATTACGGTACTTGGCCCATAGCTTGAGAAAATGCTCGAAACAACCTCAGATCTAGTGGAGGCACTTGCTCCTGCGGAACAGGTGACTCTTGCGTCGGTGACCGAGAGGGCCCGCTACCATGCCCTATGACTCATCAATACTCTCCTCTCTTGATAAAGAGTTAGGTGCAACAGATCCTTGCAAAACTTCTCGTATTCTTCTACGGGGTGGCATCTTACTCCTTTAATAGAGACATTAATGATTAGCTTACATTTCAATCTTATTTCCTACATGTATGTATGTCACTTAATGCAATCAATTAATTCTCAATGCAACAATTAATCACACAGCATACAATTCATACCACTATGCATTATAAGCCTAAGAACCTAAAAGCCTAAACTTTGATACCACAATATGTTAGACCCCATTTTCAGAGCCCAATAATTCGGATGTATTATAAGACATAAACATAGTCATAAAGCATGAGTGGAATACCCTATAGGGTTGTTTCAATGAATTCTCACTTTCTTTCTATCCATCTTTTTGAAATCAAGACCGAAGGCTTTCAATTTTTTGGAGAGATAAAAAATTGTGTTAGGAATCTATTGCTTTAAGAATTACTTCATTTGGAGGTCGAATGATGAAGTTATTGATGAAGTTATGGCTGAAAGAATTAACCATAATTATAACCTCAATCGTCTTGTATCCATCTTGGGACAATTGGCATAACTTTCATCACTATAGACATCAGAATAAGGTTATTTTAGGACGATTTAAAAGAGGACTTCGAAACCTACAACTTTTGTGAAGACGTTAAAGAGATAATTTTCAATCTAGAGGGTCAAAGTCACAAATTTTCAAAAGTGTAGACAGACCAGACAAAGAGGTTTAGCCTAAGCTGAACTAGACGAAGGGTTTTAGCCTAAGTTGAATCAGACAAACGAAGGGATTCAACCCAAGTTGAATCAGACGAAGATGAAGGGATTCAGCCTAATCTGAATCAGATGGACGAAGGGATTCAGCCCAAGCTGAATCAGATGAAGACGAAGGGATTCAACCGAAGCTGAATCAGACAGACAAAAGGGATTCAGCATTAAGCTGAATCAAACAAAGACGATAGGATTCAGCACTAAGCTAAATCAGACAGAGACGGTAGGATTCACCACTAAGCTGAATCAGACAGAGACAATGGGATTTAGCACTAAGTTGAATTAGACGAAGATAATAATATTCAGCACTAATCTGAATCAGATGAAGACCATGGGATTCAGCCTAAGCTGAACCAAACGAAGATGATGGGATTCAGCACTAAGTTGAATCAAACGAAGAGCATGGGATTAAGCACTAAGCTGAATCAGACGATGGGATTCAACACTAAGCTGAATCAGATGAAGACCATGAGATTCAACCTAAGCTGAATCAGACAAGACGATGGGATTCAGCCTTAGGCTGATTCAGATGAAAACTAAGGGATGAAGACAATGGGATTCAACACTAAGCTGAATCAGACGAAGACGATGGGATTCAACCTTAGGCTGAATCAGACGAAGACTAAGGGATTCATCCCAAGGTTGAATCCAACGAAGACTATGAGATTTATCCTAAGTTAAATCAGACTAAGACAATAGGATTCAACACTTAGCTGAATTAGATAAAGACAATGAGATTCAGCACTAAGCTGAATCTGACGAAGATGATAGGATTCAACCCAAGGCTGAATCAGACAAAGGCAATGGGATTCAGCCAAAGGCTGAATCAGATGAAGACTATGGGATTCAACTGAAGGATTAATCAGACAAAGAGATCCTACACCTATGTAGGGATTGAAATGCATTAAACTAATTTTAAGAAAGATCACAAGCAACACAATCATAATTCATTATCAGCATGACAAAAGAGCTTCTTCAATACTCAATCTCATTTCTAAAACAAAATAGTATTGGATTATAAATTTAATTACATATTTCATACACATCGAAAGCTTAATACAAAATACAAAAGGATGCTTAATGTCGATATGCCTATAAAGCTATCCAAAATGTTCAATATCTTAGTACAAAGTCTTTAACTGCCTTGGAGTTTTCGATGCCTTGCAAGGATTGCTAACTGTCTCTTTCTGCACCTGAAGAGTGAATAGTGGGGTAAGCTACACAGTTCAGTGGCTAATATATTTATAGCCATTGGCAATGAGCTATACAATTCAAGCATATATTCATTCATATACATCTATTACTTATTTTAGCTAGCAAGTCAAACTTCCACAATTCTAACTCAAATATTCATAGTCAAGGATGCTATTACTTAGAACATATCATGTACATTTAAGCATCAAAACATAACATTCAATTATGTATCATACTCGACAATTTAAAGATGCAATGCACAAAACAAATGGCTCAAGAGTTTCGTGAAATAAAACGGATAAACCAATGTTTATACCGTAAACAAAACGAGTCTGATTTCTCAGGATCTCGTAGCCTCAAGTGGGTAGCCTAGAGAAGGCTATACGTCGATGTGCACGTGACTAACAAAACGTTCCTCTCTTGCCCAAACACAATTAAATTTCAATGCTTAACTCATTTCACACATATTCATGCTTTTTATGCTCATCATGCTTTTTCCTCTTTTTATTTATACAAAATGCCATGACATTTTTCAAGGCATAACGTGATTATAATCACAATGCATTTTTAGCAATTTCCATTATTCAAAACAAGCAATTTAACACACAACATACACACACATAAGCAAGAATTTGCCCAATTACATAATAACTATAAATACATTACCCACCTAATTTCGCTTGCAAAAATCTAAGTCAAGGTTATTTTTTCTCTTGCTCTTGGGTAGGATTCTCTTGGTTTCCTAAAACAACAAAGATTCCATTTAAAACAACACTCTAATAAAATTCATAAACTTTAATAATCACATAAAGTAATAATCCCAAATTAAACCCAAACCTAACCTACTCATAATCTATCTAAGTTAGAAAAGTCAAACCCTAGCTTAGAAACCCTAAAATCAAATGGCTTTTGTTAGATCATCTTTTTCCAATACAAAACCTTCATAATCTCTCTAACTCCTTCTCTAACAAAGCAAGAAGAAAAATGAACTGACCTTGACAAGATGATTTCCTCTTCTTTTCCTTCTTCTTTCTTTCTCTCTCTCTCCTTTCACGTTTGTTCTCTCTTTTATCTCTTTTGCTTCTCATGACACTTCTCTCCTCTTCTTCGAGATTCAAGACTATATTCCTTTCTAATCTTCCAAAAATACCCCTCTTCTTTGTTGTCTTTCCAATTTTACCCTTCTTTTGTCTTTTTCTACCAACTTCTTAAGCTAACTTAATTGTAACATTCCCCTTATTAATTCTAAATCAATTCTAATCTTTCCATATAATTCTAATCTCTATTTATGCCACTAAATTAATGAATAAATTATAAAATAATTAAATGAATAAATCAATAAAAATTGAAAAAATTTTGGAGTCCAACAATTCTCCCCTTAAAAGAATTTCATCATCGAAATTCTTACCTGAGTCCACAAAAAGATGTGGATACTTCTCCTTTATTGCTTCTAAAGGCTCCCATGTTA
>JAOQMP010000208.1:15895493-15908705 GCA_027563575.1 Erythroxylum pedicellare
CATCTTAGAGGCTGGGTTAAAAATTCTATTCCTCCAGATCGTTTGATAGCTCTATGTCTCTAGTTTATCTAGACATAAGATTCACCTCATTTGGAGGTTGGATAACGAAGTTATGGCTGAAAGAATCAAACAGGGTTTTAACCTCAATCATATTGCACCTACCTTGGGACAAAAGGCATAACTTGCTCTAAGGTTTTTAGATCAGGGTCATTCTTAGAGGGTTCGAAAGAGGACCTCAAAATCTGCAACTTTCATAAAGACCTTGAAGACAAATTCTATCGTCTTAAGGGTCAAAAATGGAGTAGACCATAGTATCAAATGAATAGTGTACAGAAGAAGAAGTCTAGATCACATAGGCAGAAAGCAGACGAAGCAAAAAGCAGACGAAACAGAAAGCAGACGAAGCAAAAAGGACAGACGAACCAAAAAATAGACGAAGCAAAAAGCAGACGAAACAAAAAGCAGATGAAGTAGAAAGCAGACAAAGAGAAAAGCAGACGAAGCAACTCTTAAGACGAAGCGGAGTCAACTTAAGACGATACAACTCTTAAGACAAAACGGAGTCAACTTAAGACGAAGCAAAGTCAACTTAAGACAATGCAACTTTTAAGACAAAGCGGAGTCAACTTAAGACGAAGCAAAGTCAACTTAAGATGATGCAACTTTTAAGACAAAGTGGAGTCAACTTAAGACTTTGCAACTCTTAAGACGATGCATTTTTACAGACGATATAACTCTATAGACAATATGATGTCATCACAGATAATATGACGTCTTTACAGACGATGTATCTCTTAAGATAAATGACGTCATCACAGACGATACATCTTTACAAACAATGCATCCTTATAGATGAAATGACGTCATCACAGACGTGTGTCTTTACAAACGATACATCTTTATACTCCTAAACATTTCCTTTTCTAAGGACCATAACTTTCGATCCAGAGGTCCGAAAATTCCATACAATATACCGTTGGAAAGCTAAAATAAAGACCTACAACTTTCTAGAAAATAACTTGGTCTAATGTAGCCTAAATCAATCCAGATTTCTTTTCCTTAAGTCATAACACAATTTTTACCATATGGAAGACTTGTAATTTTGCACGTTGCAACCTTGGAATGTTCTGAACACAACTATTTAGCTACCCATTTGACTTCATGAAACTTTCAAATCTTAACTCATTTGTCTCATCACATCCAACTACATTTGATCAATCATAATTCTTGTATTGCCTTCCCATGAATCTCACTTAAGCGTACGTGTGTGTGTGTGTGTATGTATATATATATATCCACAAATTATGCTCAAAACCATCTGTTCAAGCTGATAATCATCTTAATATAATCCATAAACAATTCATATTTCCTTAACCTCAAAAGAATAAAGTTTCTACAAATCTTTGATTGCGTTCTAAGCCACATTACAACATCATCTCAAAGTCTCAAATTACAACAATTCTTAAACAAATAAACTTAGTATGCAACTATAACATTGTGCTTTCCTAAAATCAACTCAAAATACAAATTAAGAAAATTTAGAGAGTTTCCCTTAGGCTCTTAATCATTTGATCTCATAGCTATCACTCGAAGATGGGGTAAAAAGGGGGTGAGCTTGAAAGCTCATAGGTAACAGTTTATAAAAAAAAGATAAGCAAAACTTTTGAGAACATTTTTCTTATCATAGAAAACTTTTCAATGAGTTCGTAAAATGCCTGTTTCTTAGATTTTCAGCCAAAAATCCACAACTTACAAAACATGAATGATCAAACTTGTTAACATGACATAAGCACATAAGCACATCAAAATGGTTTGGGTAGGTACAAAAACATGATGCACTACACATTTCTACATAATGGTCCTGTGTAATCGTAAACTTGAGGGAGTCCATGAAGGAGCTTCGTACCATTAGCAGGCAGGCAAGAAAAGCCTATAACTTGGTCAACGTGAACATGACATTTTTGAGGGACTACCATAATCCCACATAACATATATTTTATAACTTGTAAACTTGTTGCCCAAAATGGCATTTTTTGAAAACTTGCTTTTCATATACTTGATACATGTTTTGAAAAAAAACCCATTCTTGAAAGTATGATTCCATAAACATGTATCTTTTCATAAATCATTTGCGAAGTCTTTGTATCAAACATCAACACAATTCATGTAACAATATATAGTAGATTTCACAAATCATTTAAGAACAATGAATGCATCACTTATGATGCAATTAAAATCAATAAACGTTTTTTATTTAAAGAAAAATAGTAGTGGCTTATTTACTCTATTATAAACATGTACCCACCTTGATTTCCTTGCGTAGAGACTTACTTAAAAATGTTTCTTCTCTTGTTCCTCTTGCCTCTCCTGATCCCTTGCTTATTTTGTCTTTCTTGATTTCCTCGATTCTTCACCAAGTGAAGAGATCCTTAGCTCAAATGGAAGCTCTTTTCTTCCTCTACCTTTTTTCCTAAGGCTTAGAAAAATTGAAACCCTAGCTTGTTTTCTCTTCTTTCTCTCTTTCTTTTTTCATGCTTCTCTCTCTTCTCTCTTTTCTCATCCACACATCTAGCTTCTTCTAGAATCCCCAATTCATGTTTCCTCCTTCTCTTAAAAGCAAGCCAACACTTCTTATTTCATTTTTGCCATTAATGTTTGAGAAATGTCCAGTTTGCCCTTCCTTATAAGCTTAGGTTCTTTTAACCTTAAGTGTCTTCCTAAAAATACCTTTGAACATTCTTATAAGCTTAACACTTTAATTCAATCAACCCATATCATATAATCTTCCTAACATCAATATAATAATTAACTCCACAAACTTTCATAAAGATCTTATAATTGATGCAAATCATACTTATTCATCAAGAAAAAAAAATTTGGGGGTCAACATTTCTCCCCCTTTTAAAAGAAGTTCATCATCGAAATTCATACTTGACTGATCTAACGGCAGGGGTTTGCTTCCTCTTATACTTCTTTGTTTTCCATTTTACTCCATCACTCAAATAATTTCTTTCAAATGACCCTAGTTAACGGATTCAATCAATCCCTCCATGACTTGTTCAGATATCACACTATCCTATCTATTTCCTCAATATACTTCAGACTACTCACCATTTTCCACTTCCTGTGTCAATAACACCAATATCATATCATATAAATATTCTTAACATACTCATAAATATCATATTACGAATTTATGACATCTTTCATCAGTACCACTTCTCATAACTATTTTATATGGACCTATTCATGTCGGGCTTAACTAACCCTTCGTTCGAGCCTGAGAACACCTTGGCACGGTGATACTCTCAGAGGTAATTTATCTTTCGCTTGATGATTCATATCATTGTAGTGTCAGTACACTTAACTCTTATGCCTATTCTTACTATAGTCCATGCCTTTAATGTTGATCCTTCTAATTCATTCATCTTTCTTGAATGTCTTAAGTTCTAACATTGATCAATTTCACCTGTCAAATAACATCTCCTATTTTAGCCTTCAACAATTTGTAGGCTTTACTCATCATAATATAAAAGTGAAGACTCTTTTTGTCATCTAACTCCTCATACAGTATTCAAATGACATCACTTGGACAGTGATTGCAATGCTTAAGGTTAAATAGAACTACACATGGGTCTTATGTTCCTATGAACTTCAAACTATATGCCTTAAGCATATTTCTGATAGTTAAGATCGTTGGCAAATTAAACATTCACTCACTTGATTTGACATTTTTAGTTGCTAAAAGATTTTTCGGTGTATTCCTATTAGGATGTAAAACTTAAGTTATCATTTGTACTTTTCTAGCAATCTCTTTGCTCAACCATCTTTTTTGATTTAACATACTTCTTATTTCAATCACCATATATCATTCTTCCTATTCGAACTTAAAATTTAGATCTGTTTTCAATCTCTCAATAAGATTCACAATCTCTAAATCCTTAATTTAGGCTTGGTTTATCCTTTCATGTGAAACTGATCTTCAATTTCATAGAAAATAGCACTTGATTTGCCCAAAATTCAACTCCATATTCTATGCTTCTTTTTGCTCTAGTTTTGATAACCTCAATATCGAATTTTTGCTTAATGTATATGATATAACACTTAGCCTTAATTGGAATTTCCCCTTTGTATAATCATAGTCTTTCCGTATTTATATCAATCTTCTTAGTCCCATAGTCAATTCTCTCAATTCAATGATTGCCTCAAACTTTTATGATCTGCACTTGTATATATATTTCCAAGACGTTCATATACAGATACTGTCTCCAAACTTCCAAAACAATCATTAGGGTAGCAACTCTAAATTATGTATCAAATAGTCAACTTATAGGACTTTAGTTGTCTCCATACATATGAAATCACTTTATTATGTTGCATTGGATTTTAGCCAGATCTCTTATACAACATCAATGCATACTATAAGATCTCCAAATCCATATGATATAATTTATATCTGTATGATTCCTCAAAATTCTCTTTACTTTTATTACTCATACGCTTTATACGTTTTTCTTCACGTATTCAAACTATTCTTTTCAACTTTTCAAATATCTTTAATGCATCATCAAATTTTTGCTTGGATCACTTTAATCTTTAATACATAGTGTTGTCGGGGCAATTGTTAACTTAAATAATTATTGTCAAACTCCATGTGCCCCCTGATTAGTCCTCGTAATTCCTTAAATAACTGATTCCTCAATGAGTTAACATTTTCTCACTTTATTTTCAACTTCCCAAGTAACTTCCTTTCTTGAATGATTTTCTCCATTCTTTGAATTTCCTCATATCTCACCTTGACTTATTCTAATGTTTGCTCATTCATACAAGCTTTTCCACACATTGCAACTTATTTGCAAACTTAACTTCTTGTGATTGTCATACATTCATCAAGTCAGATTTGTATCTCCCGAACATACTTACACAGAATATAACGTGAACCCATATACTCCTCATATTAGCAATCCGTGTCTCCTTAAATTCAAGAATCGAATCACATGATCCTTTACATCAAACAAAATACATACTTTTTCAATAACATATTCTACCTCTTTTGCTTGAGTCTCTGATAGGGATAGGACTCCCATACTCACTTTCGGATCATTACATATTTATTTCTGATTAGTTCTTTCATTAATCATCCTTAACATAAACTATCTAAGCTGCTTAATCTAACTCAGAAAAATTCCTCTTCGAAAGAGGGTTTCTTGCTACCATCATCTATACTGTTCATCTTTATCAATCACTTGCTATCATCATCACATTATCAGCTATTCTTAATACCTCGAGAAGACCAATTTCTATCGTCCTCATAAGGTTATAATGTTCTAATAACCAAAACTCAATGGAGTAATGAACATACTTACTGTCGCATATGCTTAGGTGGCGTAAGAAATAAGTAGACGGATGGCAAAGCAGACGAATGCAATAAACATATGAATGGAATAAGCAGACGAAGCCAAAAAGTAGATGAAACAAAAGTCAACTTAAGACGAAGTAAAGTCAACTTAGGATGATGCGACTTTTAAGATGAAGCGGAGTCAACTTAAGACGATGCAACTCTTAAGACGATATGACGTCATCACAGATGATACGTCTTTACAGACGAAATGATGTCATCACAGACAATGTGACATCATCACAGACGATATGTCTTTACAGATGATATATCTATGCTCCTAAACATCTCCCCCTTCTAAAGACCATAATTTTCTACTACACTATCTAAAACTCCCATACTAAAATATTCTCAATAAACTTCTCCAACATATTTTCCTTCACTAAATCCAACACTTAAATTTTATTTCTAGTCTTTCTACTCCATTATTGAAATCAGGGTTTTAACCCTTAATATGGGGATGGGATGTTACAAAATCAATGTTGGACTTATTGGATTCTTAGCAATTCATGCCAAGTTTAGTCATTACGAGGCTTTAGAAAGCCTCTTTGATGAAATATATACAAAATTAGAAAAAGTATGGTTGCTTTATTTATCACCAAATAGATATTAATATTATATGGTAGCAATGGGAATTTCTTTGACATTGAATCGGGTACTTATGAGGGAAAAATTGTTCAAACTTGATATCGTTAAGAATTCCTTATTATCACATAGGAACAGGTTCATCTTCAAAGTATTTTCCCTTCCAAAATTTTTTTGTTGGAGCTTTCCCTCATTCCTTTTATCGAGCATAATGATACAGATCGGGCTTTAAGAGTTCTAATATGCAACACCAAATGGTTCTACTTTTTCGATTCGAGATTTGCATTATTAGAACTAGATTGAAAAGCCAAGTGACCCTCGTGGAAACTAGAGCAACGCATTATTACTCTAAGAGAAGTTCCCCTTTGAAGTTCACAACGAATCTTTGGATACCTATCATGAGATTTATGGACACTATATAATAGTAAGGAGTATAAAAAAAAAGAAATTTGTTGTATCTACATTCGAACCATTGTTGGTCATATTTATCTTTATAAAAAAATAAAAAAAAGCTATACAAGGTTTTTGCTAAGCTTGCACAAATTAGATGGTACCTAATCTAATCATAAGGATTTAAGCTAAGTAATTTTATGACATCTATGGGAATTTAGATCTCATTGATTCAACTAGAACCATAGTTTCTAAATTTATATGCGAATTAAGATCGAGAAAAGGAAGTTTTCCAACCATTAACTTAAATCCATAGTCGAAACCTACCCAGGTCATTATGGTATTTCATAATAAAATGACAAATAAAACTTCCATTAAATGATTTATTAGCAAATTAATAGATCACTTCGATATGACATATACATCACACATCTTGGATCAAATAAAGACTCAGGGTTTCTAACAAGCCACATCTACATCCATTTCACTAGGAATTGATGATCTTTTAAAAATACCTTCTAATCGATGACTAATCTAAGATGCTCAACAACAAAGGTTTATTTTGAAAAAACACCATCATTATGGAAACGTACACGTGGTCAAAAATTATGCTAATTTATTGAGATATGGAATGTTACAAGTGAATATTTGTGACAAGGATTAATCCTAATTTTAAGATGATAGAACCCCTTAATCCAGTCCATATAATGTCTTTTTCGGGAGCTAGGGGAAATGCATCTCAAATGCATCAATTAGCAGGTTATAATATTAACATTATAGAAAAAGTTCTTCTGAATTGATCTCATCCTTTAAGAATTGCCCATTTTTCTTTATTTATCTTTATTGAGTAATAACTTTAAATCCCTTAACAAAATGCATCTTGTAGAAATATCAATACATATTTCATTCTATAGTTTTTTATTACAAGAAATAATTATGCACTCCCTCATCCTGGTTCATGAATTTTGATACAAATTCGACCTCTATGATTATGGATATAGGAAACAAGGAAAAAAAGTTAAAGTGAATGTATAATAAATAAAGGGAAATAGTTATTTTGTTCTTGATAGTTATTTCTTTAATCAGTGGTTTACAATATACTTTTGAAGAAGAAGTACCCTAAAAAAACTAATTGTTTAGATAAATTTGAATTATAAATGCTAGAACTTTGTAATTTGTAATTTTTTAAAAGTTGTAAATAAAGTATTAGGGGTGGATGTAGCCAAGTGGATTATGATAGTTGATTGTGAATCCACCATGCATGAGTTCAATTCCCGTCATTCACCCATAAGAAAACAAAAAACAACTTATAAGCCACCAAACAATCTGTTATATAAAGAGGTAAATGTTCCTTTCCATTATAGATAGCAATGGTATGGACGTTCATTGTAGGTATAATGCTAGATGTTTGGGGCTACGTTACTAGGATTTCTTTTTTCGCCTTTGTGTTAAACTTATTTATTTTTCTTAATAAATGATTTGCTACAAAAGGATTTATTTAGTGAACATGTCACAGTCAATTTCTATTATTTTTTTGAGAATACAAAGAAACAAATTATATTTTCTCTCCTATTTACTATGGCGATGAATAATCAAATTACACTATATTTATTCCTTTTTTAACTTCTTCTTCCAAGTACATGATAACCCCAAGGGGTTTGTAGCTTTTTTTACCAACAGGGGCTCTCCCTTCACGACCCCTATAGGGATGGTCTACCGGGTTCATAATTACTCCTTTTACTACAGAATGCTTACCTAGCCAATATTTAGAGCTGACTCTACCTAAACTTTTTTAGTTCACCTTGACATTCCCTACTTGTCTAACTGTTGTTGAGGAGTATGGTAGCAACAAAGGAAATTTCTGGTGGAGTGGTGAAATGCGTAGAGATTGGAAAGAACACCAACGGTGAAAGCATATGTTGGACTAATACTGACACTGAGAAATGAAAGCTAAGGGAGTGAATGAGATTAGATATCATAATAGTCCTAGTCATAAATGACGAATATTGGGCACTGTGAGTATCAAACCATGCAGTCAGTAGCTAACGTGTTAAGGTATACCAAAAAAGAGGGTTTCTTTTTTAGGTGGACGTGTTATCCTTTTGGAATAAAGGTTCAGGATGCATATTATGTGTTCAACCATTTGAAGTTTATAGTTTTAATTCAGAAGTGTGAAGAGGCCAATATGGCGTAGGCGATGGATACAGGAGAACAAGTTGAAAACGAAAGGTCGAGGGATTAAGCAAAGGGAGCAAACTAAAAACTAAGGGTAAAGACATTGGCGAGGGATTGAATTGATATAAGGGTTTCATTGTTTTGAAACGACGTCGTGTTAATTATGTGATTAAACGATGTTATTTTATTAATCTTCATCACTTGTGTTAGATTTTGCTGATGTGTATTAATAATTAGAGTTTTTAGAATACCTGAAAAACTCGTTAGTAAATGTAACAGAGACAATAAAATCGAGTTAAAATTAAAATAGATTGAAAATTTGAGCATTTAATTATTATTTTCTAAATTTCAGGATATAATTACAAAATTAAACAAAATTAGAATTTTTTTTAATTAACCCATCTTTATTCCGTGACATAATTTATAGTCAAAGCTAAAAGGGAACCCAAAAGACTCGGGTCAACCTGGGATATCATCATCATCAACTACCCGATCCATCTTTGGATCCACATTCAAAACAAATCGCAAATCAGACACCCCACCATGCACGCTGCCGGCTCTAGCACCGCGAATGACACAGTGCCCACAACGCCGCTTCGACCGCAAAAAAAATCTTCGGATACATCTTCCGATCAGTCCAGTTGGTTGCCTCCAGGATGGATAGTCGAAGACAGGGTTAGGACCTCCGGCGTCACTGCTGGAATGGTGGACAAGGTCCTTAGCCTGACTCTTTCATTAGTTGATATTCTTTCTGATTCCTTATCTACTTGTTTAATGGTTTTATGCTTGTTACTGTAGCAATTGAGTAACAAAACAACTCCATTTCGACTTATTTCAATACTCTTATTGAGCCCTATTTGGTCGCCAGATTTTTTATCCTTTTGTGTTATTATTACCTTTTGCAATTTCTAAAGGTTTCGAATTCTGGTAAATTGGTGGTAGTTAGGCACTTAGTCCGTGTCTACATCTATTGGATTTAGTGGTTATTTTGTTTTACTCCATTTAGAAATTCGTAGTTTGTGCCTATTGTTATGAATCTTGCCAACTGAACGCAATTCAAACTGAAGTTTTCAATTCCATATTTTTGCTCCTTCCAATACAAACTAATCATGTTTAACGCCTTTCGTTTATTCTCCTTTGATGGAGTAATTGTAACCTACTGGGCTAACAGTGGTCTTCTGCCGTTTCAGACTGATCTAGTACACATTTTGTAACAAACAACACCTTTTAACTCTCAGTTTGATGCATGGAGTTGGTAAACATTAGGGATTCTTGCAGATATATCATGAATTTAGGATGCCAAATCTTTACTGTGTACTCAGTCATTTGAATAGCAATTGTTATGGATGGATCATTTCTTTGGTGGCAACTTTTGTAGTTTTTGTTGAGTAGTCCTAAAAGCTTAAATAGACCGTATAAATATAGCGGGGTTACATAACCGACAGAAGTTCCTTTTGGAAGGTGCCTCTTTTTCACCTTCTCTCTTCTTGGTGGTGTGGGACGTGGACTATTTACAGGCAAATGAAGAGGGAAAGACAGAACACATATTGGGGGTCATCCTAGTTGAATTTAATTCAAGTCATTGTTTTCTATGATTTTCTTCTTCCTGCAACCAGGTAGCTGATTCCAAGCCTTCCATATGTTTCTGTGGGTATTAGTCATTCTATGGCCGTTCATCATCACACGACTTGTTTTATTAGTTGACAAAGTCTTGTATTAGAGTTTCTGTAAGTTTCCAAATTGTGTTCATGATATCTGTAATTCAGTTTTAAGTTCACTTCTCTTAAAATTAGAATAGGGATGGCAATAGGCCGACTCGGTAATTTTTTAAAATAATTTTTAAAAAATTACAAGTGTAAAAACGTCTTTTTTTAATTTAGCCTGAGCTTAGGCTGCCCAGGCCTAGGCCTACTTGAAACCTAACTCTTCTAAGCAAAACGAATTGTTGAGCTTCGAGTCAGTCTAGGTCTATGCTGGCCCATTGAAAACACCTAAATCTGGACCTATAGGCCAGCCAATTGCCATCCCTAAATTAGACAAAGACTAAGAGATATGCTGTTACAAGGCTAGATTCAACTTTTTTCTTTCCTGACATGCCTAATGTTTTAAGTGGAACTTGTTTTGTTAGTATTGTTTTTTCGTTTTCTTACTCAAAAATAGGAACAGTCTTGTCCTCGTAAAGACAAGAAAGAGAATCAGTCAGCTCCAGCTATATGATATTTGCCCCCTTAGGATGATATTGAAAGAAGTGGTCATAATGTTGTAACGGAACTTCAAAGTTTGATTCAATGTTACCTTATTCTGCAGTATTATCTTGATCCAGTATCAGGGCGGAAATTCAGATCGAAGAAAGAGGTGCAAATCTATCTGGAAACTGGAACCACAAGAAAGAAGAAGAAAGGGATAGAAAACTCTGATGGTGATATTAATGTCAGAAAACAAACTCTGTCTCGATTAATCATTTCCCTCCTTTTTTTTGGCAGCTTTTCTTTCTGCTACTGCATCTTATTGTTCAACATTCAATTTTTCTACAATCAACTGCTTATCATTTTATAACGTTTATGTAGCCTTCAGAGAGTTCAAGTCAAAAAAGGAAGTTGATAGAGTTTGATTATGCCAATCCACCTTACAGCGTGTCATGGGTTATTACAGATGCAGATGAGGATACTTGGATTCCCTTCATTAAAGGTAAGAGGGTGCCTGAACATGAGAAACAAGCATGGGATGTTGAGTTTGCATCTCTTATTAGCCGGGGTCAGGGTAACAGAAGGTTTTGAAAATGGAATCAGTTTTCAAAGTCTCACTGGCCAATCAAAAGATCACAATTTTGTTTCTCCTGGAGATGTTTTAAACTTGATTTGTGTCGATGTAAATCAGACCACTTGCATGTTGAAGCTTTGAACAGTTCTTAGATCAAATATCCCCGGAATCTGATTTCCAAGAGGCATTGTTGAATTGTCGACAACCTGATGGCAGCATCTACTTGGGCTTTGTTTCAACAACCATTTTGCTGTATCCGCTGGCATTGGCACGATCCTTGAATAGAAGATTCTGGGGAACGGTTTTTAAAACGACACTTTCGGCTTTCTAAAAATGGAAAATACCGTTTCTCTTTTCATCTTAGGAATCCATTTATGAGTTCTTATCAATTCTTGGAAGTAAAACAGGTTTCTCCACATTTGTTTTGGGTGCTTTGCAGTTTTAAATACTTCAGTTTGTGTTTTTCTCTAGTTCAGGTTTAACACCCGTCATTCTGTCGTAGTAAACCTCGCATATTGTTACAAGAAAACTGGAATTTTGAGAAAGAAACATTAACTAGATATGTCTTTTCATATCTGTTTACATGTAACAGGCTATAGACATTAGTTGAATTGTTCATGAGATTGACAGGACCAAATAGGCTCATTATTTTGTTTTTCGTTTCATAATCCATGCCATTCATCCTAAAAATGTCCTACACACGCAAGAAGTTTGTGTAGCCAATACAATTGGATCTTCAAATGCTGATTTGAAAATTTTTTAGAACATTAAACTTTTTGTTATTTGATAAATTCAGAAATCAAATTTGTGTTCATTAGTAGACCACCAGGGTTTTAGCTTCATGATCGTCTTGGATATGGAGCATTTATTTCCAAATTTTACTTAATAGATTTCATTGTGGAAGACATTGTTTTTGAACTACGAAGGTTAGCAATTGTTAGATGTCCTAATTGGGGATTATATATAATTAGAATTTATTAATATGATCCAGTAAATTTTTGCCCAAACAGCGAATGGCTTAACTTTAGGAAATTCTTTAAGATTGCTTTCCATTATGTATTATTGATTTATTTATCCTAACGATGAGTTTCAAGTTTACCGTCAGAACGAATCGTTGTGTTAATAAATATTATTCGTAGATATCGGAATTGAGAGTGTGTTAAAATTTCTCCCTGTTGGAGAAAACTTGAGTCCATTAGATAGGTGAAATTCATGAAATGAGATAGGGGTAGTGTGGTCACAACTAGAAAGAAAGCCCATGGCACTAGGCCACCGAAGCCGCAACTGGAAAGGCGTATGCCGCCGATCTTTTCTTTTTCTTCTTATCCTAACTTGTCACTTCTACTTTTCTTCTCTTCTATTTTTCATTTTCTGACATTGTATTTTCATGTCTTTTTATTTTCTTCTTCGTCGGTTTTTCTTGTCTTTACGACATCTGCTCTACATCACTTGTTTATATTTTAATCAAAGTTTTAAAAATCAGACCGATCATGAAACTAGTCGAAGAAAATATTTATAGCTTATTTGATTCAAAGAATGGAATCGATAAGGAATATAATAATTATTCTTAAGGAGTGCTTAATTTAAGGGTATGAGAAAAAATCAATAGAAATAGAATGAATGGTAATGGTTGGTTGGTTATTATGATTAATTGAATATTTTTTTATACCCAAATTTTAGTTATTAGTCCATACCCTCCATGTGTGGAAGGAATGGGTTTGATTTCTACCAATACTAATATTTTTTAATTTTTAATTAAATATAATTAATTAAAATATATTTAATTAAAATATAAAATATAATTAATTAAATTAAGATAAAACCTAATTAATTAATTAATTAAAATAATTAATCAAGATAAAATCTAATTAGTTAATTAAAATCTAATTAATTAATTAAAGTCT
>JAOQMP010000208.1:15908945-15921399 GCA_027563575.1 Erythroxylum pedicellare
TCCTTTCCCATCTATTTGCATTCCTAAAAATTCTATCTTGTTTTGTAATACTTTTGATTTCCTTTTAGATATTCCTATGGCATGGTTTATGCAGAGGTCTGCAAATTGATCTAATGGCTTTAAATGTGGATTAATATCATTAGATGTAACTAAAATATCATCAATATAAACAAAGATAAAATCATAGTCTTTAAAAATATTATCCATTTTTTGCTGAAATATTTATGGGGCATTTTTTAATCCAAATGGCATTACCAACCACTCATACTGACCTTGTGGGGTAGAAAAAGTTGTATAATTAATACTATCGGGATGCATTCTTATTTGCCAAAATCCACTTTTACAGTCAAATTTTGAAAATATCTTTTTATTTCTAGTCCTATTTATTAAGCTTTCTTTATAAGGAAGAAAATATCCATCAAATATAGTATTATCATTTAACTTCTTATAATTTATTACCATTCTAGCTTTTCCTCTAATTTGTTTTGCATGATTTCTTACCATAAAAGCAGGAGAACTACGAGGAGATTGACTTGGTCTAATGAATCCAAAATCGAGTAATTCTTTTATTTGAGTTTTAAACTCCTTTTGATCTTCTTCATTATATCTCATAGGTTTTACCCTTATAAGTTTAGTTTTATTTATCATTTCTAGTTTAGCATATATTTGATTTTTATCCCAAAATTTTAATGGATTTTCTGTATAACATTGTTCTAATTTTGTTGTAATTTTATCTATTGCAGAATCAAGCTGTCTTAATCCTATCTGATATTGTAATAAAGGGGTTGTTTTTGGGAAAATCGATTTTTCCGTTTTCTTCTTATTATTTTTATTATCATTATTATACAAAATTAAAAATTTTCTTCTTCTTTTTCTTATCATCATTATTATTGTTATTAATTTTCTTCTTCTTCTTCTATTATTATTATTATTATTATTGTTATTATTATTATTATTATTGTTATTGTTATGGTTATTGTTATTGTTATTGTTATTATTATTATTATTATTATTATTATTATTATTGTTATTATTATTATTATTATTATTATTATAAATTTTCTACTTATTATTATAAATTTTATCAATTAATTTTATTTTTATTTTTGTTATTAAATTCCTTATTATTATTAATTTTCTTCTTCTTCTTCTTTTAATAATTATTATTAAATTCCATTTTAATTCTTGATTGTGAGAAGGATAAAGTTGTCTTCAATAAGAATATCTATTCTTGGAATAGAAAAAGATAGGTAGGAATCGATTTTAACTATTCCCCAAAGTTTAAGAATAGATGTTCCTGAAGATTAGTTATTCTGTGTTTGTTTCTAACCAAACGTAGGTTTAATAATATGCTAAGAATATGTTAGGAATAGAATAGCTATTCTTTTGAACCAAACAACCTGTTAAGGTTTAAAGATTCAACCAGTAGTAAACCGTTATAAAACCGGCATATAATAAATAAGAAGTAAATTTTATAAGAATAAGTAAAAATAAAATATTTTATTAAAATAAAAAACACTAATATCTATTATTATATAATGAACTAATAATAAATAAATATGAGTTTAATATAAAACTTAAATAACAATAAAAATCAAAAATATATTTCTGAAGGAGGTTGTGTCTCATCATTGTCAAAAGCTCTAAATTGTCCAATGCTATTTAAAGATTTGTAAAGTACGCTTTCATCCAAAATATTTGAATCAACTTCTTCTATTACATTAAAATAAATTACAAATTAGTAATGTATCAAATTATTCTCAATTGTAAACTTGTAATACAATATAATTTTAACTTAAATATGATCAAAATAAGATATGAATTGACCATCAGTAGATGTTCTTCTTAATTCATTCTTTGTGACAAACGTATTTTCCTCATAAATCGTCTTTTCAAGTTCATTATAATTAATATCAAGCAATGGTTCTTCTTCTTCGATCCAAAAATTAGTATGTTGAATATAATCGATATCAACTGGATCATATGTTCTCTTCTTACTAAGTGTTCTGAATACATAATAGAGAAATTATAAAGTCAATGGTAAAAATAAAATTATTGAAATAAAAAACTATAAAATACTTATTCTTCATTCTCAAATTATAAGTAACGTAAACAAGGTCATTAAGTCTTTGATGTTCAAAACGATTTTGTTTCTTTGTATGAATTTGTTCAAAAACACTCCAATTATGTTCATAACTTGATGTAGAAGTTGTTTGACTAAATAACCTAATAGCGAGTTTTCTCAATGTTAGAGCACTGTCACCGAATAATCTCCACCACTCATATGTATTTTAAAGTAATAGTTATAATAAATAAATAAATATTATTAATAAGTAAATAATATATTAAAAGTATAAAACTTACCAGGCTGCATTTTTTTCATCATAAATTTTCTCTTTGTTGATGATCTAGCAAAACTTTCTAAACCTTCACGATACAATTTAATTTCATTTATTGTTTGTGATTGTTCTTCAATACAGAAAATACCTTTGCATTCAATCACATCAAACAAATCGCCCATAATATTAGTTGTATGTGCTTCTCCATTATTTAAGCAATAAAGATTGAAAAAATAAGCTACTAAGTCGATCCTTTGAGTAAGATGCTTATCCCATCGTTGATCAATAATATCTATATAAGGCTTGTATAATTACTCCTTCCATTTAAAAAGCTTTATAATTGTTTTGTGAGCCCTATACATATCATCATATATATACCTCAAAGATGACTTTTCATCTGAGTCAACAATTCTTAACAACCTTATAAGCGGAGCCACAATCTTTATAATGATCAAGCAAGCATCTCAAAAGTTATTATCTAGAATAATAACATAAGCTTCTTTTTTCTTTTTCCATCTTTGATAATTTATGACTTGAAAAGTTTTTACTTGTCACTAAATTATGAAGTAATTGCTTATGTTCATAAACACTTTTCAAAGTAATAAAGCAGCGAGACACACGATCTTAACCCAATCTTTTTGCTTTTTTAACCAAGACAAAAATGTGACATGATTATACACAAAAATTGTGATCTTAGATGTGCGTGAAGCAAGACTAGAAATATGATCCATACTACCTATAAATTTTAAAATAAGATTTATACAATAAGCAGTGCATGGAGACTAATAAATATGCCCATACTTTGGTTGTAATAAGTACCAAACTGATACATAATTAACTGCATTATCTGTAATAAAATGCACAACATTCACCCCATTTGACAATTTTAGATAATGATTCAAATAAAGCATTAGCACTTTTTACCGTGTTAGAAGCATCAAAAGACTTGATAAAAGTTGTTCCAATATTACAATAAATCAAGAAATTAGTCAAGGTTCTTTGTCTTTGACCAGTCCACCCATACTCTTTTACATCGTAAAGCAACATCCTTATATATCAACTATAAAACTTTTTAGACTAGGTTGAGAACCAGGATTAGTTTTTGGAGAAAGATAAGAATTTATGTCAATAATAGCTTTTCTTTTTCCCTTTATCTAATACTTGTGGTGTTTCATTATCTCCAAAAGATATATCATGAGCCTCTTTATTTTCCTTTTTCTTTTTTACTTGTTGCTGCAAATATTTTCCAATCATATCAGGATCAAAGTTTCTTGCTTTCTCTTTATATATAATTTTTCTAATAATACAATTTCTCTCCTTTAGAAAATATCTTTCAATCTTTTTGATCGATGGGGATTGAAGTAGGTACTGATTTAAGTTGATCCCTTCCCTTTACACATAAGGAATCTGCATCTATTCTTTTTCAGAGTTATATGTGGTGAAGAGCTTATCGTACAACTTCTTACCTTTTTATCACACATACGTCCAAAGAGAGACAAAAGAGACTACTATTACTTTAGAGAGTTAAGGTTCTTTAGCCATAGGAGTGAACAAAATTGGTTAAAATAGACAAAATTTTAATGAAACACAAACCTAAGCTATCTTTAATTGCCTTTTAGGATTCATGGCTGGAGTTAAAGATTTAGTTTTGTGGTTATGTTTTCCAATTAGATCAAAGTAAAAAAAATTATCAAGAAACACAAATGGAACATACATATACGTACATATACATTTATACAAAGAAGAGCAACAGTAGAAAAATAGATACACAGAAGATCAACAGATGTTACTCACTTATTAAACTTTGCTCCAACAATTGCTCCACTTCAATATAGCCTAACTGAAATATTGTTAGTTTTCAATTTTGGTGTTTTAGATCAATAAATTTAATAGTTGAAAGAGTATCAACTATCAAAATCAGAAATTTATATGAAATAAAGTTCTAAATATTACAAAAAAGTTACAGAAATTGATATGAAATATAATTCTAAATATTACAGAAAACTTAAACCAACTGTTAATATAATATATCTAATTGTTACAGAAAACTAATGGATCAATACTACTCCTTATTTGTTAACCTTGAATAACACAGAACATAAACTCTATATAAACTTGACAACCTTGACAACGAGAACTAACATTTTAATCCAAAACCATTACAGTGAACTAATCCATGCAAGAGATGAGTCTACAGATCAAAAGCATTATGTTTCAATCACTTGTGCTAGTGGTTGTCTGGTTATATGATTAGATGATCTTTTGGAGACAAAATTACCACTCCAACTTAAATCACAAAACCAAAGATTGAAAGAAGATCCATAATTAATGCAACAATTCCACGCCTCACCTCAGATACAAAAGAATTAGCAGTAACATTAAAAGAAATTACCACTCCAAAATATTCTCTCAACGATAAGTTCCCTAGTAGTAGAAAGGAACAGCTTGTCAAAGAATAAGGAGCAACAATATAACATAAGATGACCATATAAACAAACACAAATCAATAAGAGAAATAGTAATTTCAAGAAAGAATGAAAAATTTAAACTCAAACAAGCATCACAGAGACACAAACCTCTCACATTACTCAATTTTTGCGTCTATTGGTTACCCATAGTAGCTGCCTAAGGAAAGTCACAATAGTCGCCTAAGGAGAGTCAACAGGGCTTGATTTCTGTATCTATGGGTTACAAGCATCTATGGAAATGGTGAGATATGGTGAAGCGAAGATGATGAAGAGAAGATAGTGAAGAGGCGAGAGACACATCGATTTTGACTGAAATATGAAGGGTTTAGGTAAGGTATATCTGTCGAACCGATTGAGAAGGTGGGAAGGGGCAACTGGCGAGAGAGAAAGAATGAAATCTGAACTTTAAAGGGTTTAGATTTAGGTATATTTGTATCATCCAATCGATTGAGAAGATGGTGAAGGGGCTACTGGCGAGAGACAGAGAACGAAATCTGAAATCACCAGTCGCAAAAATTGAAACGGTAAAGGGGCGATTGGCGAGACAAAAAGGATTAGGTGTTTTTGTATTGTCGAACCAGTCTAACTGATTCAATGAAAACTGGCTGGTTCTCCTACAAACCGACCGGTTTTCATTGACCTACAAACCAGTCGGTTTTCATACCGTCATGTTATTAGTTAAAACCAAACTGAACAACTAGTTAGTTCAGACTTTTTCCAGTTAGACCAACCAATCTGGTCCAGTTTTTAAAATCTTGATTTTAATTTCCCTATTTCACTATAAGAAAAATAAAGTTTAACGACGGAAATTACCAACAAAATTTGTACACATTCCGTTGGTAAGCTTATTTAGCGACGGAATTTACTAACAGAAAAAGGCATCAGAGATATGACCGTAGGTAAATTTACCGACGGAAATTTTTTATACCGTCGATAAATTTACCAAAAAAATTTTTGTATACCGTGGGTAAATTTTGTGGGTGGTAAATTTACCGAAGGAGAAGATTTTTCTGTCAGAAAATTACCAACAGATTTAGTTATTTCGTGGGTAATAACCTAGGGAAAAAAATTTCCGTCGGTAAATCCAATATATTTTACTGACGGACTTTTTTTTTCTGTCAGTAAATTTGTTAAAAACTATTTTTTAAAATTTACCTGCATTTAAGCATATCATATTATACTATAATCTAAGCATAATGCATTACAAAAATATCAATGTAAGTTATATCATATTTCAAGTTAAAGAACTAAAATTATGAAATTCATACTGAAAAAGAATTCAAAATAAAGAACTGAAATTATTTTTTTTCAAAGGAGTCCACGACAGAGAAATTGGAGAGAAGAAAATCGAAGAGGAGTCTATTATGTCGTTTTCCTTTACTTTAAAACGCTAAAGTCGAAGCAGACAATGACGTTTACCTTAAAATCTACTGAGGGAATTTATCAAAGGAAAATTTCCATCAGTAATCTCAAAACTTTTTTATTCCACCAACAATTTTGGCCTTTTTTAACGACGAGCATCTTATACCGTCGCTAAAGTCTGTCGCAATTTTTTTTGGGATGATTTCCCTCCATATTTAGTGATGGATAATAGTACCACCCTTAAACGAACATTTTCTCGTCAATTTTACTGACAGAAATGGATTTTCTGTCAATAATTTGCAACGATTTCTTTTCTATCAGTAATTTTTGTCACTAATTCCTGCTTTTCTTGTAGTGGATGGGCCTAGGAAAATTCCATCTTTCCTTTGGATCACATGACTTGCTTTCTCTTTGGTTCTTCTATCCTTCCATACCTTAAAACCACCTTTAAACCTATTGATTAACAACAAAATTAAACACTTAATCATGCCCAAAACATATGCAATTCATACCAATATAATGTCAGAAAAAGACATGCAACAATCCCATGCAAAACCTAATCTTAAAGACCTAATTAACACACATTCATTCATATTCACATACATTCATACATAATCATGTAATTATATGAAAGTAAAACAAAACATAAGCTAATAAAGTTAATAACAATCAATTTATCACAATTAACTAACAAATTATCCTAAGGAAAGTATGTACAAATTATTCAATTCTTTACTTGTTTCGTTTTATTAGTTGATTTAATTTCAATTGTTTATTTTACTTTAAACAAATCTTTAGTGCCTTAGACAAAGTTCTATTCAAGTTGTTAGGTGTATAGTATTCCTTATAAGAATGACACCTTTGATATAACCAGATACGATCCATATACTTACGGCATTAAAAGTTTTATATTATAATTCAATAAGTTTTAACGTCGTTGCCAGTGACTAATTAGCATTAGGACGATTTGAATTCCTTTGATTTAAGGAATCAATACCCTACTGATGTGATTGTGGTTACATGAGCACCAAAGTCACTCAAACTTCAAGCAAGGTAGAAGATACTTCATCTCTTGACATCACAAAGCAAGAAAGAGAAATTCAAAGAACTAAACATCAAAAAGTGATAGACAGAACCGTGGCAAAGGAATTAAATCATAGAGAGCAGCAAATAACTCTTTAGACTTTATGAGGCTAGGGTTCAATGCTACCTAAATAGGAATCACTCGACCACTAGTGCCGATGAACATGTTCGAGATTAAGCCAAAACTATTAAACATGTTGTAGACCAGCATGTTGTATTATGGATTGCCTAGTGAGGATTCCAATGCTCATCTGGCTAATTTCTTAAAAATTTGTAAAACCTTTTGATATAATGGGATATCGTAATATGTTGTTAAGATGAGGCACTTTCCCTTTACACTCAGGGATAGAGCTAGTTCGTGATTGAATTCACTCAACTTAGTAAACATCATAATATAGGAGCAACCTGTGCAAGCAGTTTCAATAAGTACTACTCTTTGACCAAGACAACAAGGTTCAATAAGAAAATAACTAATTTCTAGAACAATTAAGGGGAAATTCTATATGAAGTGTGGGAGTGGTATAAAGATTTACAAAGGAGATGTTTGCATCATAACTTACCGCAGGAATTCTTGTTGTAAAATTTTTAAAACGAAGTTAATCCACCCACAGGGGCGCCATCTATGCAGCGACTGGAGGATTATTAATGAGAAAAAAATTAAGGAAATGAAATTTCTATTAGATGGTGAATAATAGTCATTTTTGGATAATGGAGTGAAGTTGACATCAGTTCACCAAGTGCAACATTGTCAGTAATGCTCTAGCAGGCCACCTAACACACATGTATTATTTATGCCTTAAATGTTAATGGAATGGTAGCTGGTTCTCTCCACTTTTGGTTGCTCCTTATTTCATCCCCTTTCTATCCCCTTTTAATGTCACACCTATCTTGTTTATCTGTTAAATGCTAGTCCTTCATATGCAAATCCATGCACACTCACAACTGTGCAGTTTTTCCAGCAGTCGTGAGTAATGCTCTAGCCCTTGATTCTTTTCTGCTTTATCCTGTCTTCTCTTGCTCTAATCTTCTTCTTCTTACTCCATGAAGACAAGAGTATATGGATCTTCATAAAACGACCCCAAATATAGTGATTTTGACTCACTTTAGCTCCATCACTTCCAAATTGTGCCTAAAACTGCATATGAATTAAAGTAAGTATCTTAAGTAATTTCATATCATTAATCACTAAGTATAATAGAGTAAATGTATAATAAATTAAGCACATATCATACACCTTAAGTTGAGATGGTTACATCTCTACGCTTTATGATGCTAGGCAGTTAATAGCTTCCACCATCTAATCTATTTGGCTTGCCAAGTTTTGGATTTTAGAACTAGTTTCCTGCTGGAATTGTATCTCTTCTGCTGAAATCACAAATTATTATAAACATAAATATTAACTAATTCTTCTAGAGATGTACCTGAGTTTAGTTAGCTCTCCAAATCTTGGACGTTAAACCTTATATCTTGCCAAATTTGGCCTTCATCTTGCTAGAACTGTAGATTATTCTGTTGAATATGAATATTGTTAGCAGCCATAACATTAAGTAATTCTTCCTATGATGGACCTGAGTAGTAATAAGAAGCTTTTGGTCTATACCAGAATTGTTATGCATCTTACAAACTATCTTGTAAGTAATTTTGTTAGTTTTTCTATCTATAGCTAAAGTTAGTATGATCTGTTCAATGTGAGCTATAGGATGGGGAATATGAGTTATAAAAGAAACTGCTTCCTTCCATTTATTTTTTTAATTAATTTTTTTCAACACACAAACGCTAAGCAAAAAGTGAAAAGAGCAAAAAAAAAATAACTGCAAAGAAACTAATTACAAACAAATATGTACAAAAAAACAATTAAAATCAAGAGCAAAAACTAAAATATCATACTCCCAAGCAACGATGCCAAAATTAATATAGTGCGTCATAACACTACTCAAAATAACTAGACTTACAACTATAACAGTAGTGATTCTAGGTCGATTCCATAGAGAGTGCATGTAAAACTTTTGAAATGAAAAGAATCGTTGTTTAAGTTTATAGGGTGTTTTGGTTGATTTTCAAATAAGAAAACAAAATTAAATTAAACTAATGAAAACAAATTCAAAAAATGGTGAAAGTAATGAATTTGTTAAGGACTCGATCATTGGTTCAATCTCGACCTAGCAATAATTAACCATATTTCATTGAATTGTTGTTCTCATACTTCTCCTAGCAACTTTTAATCGTAGGCTAACAATAAGCTCTGTTAAACCTGGTTTTTTCTTAGGTTATGTTTAATTAAAAAGAGCTTGTTAATTAAGTCTAGCTATCAAACAACCTAGAATGAGCTCTCTAGATTTAATTGGATAGTCGCATTACTAGTTAGGAAAACAGATTAATCAAGGTAACAAATATACAAACTCGAGTCATTTAAACTAGGTTACATTATCCCTAATGGTTCGAAACCATTAGTAGCTACAAACGAATCTTAACATATCAATTACAGATTATATTGAAGATTCTAACAATGGGTTCTTACATTAAAAAAAAAATCAAATAGAGCATTTAGTCATTCTTATACAACACCCAAATACTAAACATAGGATAACATAATCTCTAAGAGAAAGAATAACAAATAATGAGAGAAATGCTTAATTGGGTTCTTCGGTGTCAATATCACCTCCAAACCAGTTCAAGAAAGCCTAACCTTCCAGGGGTCTCTAAAGGATGAAAGCTTTCCTTTTTGTTGCCTCTTGAAACCCCTCAAATGATTCCTCAAACCTTTCATAACATTTCTATCATCAAACGATGTATTTATACTGAAAATTAGGTGTTTAGTTGAGCTGGCACAATTTCACGAGTGTGTATGTTGACTCACAATCATGAATGGCCTCCTTGAGGCTAACGACTGTGAGCTTCCTTTGCATGGGTGTGACAAGGAGTGTCATGCCCATACAACTTATGTCATGACCGTAAGAGATGTCTCACACTCATGACACATTTTTCATGGCTGTGAGAGATGTTTTACGACCACGACAAATTCATGCATGGTCGTAAGCCATTGTTCTTCAAAATACACTCTTCATTTTTATGTCTTTCCTTATCTTCTCTTCTTTTAATCCTTCTTCTTCTCGCTTATGAAGACAAATGAGTGTGAATCTCAAAAGGACAATTCAAATATAGTGCTTTCGACTCACTTTAGCTCTTTTTCTTCTAAATTGTATCTCAAACTAAATATGAACTAAAATGAATGTCTTAAGCATTTCATATCATTAATCACTAAGTATTATAGGATAAATGTATAATCAATTAAGCACAATTCAAGGACTTCTCATTAATTGCCATACCTCTTACAAATCTCTTAGTCAAAGAATGCCTTTCATATTTGATGACACGTGTTCATCTCCATTTAATATATTAAAGGAGGCACTAATCTTAACATCACCAGATTGGTCATTACCATTTGAAGTCATGTATGATGCTAGCGGCCAAACTGTGGGTTGTGTGTTAGGCCAATGGAAGTAAAAAAGGCTATATGCAATTTATTATACAAGTAAGACATTATCGGGGGCCCAAGTCAATCTCACCATATTGCAAAGGAATTGCTAGTAATGGTGTTCGCATGTGACAAGTTTCAATCTTGTCTCTTGAGCTCTAAGGTGATCATTTTTAACAATCATGCAATTCTTAAATATCTCTTTGCTAAGAAAGATGTAAAATTGAGGCTTATCTAATGGGTGTTGCTTTTGCAAGAATTTGATAATGCGATTAGAGACAAGAAGGGAGAAGAAAATGTGGTAACTAACCACTTATCACGTCTCAACAGAGGGAAATGACTCAAATTGAGGAAACTAATGAACAATTCTTTGATTAAAACCTTGATGTTGCTAAACTGCCTTGTGCTACCATGGTATGCTGATATAGCAAATTACATTGTTAGTGGTATCCTTCCCTTAGATTTTTCTTATCAATAGAAGAAATGTTTGTTATACAAGTGTACTTATTATTTATGGGATGAGCCAATCTTTTATAGGACATGTGCAAATGGACTGATAAGGAAATGTGTTCTAGAGGAAGAAACGTTAGACATACTAACACATTGTCATAAATCTATCTATGCTGGAATTATAGAGTGAATAAGATGGTAGCATCAATCTTAGAATGTGGTTTTTACTGGCCAATTCAAAGATGCTCAAGATTTTGTGGCATAATGCGATAAATTCCAAAAAGTGGGGAACATCTTGAAAAGAGATGAGATGTCATTGTCTAACATTCTATAAGTGGAATTGTTCAATGTGTGGGGATTAGACTTCATGACCATTTATATTTTAATCGGAGTGGAATATGTGTGACAATGGGCTGAAGCAATGGCAAATCCAACAAATGATTGAAAGTGGTGCAGAAATTTATGAAGAGATTATTCATTCAATTTGGAGTGCCATGAGCCATAGTTAGCGATGGAGGAGCACATTTTTGCAATAAATCTTTCGATGCTCTTCTTAGAAGATATGGAGTCCACCATGTTATTGCTACTTCGTACCACCCACAAAAAAAAATTGGATAAGTGGAGATCATTAGTCATGAGCTTAAAAGAATATTGGGGAAGATGGTAAGTAGTTTGAGGAAGGTTTGGCATTAAAACTAGATGATGCTCTATAGGCCTATCAAATCACCTTCAAAACTCTAACCAGCATGACCCCATTTTGGCTTATTTATAGTAAGACTTGTCACTTGCCTATAGAGTTAGAGAATAGAGTATATTAAGTGAAAAAATACTTAAATTTTGACTGGAATCAAAAGGGTGAGAAAAGACTTCTACAATTGAACGAACTCGACATATGAGAATGCCAAGCTGTGTAAGTAAAAGGTTGAGAAATGACATGATCTCTTATCAAGAAAAAGGAGTTCAAGGTAGGAGATGCAATTTTATCATATAATTCGAGATTGGAGTTGTTTCCTAGAAAGCTCAAATCAATATAGAGTGGACCTTTGAAAGTAACCCACATATTTGCATGTGGGGTGTTAGAATTAGAAAACCATAATAAAGAAACCTTTATAGCCTGTTTGGTTCACGGAATGGAATAGATAAGGAATAGAATAATTATTCTTTGGAATAGAAAAGATGAGGAATAGAATAGAATATGTATTACTTTGTTTGGTTTAAGGCATGGAATATATAAAGAATTTCTATTCTATTGTTTGGTTGAAAATATAAACTTAGAA
>JAOQMP010000208.1:15929263-15940185 GCA_027563575.1 Erythroxylum pedicellare
AGGTAAGTATTATATATAGAAATAATTAGAATATAATAAAAATATATATAAACTAAAATAGATAAGATATAAACAAAAAACTAAATTAAATAAACTATAATTGTTCAATACGACAATGGACTATTTTGTAATTAAAAAAAAAATTCAGAAACTATTTTATAAATTTAAAAAATTACCTAAAACAGTACCTGGTATTAACTAACAGTGATACGATATTATACCAAAATTTAATTTAATATCAAGTCCAATAAGATATTCATTAAATTGGGCTTAAGCCATTATATTACTAATTATCATACGGTATTGCAATTGACTAAAAATATGCTCAACAAAATGTCTGGCAGAAAAATTTTCCCAGGAGATAACACCTAAATTACGTGTCTTCACTCCATTCGCTAGCTTTCTTTGACCTCCCATCCGGATAGCATCATTTGTCACAGGCACCAGAAGGATTTGACGCCTACGGATATGATGAAATGTGCAATCAAATGGAAAAATCGTAGACTTGGAGGAGGGTTTAGTTTTTTTCCGCCTTTTTGTCATTTCTCCATTTCCATGGCTCCAACACTATCCTCCAATTCTTTCCTTCTATCCACCACACCTCATTCCAGGCTCTCTTTGAAGGCTCCAAAACTTACCGTCTTTGCCAAAAGACGAGGACCCTTCTCTCCGTTTCCACTTGGCAAGCCAAAAAATGATTCAGAAGGAAGCCAAACTGATGGCCCAGTAAATTCAAGTCCGTTCAAATTCGACTTTAGCAAAGTACCTGATATGAAATCTTTGGTGCCTGTTGTGAGTAGTCCTCCTTCAGGAATATCTTTTGGTAACCCAAGAAGGAAAGATCCCGGGACAGTGTTTGTTGCTGGAGCTAATGGACAGGCTGGTGTTCGCATTTCTCAAACATTGTTGCGTCAAGGTTTTAGTGTTAGAGCTGGAGTTTCCGAGCTTGGTGCTGCTCAGGACTTGGCTCTTCTGGCTGCAAAATACAATGTGAGAACTAGAGCTGTTTTACCTGAATTTGGGATTTGAATGAAAATAGCGTGTCATTCTGATTGTATGATGACTGAAAAGATGGTTTATTTCTGGCTTCATAATTGTTTTTAATCCAGTGATCCCATTAGAATCTCCAGTCTGTAGCTAAGTTAATCAAACGTGATGTTAAGTTTTTCCATAGTTTAAACCCCCTTCTATTGACTGCATTTGCCAGATCATATCCAAAGAAGAATCGAAGCGTCTGAATGCTGTGGAGTCAACCTTCCGCGATGCAGAATCTATTGCCAAAGCAATTGGCAATGCAACCAAAGTTGTAGTCACAATTGGTCCTGCCGAAGATGGTCCCTCGACTGAGGTCTCCACTTCTGATGCCCTGCAAGTGATCAAAGCTGCTCAGTTAGCAGGCGTTGGCCATGTTGCCATTGTTTATGATGGGAACGCAGCTGGTCAGTCAACTTACAATGTGTTAGATGGCATCACGTCATTCTTTAACAACCTGCTCTCGCCATCTCAGGCACTCAGTATACCCGAGTTCTTGCAGAAATTAATTGAAACAGATGTGAACTACACTTTCATAAAGACAAGTTTAACGGAGGATTTTTCGCCAGAAAGTTCTTACAGTCTTGTCGTGTCGACTGAAGGAAGCACACATCAAAACGACTTCAAAGTAATGTAATGTATGCAATTGGTCTTGTTTCATTGTTAACGTTTTAGTTTAAGTTTGCCTGGGGCCATATACTGCTTCACTTTATATGTTTCTCATCTGTTGTCTTTTGACTGTCATTATCAGGTGGCCAAGTCTCAGATAGCTTCTTTAGTGGCAGATGTTTTCTGCAATACAACAGTGGCAGAAAATAAGGTACATTATATTATACAAACCTTGGGATTTTGGGATGGTCCATTTGATGATTTCTTCACTTGTATACCAGTGCAGTAACCGATATACGAATTATTTGTTTACCTATATTAGGTGGTGGAAGTTTATAGTGATCCATCGGCACCATCAAAGTCTGTGGGTGAGCTTTTCAGGTAAAATTGTGATTGTGAAACAATCTTATATTATCAATGCCCTAAATTAAATTTGTTATATACTTGCCACGGTTGTTGTATATAGAGCTGTTCCTGAAGATGAAAGAAGAAAAGTGTACGCAGCAATGGTGGCAAAGGAAAAAGCTGAGGAAGAGGCAAGGATAGCCGCTGAGGAAGATCGCGAAGCTGCTCAGGCAGCAAAGAAGCTCGAAGAAGAATCTAAAGCTTCTAGCCTCGCTGATGAAGCCCAAAAAAAGGCAGAAGCTACAGGAGCTTCAGTGGAAAACCTCTTGAGCAGAGCAAAGGACATTGGATGGGGTTTGTCTTGGGAAAAACTAAGCTCTCAGATTACAACTGTTGCTCAAAGCAGTAATGACGATGCGGAACCAAAAGTGCAGATTGCTACTGTCCGAGGACAAGCCAAGGCCCGTTCTCTACCAGCCCAGAAAGCTGTTACCAAACGATCTATCCCAAAACTTTCTTTCAAGTCAAAGGAACAGCCGAAGCCGAAACCTAAAGAGACGGAATCAAAGGCTGAGGTGCGGAAGCTGTTTGGTGGGTTATTTCAGCAAGAAACCATATACATCGAAGATGACTGAAACAAAACGTCTCTTGGAATTATATATGCAGATATATTTTGCGTTTGTAATATTTTCAGATTATGATGAGTCTCAAAGCGCAATATGTACTTCTTTAAGGCTATCAAATCGTTTAATTGCCTACCGCATGTAATAATTTCTCCAAATTGGGAAGTTAGTATGGCCAGCAGCTTTCGTAAACTTTGCACTACCTACTTCAAGATAATTTATAGTCAATTTATAAATGGCTTAAAGGCCACATCTTGATGAACCAAAGATAAGGTTGTTAGTCTTTGCTCATCTGCCAGAGTATAAATGAAGCTTTAAGTAAAGATTATATTTTTAGTCATGTTGCTGAGGAAATCAAGTTTAATAGAAAGGTAAAGTGAGAAAAAGGAGATAATTTAATCAATTGAGAAATTAAAGGATAAAGAAAATGAGTAAAGTGGAGTATATATGCAAATTTAAGAGTACATACAAGTGAAGCACCAAGAATAAGAAGGAATCAAGCATATTAATATTTAAGCAACTCCTTGTAACTTTATCTTGATCATTAAAATAAATTAAGGGCAATCATTGCATTGCATAATCATTTGCACTTAAGGCATATTGTATATAATTTGTTTCATAATTAAAAGAAAATTTGAGAAGATTTTAAAGAAAAGCTCTCTGCATGCAACAAAAGAAATGTGTTTTGATCATTGAAAGAATGTGAAAAACTTGTTTCAAGATTTTTGGTCAAAATTATGGTGATTTGGGTGACTAACGTTAGGGTTTTTGGTAAATTGGTTGGTCAATGTAGCAATGTGGTCAATTAATGTCTTTTAATAACGCGTTTCATGAGCTTGCGACTATATTTTCAACTATTCAGGTACATCAGTAATAGCTATAGCGACTAATTTTTGTTTTCAACTACTATTTGGAGTGGTTTTAAGACTAAATAGACTATATGTGAAATATGGGAAGGATTTTTGGCATACTAGTGTAGAAATTGAAGAGACTACTTAGTTACATATTTTGAGGGTTCCTTTTGAACTTAAACTAAGATTTGTAAGGATCCCTTTTTACCATTGATAAAGAATAAATTGTGTGGAGGATTTTTCTTCGCTTATTAAAAGAAGAAGATAGTAAATTATTAAATAAAGCTTAAGGAGCAGACATAGGCCAAGAGTTGTTTAGACAAACCAATACAAATTGATTTTGTCTTTTCTTCCTTATTCTCTTTTACTATTAATTTGTTTGTCCTAAAATTATTTTATATGACTTTTCTATAACCACTCATTAGTATAGAAATAGGGTATAAAATAAATATTCATAAGTTACCCCCACTTTCCTGTGCAATTTGGAGGCTAACAATTTGAATTATTTCAATTCTCTAAAGAAAAAAAATCAAGTTTTTGATGCCAACTTTGGCATTTTTGAAAAAAATTAGTGTAGAATTATTAATTGAACCTCTTTAAATTGGGATAAGGTCTGAACTAGTGCATTGTTTAGTAGTAAATATTCATCCTAATAGAAATCCATGGTATTTTGACAAAAGCCTCATACAAATAAACAAATATCTTTCAAGAGAAAATTTCATAAAGAAGAATGAATTCAGGATACTCGTAATGAATTTCTTGTTAAATGGAGAGTTCGTATACAAAATGAATTTTGATGATGATCTCTTTTGCTTTGTGACTAATAGCAAGGTGAACTAGATTATAAGAGAAGTACATGAAAGGCCGGACACGAATCATCTAGGTAGTCTTAAAATTGCCTAATTGATTTTCTAATGGAATATTATTGGCTAAACATAAACCGTGATTGCATTCAGTACATAAACAACTCTCACCTTTACTAAATTTATACCAAAAAAAAATCGAAGCATTTACAGGGTTCCCCCTTTCATAGAATCTCCTTTCCTTAACCATTTTCAATGTGGAGAATTTATATTTTTGGCTCAATCAAATTGTCATAGATTCATACTTGTTGTAAAAGATAACTTCACCAAGTGGAATGAAGTCGACTTATACTCTTAAGTCACACAAATTCTTCAATAAGTACGTTAAGTGAGATATCAGTCGTCGTTAAAGATTGTTTAGAAAAATTGTCACAAGTAATGCTCCTAATCTAAATGCCACAATAATCCAAAAACTTTGTAAATAATTCAAAACTAGTCACATAAAAATTTCCCCTTATTATCCTCAAATAATAAAAATTTCCCCTTATTATCCTCAAATAATAAAAATTTCCCCTTATTATCCTTAAATAAATGGCATAATGGAAGCCATAATTAAGAACATAAAGAAGAATATTTAGAAAACGGTGATTATATAGTATAACTAGCATGACATATTTCCATATGCACTTCATGTGTATCGCACTATAATCAAAATATCGACTAGGATAACAACATATTCATTAATATGTAAAATAGAAGTTGTTAGTCTATAGCCTAGGAATCAAGTCTAGCCTTGGTTCAAAACTAAGTTGTATAATTGTTTTAAAGATTTATTTTGGTATAATAATTAGAGTCCAATAGGTACATTAATGGAAAATACCTCCTTTTCTCATTTAAGGAAAATACTCCCTTATCAAAGGACAATGAAACAATTAATTTAGGAGAATCAATTCAATCTAGAACTTCTAATTAAAAGCAGACTGTAAGATTTACTACACGAACATTTAGCAAATTCAGTTGTTGAAGATCATATTTATTGGACTATTAACCAATCAGGAGTCTTCTCTAATAGATCATACATGCAAATAATAACAATTAGAGCTCCAAAGGTACCTTAGCATCGATTGGTCTAGTTTCCTCAGGCAATTCCTAGAATGAATTTTATACTATGATTAGCTATTCATGTTAAATTGTCAACAAAGGAAGAAATGTTTAGGTGACAGGTAGATGATAAGTGCTTATTTTGCTATTTAATTCCTGAAACTCTATAACATATCTACTTCTAGTGCCAATTCTACGATATCTTGTGGAATAGGTTGCTTTCTTCATTTCATACCTATTGACATGCTTCTTCTTAAGGTGAAATTTTAGATTGGATAATATAAAGGAAATGGAGGAACATACAAAAATTTATCTCCTTAAAACTATCCTTGGGGAGTTTGGTATATGTAGTATGGAGGGAGAGGAATAATCATATGTTTACAAGCATTAGAAGACTTAAAGAGTTCATTTTTAGTGAGATCCTTAAATATATATACGAATACAACTCCAATATTACCAGTAGTTGATTGATTAAAATACAACATTATAAGTGAACAAATTCCCAAGAATGGCGAGGAGATGTTGAAATGTAAGGAATATATTCGATAGTGTTCAAGGTTTTCTACACATATGTTCTATGAACTTACATCATCTATCTGTTTTATATGTCCGGAGCTCCAAGCATAGGAGCAAAGGCTTAATTAATTTAGGGGATGAAGTTAGAGAATACTCATCGATTTAAAGGATAACCCTTATAAAACCTTTTATTTTTAACCTCCAATCTCAAACCTTGGGCTCTACTTGGAGAATAATGTTAAAAGTTAGATGATGTTCTCCAACTTTACATACAAAATGAAGATTACGAGGAATAGAATGAACTAGTAATGCAGGTGTGAATCTTCCCTACTTATGTTGACATGCAAGGCAAAACTTGTGGAACAACTAGCTATAGGTTGATAAATGAGTGTGCTTTCCACTTGCTCCTCATATTATTGAATATTGTCTAGTATGTGGTTATATGTCCTTTTATTATGGGATACAAATGTTGGCTGGTTCTCTAATTTAGTTCCATATTTCTTGTCCATGCAATGTATTGGTATGGCTTTAAGCCTTTATAACAAGTATTTAGAGCCTATTTTATAAGGCTTGGTCCCTTGTTTTTCATTAATATATTTGATAAACAACATTTAAGCTATATTTTTATTCTCATATTTAATGCATTTTGCTTATTTATTTGAATTTTTAAATTAATTTTAGTACTTGTTTTGTTCATATTTTTCTATATATATTTCATTCACTTGGAGTAAAAAGGAACAAATTTAAACAAGTTTGGAGCAATTTGGAGTTGTATTGATTGAGTTACAGAGTGTATGACAATGTATATGACCATGTTGAAGAGTTTGGAGATGAGAAGAGTTTTTCATACAAAACATGCCTATGTAGAGTAGTTAGAAGGGCCATATTAATGATACATGTCTATGCCTATGCATATGTTAGCTCTGAATAGTGTTGTCCATTAATTTAAAGAACACAGTCACCAACACACCTATGTTGGTGCCTATGTACCTTACTATATTTGAATTTCAATTTTAAAAAGAAAAGAATGGGTGAAACAAGATAAAGTATGCAAGGAAAATGTTACAAGAAACCCTAGGAAGATATAAAGAAAGAGAAATAACTAAGGAACCATATTGGAATTAATGAAAATTTGGAGTAAAGTTTTTGCGGATTTTAAGGATCTCAATCATGTTATCCTTGATTTTCAAATTTTCTTTTAGTTTTGATATCTTGTTGGATATTTTGATTAGTTACTCTTTGTGGTACCTGAATTAGATGAACCCCATGATGGATGTTGTAGCAACTTTGATTAGTTTAACTTATTCTTTGATTTTATTAAGATTTAATTACATGTTCTAGTTTATTCTTGAATTGATTTTACTGATATATTAATTCACGTATAATTTCATGCGATTGAGATTGAGAAATCTAATATATGAATAGATCTAGTTTAACTGAAAGGAGTTGTGTGCAAACTTAAAGATAGGTCGATATAAATCTTTTGGATTAGGGTCAAACCTAATAGTAAAATTCATAAATCGATTAGTGAGGCTTTTAATTGGAAAAAATTTTAATTAATCAACCTAGAATTACATGTTAATAGCTTTCAGAAAAATATTTGAATAATTAAGGAATTTTCATAGCCTAACGAACTTGAGAATTAATTGATTAATGGAATTATGATTGTATGAGAAGTTATAAGGGGATTCAAATTCTAGGTACTATTTGTTTTATTGGCTGATTTTCCATTCTTTTGCTATTATAGCTTTTTGATTTTATTAATTTCTTTTGATTTTTTTTCATTTTAATATGAATTATCAACAAAACCTTAATTGTAAGTTAGATAATAGGAAAAGAGTCATTACTAATTCTTATAGTCTCCATAAGATCGACACTTGATACTGTACATTACTAGCACTTATAGTCTCTGTAGGATTGACACTTGGTGCTCTAAGCCCAATACTATATAATAATAAGTGCACTAGTCTTGGACAGTCTATAGAGTAAAAGAATTGAGTTACTTACATCACTTATAAGAGTCCAATAAGCTTTTGGTGTTGTTATCAGGGATTAGGATATTAGGAAAACTTGAATTCTATTAATGTAACAATTTATTTCATTTTCATTTATTTTTCTTATTGCTTTTTTAAAAGTTAGATTTGTTTATGACCTGAAGCAATTTGTTTTAATTAGTCAAGGAAGATTTTAAAATTAAAAGGACAACTTTACAAAACCTTAGGAGCTAGGATCCTCATCTCAGCAGATTACCTTTCCTACCCCTCCATTTGACTATTCCATTGGTTTCGATGCTTATGGCAACACGGTCAATAATTCAACAGCAGACAACCATTCATTGTCATAAATTAGTTGAATCCAAGATTTCATTCCAATGTCTCTTAAAGGAAAGAAGAGTGGAAGCAAGAATTTGAGAACACACAACCAGATATTATAGTGAATAATAAAAAATTATGCCTAATTATGCAATGCTATCCCTAACTAGAACTAAGTCTAGTATCATCAGACTAATTGTTACAACCAATAACTTTGAGATCAACCAAATTTTATATAGATGGTACACTAGTTTTTTCAATTTGATGACATATAAGACAAGAATCCAAACGCTAACATCACTAATTTTTTGGAGATTTATAATACTTTCACAATTAACAAGGAAACTGATAATGCAACTAGACTGAGACTGTTTCCTTTCTCATTGAGGAAGCTTAACTCTCTTTCTAAAGGATCGATCATGACTTGAGATCAGATGCAAAAATTTTTATAATGAAGTACTTTCCACTAGCCAAAATGGTGAAGATAAGGAATGACATCTCTTTTTATGACCCAATTGAATAAGAGACTTTATATGATATATAAGAGAGATTCAAGGATTTACTAAAAAGATGCCCACATCATAGTCTTCTTATTTGTTTATAGGTTTAAACATTCTATAATGTTTTGAATCCTTCAACTAGGCAGATGATAGATGTCACAATTGGAGTAACCTTAAATAGTAAGACATTTGAAGTGGCCTAAGTGTTGATTGAAGAGATGGTTATAAATAGCTATTAGTGGAATTCAACAAAAACTAAACCTAATAAGCAAGTTAAAGTTGATGATGTAAATGCGATTAGAACCTTAGCTGCTCAGGTATAAGCTTTTAGTAATATGATGGTTAAATTATCAATCGCACAATAAATAGGTCAAATAATATGGTATGAGTTATGTGAAAAAGGGCACGTAGGCCAAAATTCTTAAGTCATTAATTTTGCAATAAAACTAGACAAACATATTGACTATAAAGGTTATACACATTGATTGCAAAATAATCTATACAATAACACGAGGATGGAGGAATCACCTGAATTTTTATTAGGAGAATCAAGTGAAACAAAGACATAACCCTCTACCTAGATTTCATTAACAACATCCTTTGCAAGAGAGGAAGCCTAGCCTAAAAGATATCATAACTAAATTTTATTCAAGCATATGAAATTTGGCTCCAGGCTATTAAAACTTCATTAAGGAACCAGGAGGCTTTTATCAACAACTTGGAAAATCAAATAGGAAATGTTGCTAAAATGATCTCTAAGAGACCATAAGGGGGCTTCCTTAAATACTGAGATAAACTTGAAGAAGCATGTGAAGGCAGCCACTCTTAGATGTGGTAAAGAGCTAAGTGTGGAAAAGAAACAAGACTAGGAGGAGAAGATTAAGGCAAAGAAAAAGGATAACGAAGGAGATAAAAATGGTGAGTAATCCAAGTTAGACTAAAGAGTTCAAGCCTTTTATCCCATATCTAGCAAAACTAAAGAAGAATCATATAGACAAATAGTTTGTCAAATTCTTAGATCTCTTTAAACAATTGCAGATTAACTTACTTTTTATTGAGGCTCTTTTGTAGATGACGAAGTATGCCATATTTTTTAAGGAGCTGTTATCAAACAAAATGAAATTAGAGGAATTGACATTTAGCGATGGTTGTCATTATCCCTGTCTTAATTGTTAGTTTATTAATTGAAAATTTTCTAGTTAATTTAGGGGCTAAGATTAACTTAATACCCTATAAGTTATTTAAGAGATTAGGATTAGGAGAACCAAAAACAACAAGGATGACCATACAATTAGTCAATAGGTCAATCAAGTACCCTAGAGGCATCATAGAAGATGTATTGGTTAAAGCAACAAAATCATATTCCTATATGCTTTTTCATATTAGATATGGATAAGGACAATGAAGTATCTCATATATTAGGTCATCCATTTTTAGCCACAACAAAGATAATAATTAATGTAAGTGACAATAAACTGATGTTGAAAGTGAGAGATAAAGAGGATACTTTCAAAATATCTGTGGCTTTGAGACATTCTCTTGAACATGATGACATATGTTACTTTCTTGATTTGGTTGATTTTGTAGTAGCAAATGTTGTTTAAGAAATTATAAGTAATGACTCGTTAGATTATATTTAATAGAAAGACAGTAGTTTAGCCTATAATATTATTGAGTATGTTAAAGTGGGAACATCAAGCTAATGAGTTTAAACAAGCAATTATTGGTAGCTAACCTAAGCTTTTAAATTTGAAATTTTCATTTCAATTGGTTTTATTCTAGAATTTTAGGTTTTAGTTTCTGCAATTTAAATTTTAATATTTTTAACTTTGTGGTTTAGTATAAAGTTTTGTTTGGATATGTTATATATGTTATATTTTCATATTTTATGTTTTGATTATGTGTTTTAATTTACAGGTGTGAAAGCAAGTGAAAAATTAACTAAGTCAAAAAGTTATTGAGAGGAACACACTCGTGTTGATGACTGTGTTGAGCTACATGCTCATTTTGATTAGAGACATGGCCATGTTCCACCAAGAGAAGAAGTGTTATAAAGTTATAGTAAGAAACACGGTCATCAACATACATGTTGACCCCCAAATTTTTTTCCTTGGTGAATAAGTATGATTTACATTAATTATAAGATCTTTATGAAAGTTTGTAGAGTTAATTATTATGTTGATGTTAGAAAGATTATATGATATGGGTTGATTGAATTAAAGTGTTAAGG
>JAOQMP010000208.1:15963948-15975257 GCA_027563575.1 Erythroxylum pedicellare
TTAACAAGCAAGACAACATATTCTTTTTCCTATAATACCCTTAATAAGTGTGCAAAGTCCCTTTTTACCCTTCCTTTATGCCTTATATCTCTTCCTCCTTAAGTGAACTACCAAAAATGCCCTTCATACAATGCACTCTTACTAATTTAATTCAAGAAACCAATATAATAAAATCCTACTAACTTTTACATAGTAATTAACTCCAAAAATTAGTCTATCAAGACCTCAAAATTTGTTTAAATCATGCTTACCTCACTAAAAATATAGTAAAAAATTTTTGGGGGCCAACAGGTGGTTTGTGCTTTGCTTCATTATATGATTACTCCCAACCTAGATGCCTGATTGTATGATTAAAAGTTCGTTTATTTTGATTTTGGGGGTTTGAGTTGGAGATAATATGTACATATATAGAGGAAAGTAAAAGAAGAACTTGATGCCTTTAGTGATGTGTGAATGGGTCGCCCTCTTTCTCTCTCTTTTTCTTATTTTTCTCTTTCATCATACATCAAAGTAAATGGTTCTTCTTTCCCTTGATAAGGTTTGTTCAACTTCAAATTCTTGCTTTTGTTCATCTAGCTTTGATTATGTTTGTCTTTATTTATCTAAAACATGGTTTTTCATTTTCATTTGCATCAAATCCTCTACATTCAAAATTTCAAACTCTAGACAACATGGCTAGTCTAAAGCATTCTCTCCTTCTTCTTTTTAGTAAGACGATTCATGGTTCAAAAACTGGTCAGTTTATTATTTAACCGATATGCTTTTGTTAACAGCGGTCAAAAGCAAAAATCGAACCGAAAACTAGTCTAATTAATGTTTAACCTAGTTAAATCGGCTAGTTCGATCTAATTTTTACATCATTGATTTTTACTTATGAAAGGTGTTTGAGTGAACCTATAGATTGATCTTATTTTTAAACATAATTAGTCAAAATCTACCATTAGATTGCTTAGTTTTTAAATAATTATTTATGAGTAAAAACATTGAATGTTTAATTCTTGTATGGGTTTTGAAAGTTATTCCTCTTTTCTTAAAACTACCTATTCTTAATAAATATGGTTAAAGAGGAAGTGCTTTAATTTTAATTTTGATCTTTAGATTTTCCCGAGGATGATAAAATCTAAGTGTGGGGGAACTTGATAATTGCTTGATCGATTATATATTTATTCCTTAATCCTTAGTGATTAATTTTATGTTGCACCTATGATACTTATTTTGGTTTAGGTACAAGTTGGAGGAACAAGAACTAAAATGAGCTAAATTCAGATCCTTGGTGTCGTTCAATTGATGTTTGATCTTATGTTCTTCGTAGAGTAAAAAGCAGATGAATTAGGGTAAAGATGAGACAAAGAATGGAAGAATCAGAGTCATCATGACTTACACGACCGTATAACTCACTGGAAACATATACAAACTTGAAGAAGTTATTTCAACCATCCCTGTGACCTACCCTATCTGTGTAAAGACTTACCTGGCTATGTAAGTAAGTTACAAGGTCATGTATCTTGGTGTTGTATCCAACTGTGAACATGTAACTATGTAATTTCTTACAAATTGACATATACGATCACCTACGCGTTTGTGTACTTGACTATGTATAATCACACAACCTTAATTTTGTAGTACAAAAGGGCAATTAAAATTATATGTATGCCAAGCCTTGGATTAATGGGTTTTGAAGTTGGTGCCTCACTTTTGGTTATGTTATAAGCTTTCCAAACACGTCGAAAACAAATGGAACCAATAGAAGTATCTCCTTTGAACTTGCTTTTGATCTAACCACTACTAAAGTTATGAGTATGACATCTTATGTGAAATTTTGGCTAACTTAGCTCAGTATCTTATCTCCTCCCCATTTAATCGAGCATCTGTCCTTACTAACATCCTTAAAATCTATCAAGTACTTGAACTAGTAAAATATATCATATTTTCCTTAAATTTAAAGCACCTTCCACTAGCTGCTTGCATTCCCTCTCCTATTAAAACTTTGTCTATAGAGACTACGTTGATTCCAATAACGTAATTTGATGTTACAACACACTTGCACAATCCGCTTCATAAAGTATAAGCTGCATGTCATCTACCTCGTGCTGACCAAAATATGAGCTTGCATTTCCAATAAACAAAAAATAAACAAAGCTTACGAATAATCAAACTACAAGGGTAGAAGATAGTTAGGTGTAGAAAGTATCATAGCACCTCCGATGGATGTTTAAAAGTCAATTAGTAGACATAGTTTGCCCTATAGAAGCTGATGGAAAAGCTTAATTGCATTCATAGATGATTCCAGTGTTTATAATATAGCTTAGAGAGAGTTAAACTTAAAGCTATTCTTAAGAAGATAAGTACAACAACTATATAATAGAAACTTTCTAGAGCTATTCTTAAGGAGAATGGTACAACATCTTTAGTTAATGATTATTTGTATATTTTACATGCCCCTACAAGATGGACGACCGAAGTGTGAGTCCAATCTTGGACATTATTGTATTAAAAAGTGGTCGAGATAGGGGCTTAGTCAGAGCATCTGTAAGTTGGTCACCATTAGGGACATAAGTGACACGAAGAGACCCATATTGAACTTGTTCACGAACAAAGTGGAAAGCAAGAGCGAGATGCTTAATACGAGAGTGAAAAACAAGATTTGCACTAAGATAGGTAGCTCCTAGATTGTCACAGTAGATGACTAGAGTATGAGAGAACATGACACCCATCTCACAGAGCAAATTACGGAGCTATAGTAATTTAGTCGCTGTGGAAGCTACTACTTTGTACTCAGCTTCCATAGATGATTGAGCTAAGAATCTTTGCTTTTTCAAGCTGCATGTTATCAACGTGCAACTAAGGAACACACCTTAACCCATAATGGAGGTGTAATCATCCTTGTTACCTGCCCAATCTACATCCAAGAAGGTATGAAGTGTGAGCGGGGAGTGACGAAAAATGGTAATACCTTTGTCCAAAGTCCTAGCTAGATAACGGAGTAGATGCTTTAGAGCAATCCAACGGGGAGTTTGTAGTTTATGCATGAATTAAGAGAGCTTATTCACCTCAAACATAACGCCAGGACGAGTGAGAGTCAAGTATTGGAGACTACCTACAGCTACTCGGTAATCTGTAGGATTGTCAATGGGTCACTAGATTGATTAGAGAGTGAAGCATTGATAATCATGGGCGTGGGAGACGATTTAGCATGTTGCATGTGGGTACGCTCCAGCAGGTCAATGATGTATTTCTTTTGGCAGAGAAATAACCCCTATGTATTTGGAATGACCTCTACACCTAAAAAATATGACAAGTTGCCAAGATCTTTAAAAACGAAACGTGTAGCAATAAACTTGTCAAGAGCACCATAATCAGGACTTGGAAGAACAATATCATCAACATAGTTAATAAGAAAACTGGGTGAGGAGTGATGTTGATGGATAAAGAGCAAAGCATCTGCGATTGATCTGGTGAAGCTGAACCCAGTAAGGAACGTAGCAAGTTCCGTATACCAGGCTCGAGGAGCCTGTTTAAGCTTATAAATAGCCTTTTTAAGTTTACAGACATAGGTCGGGAACACCGCATCTGGAAAACCTGGTGGTTGAGCCATGAACACTTCATCATGTAAGGTGCCATTGAGAAAAGCATTGTTGATGTCAAGTTGGCGAAGATGCCACCCATTGGTCACGACAAGACTTAAAAGAGTTCGAATGGTAGCGGGTTTGATCATCGGGTTAAAGGTGTCATGATAATCAATCCCGGGGCATTTTTAAAAACCTTTAGCAACTAAATGAGCCCGATAGCACTCAACACTCCCATTTGGGTTATATTTGATCCGAATAACAATATTATCACCTGAATCAGAGGGAACTAAATCCCATATGCTAAGTTTTGTCAAAGCTTGTATTTCATCAATCATTGCTTATCTCCATAAGGGATCTTTTAGTGCTTGGGCAACACTAGTGGGTTCAGTAGGCTTAGATTGAGTGGTTGTGGGATTGACATATTTGGGATTGGACTTGAAAATATTATTTTTGGAGCAAGTTATGATAGCATAAGAGATAGGGGTTGCACTGTGGGCTGGGAAAGAGGATCAGTGGGAGTAGGTGAGGGAAGGGAAGGTAAGTCATCTATAGGGGATTGGGAGTAGGGAGGAGGGGAGGAATTAGAAGCTGATGGCGTCAGAGAATATAATTCGACATTACCCACTGGTTCAAGAGATGAAGAAGAGGAATGTGGAATAATGGGAAGAGAGACAGGACACCAACTATTCGAGTTGGGGTAGGTTGAGGCTGGTAGAGTGGAGGTGAGAGAAGCATATGGAAATTGAGTTTCCACAAACCAAACATAACGAGAAGTGTAGATTTTGTTAGTGGTGGGATCAAGGCAATAATAAGCACTTTAAGTGGCTGAGAAACCTACAAATATACATGGAAGAGAATGAGAGTCGAGTTTGTGTTTGGCATAGGGGCGAAGCTATGGGTAGCAAAGACAACTAAAACTCCGAAGCTTGAGGTAATTGGGAGGAGTGGCAAATAGGCAATGAAAAGGTGATTTATGGGAAAGAGTCTAAGTAGGAAGACGATTGATTAAATATGTTGCAGTGGAGAAGGCCAGAGTCCAAAAATGAAGGGGAAGTTGGGCATATAATAGAAGAGAGAGGCCTATTTCCACGATATGACAATGTCGAGGTTCAACATAGCCATTATGTTCAGAAGTATGGGGTAGGGAAGTGAGATGAGAAACACCATAAATAGTTAGGTATGTGGAGAGGGCTTGCTATTCTCCTCCATTATTAGAATAGATGGTTTTAATCGATTTTTCAAAGAATTTTTCAACTAATGCTTTGAACCTCAGGAAGACTTCTTTGGTGTCAGATTTATTTTTTAGAGGATAGAACCAAATATACTTAGTATAATGATCCAAAAAAATAGCATAATACTTGAAGCCATCAAAAGAATAGATAGGAGATGTCTATAAGTCAGTGTAAAGAAGTTCAAGAGCGGATTGAGAAACTAAAGTATTTTGATGAAAAGGGAGATTATGGCTCTTATTATATTGACATGCATTGCAATTAAAGGAGAAATCATTAGTAACATGAAGTTTAAAGGAAGAAAGAAGAGTTTTAAGAATAGGTAATGACCGATGCCTGAGACGATGATGCCACTCAAGAGCATAGGCTTTAATAGTTGAGAAAGCGACGATGGAAGATGACTGCCATTTATAGATCCCATTCCTAGTTAGTCCCCGAAGAAGATGTGCCCCCATAAGACGATCCTTCACAAGAAAAGAATCATATCATAATTCTATAAGAAGATTATTTTCATTACAAAATTGAGAGAAAGAAATAAGATTACGATGCATGGTGGGAGCATATAAGATATTAGAAAGAGAAAAAGAATTGGAGGAAGTAGGGAAACGAGTGGAACTAGTGTGAGTAATAGGGAGACCAAAGCCATCACCAATTATAATTTCTTCGGTGCCATCATATGGTTAGTGCAGACAGATATTACAAAAGATCCTGGGTGACATGGTGAGAAGCACCAGAGTCGAGAAGCCATGGAGATGAGGTGGGTTGAGCAGAGGTGGTGGCAACATGAGCTTGGGTTGGGTTGGACTTGTAGGTGGGAGGTGGGGGTGGATGAATGGAGGAATATTTTTCCTCAAAGGTAGGGCATTTTTGGAGAGAGTGGCCATTGGTGTGACACCATTGACACTTACCAAGAAAAGGGCGAGAACCAGTGAAGGATGATTGAGGGTGGTGATTGGTTAGGGTGGGTGATGAGTGGGCATAGGGTGATCGATGGGAGTGGTGATAGTGGTTGGGATGGGTAGTAGTAGCATGTACTATGGCAGGGAAGGAACCAAGCAAAGGTTGAGATTCGAGCGTGAGTTCACGATTAATTAATTTTTTGTGAATTTCAGCAAATGAGATTGACGAATCACGAGCATTTACAACATCAATGACTTCTTGATAGGAGGAGTCTAAACTTTTAAGTACTTTGTTAGTGATATCTTTGGGATTAATCGGATTGCCAAGAAGAACAAGTTGATCAGTACATGCTTTAATAGCATGCATAAATTTTGTGATGGTTTGAGGGCCCTTTGTGATAGCTTTGACATAGGCTTTGAGTTGCTTGATGTGACCATGAGAAGAGCTAGCCTTATATAGGCAAGGGTGTTCCAAAGGTCCTTTGTGGTAGTAGCAAGTGAGACAAGAGGAACGATGGTTTGGTCCAGTGTTCTAATAAGAGTTCCAAAAAGAAGACGATCTTGCCGAACTCATGTGTGATATGCTGGGTTGGAGGTGGAGACATTATCTTGGACAATAGTAGGGGATGGTGCAGAAGAGGAACCATCTAAAAACTTAAAACAGACCATAGCCTACTAGCGTGGCCTCAACTTGAAGTTTCCATGAGAGAGAATTGTTTGAGGTGAGCTTGATACTACTGGGAAGAGTGACGACAATAAGCAGAGTGGTGGATCTGCAACGTTGGATATAGTGTGTTGGTTTTGAGTGGGCATGATGCTCAACGTAGGAGAGAGAGAGAGAAAAAAAAGCTTAATTGTATTTAGAGATAATTACATTATAAATAATACAGCTTAGAGAGAGTTAAACTTAGAGCTATTCTTAAGCAGATAAGTACAACAACTACATAACAGAAACCATCTAAAGATATTCTTAAGGAGATTGCTACAACTTTAGATAATGATTATCTGTATCCTTTACACGCCCCTCCGGTAATCTACACAATTAAAGTACGATACAACATATCATTTTCTAGACCTTCAATATCGTCTTAGTTTTAATCCATGTACCCCCCGTTACACATGCTACGTAAACACAAGATCCTACTCTGCCACAATCTCATATTCAAACCTGTCGGACAACTCCACATTGTTTTCCAAAGGAAAGATTTGCTTAGGTTATAACCATTACCCATATTTGATTCATTAGAGTTAACATTGCGGATTATTCCTGCAACCCACTCTATAGACTATTAGCCGGTGTTGTTACATGCAACAACGAAGCAACTAAACCTCAACCAAACTGCATATGCCCCATGCAGATTGAAGTGAAAATCCTCTTGTAGGCCTCAATGATAGAACCCTCAAACAAGTAACTATTACAGAACTTCAAATATGACCACGGAGATGCAAAATCCGACATGGATTTAAAGACCCAACTAAAGTAAAAATCTTGAAGGTTGAAAACTTCACCAAAGTGTAAAACAAATATCCCTCTAATTTGACCTTGGTGTAGCCCACTCAACTTTAAGTATGAGGTTATCATAACCGTAGCCATTGAGTTTGTTGATCGCTTTCTGAGCATCTTCCTTGTTCACAAAATTAACAAACCCAAAACCTCTGCTCATTCCAGTCTTCTGGTCCATGGCAACATAAACACGACTTACAGGGCCAAAGGGCCGGAAAAGTTCATGCAGGTCAGGTTCACGGGTATCTTCTGATAGGTTGGTGACCCGAACTGAGTTCTCATCATTCCTTCGCCTCATATCCGCTCCAGCACCTCTTTCAGCCCCTGCCCTCATGCCTGGGGGAACATATGCTGTCTTGCCTGTGAGAGATGCAGCAGTAGAAGTCTCTGCTGCAGGAGGCTTATCAACAAAACCTTCAGATGGTGGAGCAAGATCCTTGTATGGGCATCTTGAAGTCCAGTGGTCACCCTTTTTACCACAAGTTCTACAAAGCATAAGGACGGCTCCTCCTTTACCCAGTTGAGCCAAGGAATCTCCACCAACTTTTGCTTCTTCTGGTTTGCTACCTGTATGAAATTCAGCTATCATTCATAAGGAACATTGTAAACAACATAAATACTCAAAGTGGAATCTTACTAATCACTTGCATCATACAACTAAGGATGGTTATAGCACATTGATTATCAGAAGTTTCCTGCTGAAAAGGCCCAGAACAAACATGACTGAGGGAAATGAAGACTAAGGTCTATTAGCAGTATCTAGACAAAGAAAAGGAAATTCCACCAACATAGATATAAACTTAATTATTTAAAGAAAAAAATTAAATGCAAATAAAGCAAAAACCCCTATGAGAATACGCAACGTGTAGACATTTCAAGGTCTTGGCACTCTGCAATACTACTTTTTTCAAAACTGGAATCAGATTGTAATATGGGCCACTGCTTCTCACAAGAAGAATAAAACAGATGACAAGGCCTTTTAGCCGGTTTTTGGTTGGACAATCTATGCTATAAGAACTTTAACCAAAAGGCTATGGATAACTGGCCATGGATAGAGCACTCAATTGCTTGGATAAGGGAGATAGTACATTCAAAATCCATGAAGTTCATCTTAAACCAAGATTTTGCTGAAATCTCCCAGATCATAGGCTCCTGAAGAGGGACATCAGTCTATGAACAAAAGGAACTCTTCAATAGATAAGAGAACAAGTCAAGGATTCACCTCAGAAGCAGGGAAAGGAACCACTTCCTACCCTTCAACTTTGATTTATTAATCAAATCAGACATTTATAAGGACCATTTGGAAATCTAAGGTTGGTCTATGGACTGGTCTAAACTAGCAGCTTTGTAGATAGAAATCAGTTGACTTGAACAAGCTAAATAGAGCAAATCTGATGTACTTGCGCGGATTATTCATTGTAAGGCTTTGCCACTGTTTTCGGAATACAACTATCTACTTTCCAAAAAGAAATGTCTAGACATTCAAAATTAAGTCACTAGAATGGCTTTCTCTGCATTTTAGATAGGAACGTCAATCCATAAAAGATGTTCACCAAACAAATTAGCATGGTCAAAAACCATAGATACATTACCCCGTGAGATATGGTTACAGAGGAGTATGAAACTCGACAAGAACGAAACTAATAATAAGCTCACGTTTTGATCTAAACTGAACACTCACGAATATTTTCTTAACGCCATATTTCAGTAACTACGCATAAAAGATCTAAAACACTCGTCACGATAGAAACCCTAAAGTCCAAAATATTCCAAACTTAGATCCCCACTGCGTCTATTAACAGAATTTCAAGGGTTTCCAGCAATTCCTCAAATGAAAAGAAAATTCTTTATAAGTACCCAACACCCAGCAGGTAAAGAGGTGGGGAAACGGCGGAGATTTCAATCCAAATCTGAAACTATAGATCCAAAAATAAGAATTTGGGACGAATAGACCTGGAGCTCTGGGACGTTCGATGAGGATCTCCTCGGTGGACACCATGGTGAGCCTACTGCCCACGTCTTCGTGCACGGCGTCACCGAACTTCGCCCAGGATCTTCTCTCGACGGCTCTCTTACTGAGGCGTGCATTGGCAAGTTTTCGGATGCGTATTGTGGTGGTGATCTTCACTTTGCTTCCCTCCTCGTTGAACTTGTACTCTATCACTTTCTTTATCCCGTTCTCGTCGGGTCCGATCACTTGCCGGGGAGGTAGGAGAAAGTCGAGATCCTCTCCGTCATCTTCTTCCAATTCTCCCCATCGGAGTTTGGCAGGCGGCTGAGCTGTAACGACCATGGCTCTGCGTATATGGGAGTCTAATTTGGCCTTCTAGGGTTTCTGTGGATGGGACTGTATATATAATTAATTTTGTTATTAATTAGTCGCCAAAGTTTATCTAATGTCAAAGTTTGACAAATGTAGTCATTAGCTTGTATATTATGTAGTTCGGTAAATTTAAAATTATGAATTATGAATACTTCTTAAACATTTGGCAATTGATGTACTTTTTGTTGTATTATGCCCTACAACAAATTGATTAGTTATAATTTAATGACAACATAATTTAAAAACATTCATGTACATATTTAAATATATATGATAAAATCTGTGAGATAATTATATATTAAAAATGATATTATAACGAAATTATAATTATGAAATTCAGATTGCATTTATATATTATCCCTAAATTATTATAGTCACTGTTTTATTAGGACTAAACATTAATATAACATAAAAACTATCATGCATTTTGTTTTCCTTATGAGAATGTAGTTGTTGTCATAAACTAAAGTATGACAATAATTAAATAAACGTGTGAGTGCTTATTGAAGAATAAATTCACTGAACTAATTCCATAGGAGACATTCATTTGGAACACTACTTGTGTATGTCTATGAAAATTTCATTGTGAGATGTATTTTGGGTAATGTAGTATAAAAGTCATCAAGCTAATGAAGCAAAAATAACACTTAATGAGATATCAAGTGCATAAGTTATCATTCATTCAAAATTAGGTACCGTCAACTATGATGAACGTAACAATTATGTCTCACAACTCAATTTAACTCTCACACCATATCATATGAATATAACACAAAGAGTGCTCCAACTAAAACAACATCTATCTCATATGCAATATATTCAAACCACCCATTCATTACAACTTAAGGAGGAGAAACAAGTAAGTAAAACAATTGTATTTCCTTCTTGATACTTTTATTCAAACTCACAATTTTTTATTATTTTTCTCTTTTTCTTCTCCCCCCCCAAATATAACGGTGAAATAAGCTATATCAACATGGGAATTTATAACATGACATTTTAACAAATATAACCAACCCATATATATGCACAGCCTAACATTTAGGCTTTTGTAAAATCACAGTCATAAACAATTAACAAATGCTCTTTACCACTAGCTTTAAGGCCTGGGTAGGACATTTGGTTAGGTTTACTTAGGCTTTTGTACAATCACAGTCATAAACAATTAACAAATGCTCCACTAGCTTTAAGGCTTGGGTAGGACATTTTGTTAGGTTTAAAAGCATGTAATGTGGTTTATATAAAAGGAAAGACTAATAAACCTCAAAGGGGGTTAACAAAGGAAAATTCATATAAATGGGTAGGTTATTTAGCTAATGTAGCTCGTAAGAAACAAAGAATGCCTAATCATTTTCATGATAATGCATGTGATAAAAATGTGGTCTTGAATAGAAAATCAAAGTAAAGTCAAGATGTACATGTCAGGTCACACATAATAAAAGATAGTGAGACTGATATGGATGCGTCAGTCTAATACGACTCAAAATTTCACTAGTTCTTTTTGTCTATCAATAATCATTACTCTTCTAAGGGTAATGCACTTCAACCAATCATAAAAGCAAAAGTACATGCTAAATTTTCCATGAAATTTTCTAGTCAATTCACACTCTAATTATGACTATATAATCTTAAAAAGTAATAGAAAATAAGAACATTTTTATTTTGTTTGTTTGATTTTGAAAACCGCCTAAAAAGCTATATAAGCAACAATTAAGCTAAAAGACATTCATAAAAACTAAAACCCCCACCCCCACCCCCACCTCCACACTTAAAACTTACATTATG
>JAOQMP010000208.1:15975357-15987077 GCA_027563575.1 Erythroxylum pedicellare
ATTAAAAACTATTAGTTGCTATGTACGAATCCAAATACAATAATTATGGATTGTATTAATGATTTTAGCAATGGGTTCACAATATAAACAATCTAATGATAACTAGAATACGATTATCCTTTGATGAATACCCAAATTGATTAAACAAAGGATAACATAAATATTTTTGAGAGAGAGATGCAACATTAAACAAAGATAAGATAAGCTTAGCCATGCATCATAGGTGTAGATTTCACCTTTGAACTGGTGTCAGGATGGTTAGCCTTCCATCTTCTCTATAAGTCTCCAAGAATCAACTTCCATAGCCTCCGTTCTTGTTAAAAACCCGAAGAGAAAATGGTGAAGAATCAGATCTATCTGTTGCTCTCTAGATTATTCTCAACCGTAACAACATATTGCTTTATACAATAGATAACTAGGTTAAATGGGACAACTGGCATCAAATTCACGATGGTGACTATATATCATGGGTATGAATGGTGTCTTACACTCGTGAGACACCTTTGCATGGGTGTGAGAGTGGGTGTGCAGTTGGTGTCATAGCTGTTAGACTTCTCATGATTGTGACATTTTTTGGTTTAGCCGTAAGTTGCTTCATTGCTTTATTCTTCACTTTAATACTCTATCTTGTCTCTTCTTCTTGTAATCTTTTTCTTCTTCTTTCTCTATGAAAACAATAGAGTATGAGTAGTGAGAAGATGGCTTAATAAGTATGCTTTCTGATAGTGGTAGGTTATATAATATTTTAATAAGTAGTTTAGTATGTGTTTAGTTATTAAATTGAATGATTAGTGCATGTTTAGGTTAAGATTGTGTTATTTAGTTAGAAATTTGTGTTTTGAGTTTTTTATGGGTTAGAGAATGCTATTGAGTTTAAATTTTGTGTATTTCCTTTATGTATTTCTTAGTGTTTTAGATCAAATATCGAAGAACAGAGAGAATTCAAAGGAAACCTGGAGCAAGGCCTAGGGCCACGATCGTGATAGAAGCATGGAGGGTCTACCATGATTATGACTCCTTCTATCACGATTATGATAGAGAGTAAAAATCAAATGCCATGATTATGGAACTATAGACTACAATCGTTGCCTGCAGAACAAACAACGAGGACAGCCTCCCAAATATGACTTATCGAAAGACATTTGGGATTTTTTGGACTCAAAAATACCCTAGGGTTTACCTAAAATGGAAAAGACTACATAAAGAAAAAGAAAGAACCCTAGGGTGAGCTCCAACATCTACCACTTTAGGAAAACTCTAAGAAGAAAGAAGAAGAAGAGAGAGAAGAGGAAGAAGAGGAGAGAGGAGGAGGCTTCTATGGCTACTACTTTCCCAAGCCATCCCGATCCTATCCAAATGACATTTTCTTTCTATATTGTTATTTCTTTTCTTTAAATTTTTAAGATGGATATGATGATGTTGATGGATATGGGATTGATGATGATATTCTAACTTTTTTTAGGGATTTAAACTCAATTCAACATTAATCTAGTTGTTTTGTGTTAATTCATTTGGGTGTTGTGATTATTTGTTATAACTTCATGCAACGGTAATAAATTGAGAGACTGAATCGAATTCAAACAATTAGGGTGGTTAATGAGAGTTAATTGACCTAATAGATCACACAAATAATCAAATTGGTAATTATTTGGAGAGAGATCTTGTGTGAGGATCTAGTTATTTAATAAAATGCTTAAAATATGATTAGGTTGTGGGTTGATTGATAATCAAGAGACTATATATTCGGTAATTCAAATTAATTAGGGTTTATCAATTAGGGCTTAGTGATTATAACTTAAGAGAGTAATCCAACCTTCGATAGTCTAAAATTGACACTACATTAACACAAAAGTGATTAGGTTAGCATTGATGATAGGATAAATCCCTTTCTCATAATTTGGTAATTTGTATTGTGTGATTTCCCATTGTGAATTTAGTGGTGCTCAATATTCAATTTCTTGCGTGTTAATTTAACAAATTATTTTTTTGTCAATCATCTTCACGTGTTTACTTTTCTGTTCATTTTTATTTTCATTTTAGTAATTCTTTAGGCCTTAGATAACTTAGAATTAGATTAGTTTGACAACTCATTGAGGGATCGACACCTCACATACTACACCTATGACTTGTGAGCTTGCAGTATATTGAGGATTTTAAATAGATTAAAACTTGCCTTAACAATTTCAGGTCACTTTAGCTCCTTTGCTTCCGAATTGTACTTAAAATCAAATATGAGATAAAGTGAGTGTCCCAAGAATTTTAAGAAATTAATCACTAAGTGTAATGAATTAAATGTATCAACACTTAAACATATATCAAGTTACCCCACACTTATCTTTTGACTGTCCTCAAGCAAGTCATCAAAATCGAAGTCACAAACTAAAAAACTTATTTATTTTCCAAATTTCCCAAGATGAGATAGTCATAAGTAAAGCTGAATGAATTTCAAAAACTATAGTAAGAACTCAATATTCAACACTTTTGCTTATAATCAATTAACATTCATCACCCTTAGAAATTGAGCAATCTAGAGGTAGACTTGGACAAAATGTGTTTAAACATGATATTTCCATGAGTATAGTCAAACATAATTCGTGATCATAACATTCCATAAATTTGCACATCATTTCATTTCTCCACCACTAAAAGTCACATGCATAATCATGAATCAAAGGACTTGTCTAAGGTTATAATGTGGGAAAAGGTAAGGTTAGATGTATTTTGGGTAAGTTAGAATAAAAGCCATCAAGCTAGTGAAGCAAAAGTAACACTCAATAAGATATCAAGCGCACAAGCTACATTCTTTTATAATTGGGTACCATTAGCTATGATGAATGCAACAATTTCACTTTACAGTTCAAATTCAAGCTCTCATACCATAAATCACAAGAAGCATAACCAACTAAAAGGAATCACTCATATAATCAATGATAACAATAACTATAAGGAATGATCCTTCTAAAATAACACCCAACTCACAAGCAACAGACTCACATTACCCATTCAATACAACTTTATGAGGAAAAAGTACAAATGAATAACTTTGTAAAACATATGCATTTCCTCCTTGATACTTTTATTTAAACATATTTTTTCTTTTTCTTTCCCATTTTTCTTTTTCTTTTTCTCTTTTTCTCTTTTTTATAAAAAATTTGAAGGAAACTACATTCACATGGGAATTTTATTAATATGACATAAAATAACATCCCACCAATTATAACCAACTCACGTATATGCATACCCCCACACTTATACTCTTGTACATTCATAATCATTATCAATCAACAAATGCTCCACTAGCTTTAAGGCTTGGGTAGGACATTTGATTGAGTTTAAAAGCATGTAATGTGGTTAGTACAAAAAGAAAGGTTAAAAATGCTAAAAAATTAACAAAGGAAATTTTATATCAATGGGTAGGTTATTTGGCTAATGTAACTTGTAAAAACAAAGAATGCCTAATGAATTTCATGTTAATGCTTGTGATAAAAATGTGGTCTTGAATAGAAAATCAAATAAAAGTCAGGATATACATGGTATGAAGCTCATACATAACAAAAAGACAATGAGAATGATATAGATGTGTCAGTCTAATAAGGCTCAAAATTTCACTGTCTTTTGCCTACCACTAGTTAATACTCTTCTAAAGATAATGCATATTGTGCAATCACAAAAGCAAAAGTACATGCTAAAGTTGCCATGGATTTTTCTAGTCAATTCACACTGTAATTTTGACTATATAGTCTTTAAAAAAATAGAAAAAGAGACAAAAATTTTCGATTTTGTTTGTTTGATTATGAAAACCCCCTAAGAAGTCACATAAGAAATAATTAAGCTAACAAACATATATAAAAACTATGATCAAACTAAGATCCGAACCGTTACATTAAAAACTTACATTGTCTCTAATGTAACATCAAATTTTAAGAAATTGAGCATTTAACAAAAATAGAAAATGCAAAAATATAAATAAACAGAAATTAACTTCCCTTAGGTTGCATCTCAAGCAACGCCTTTGTTTATCGTCTTTGGCTTAACTCCATGTTGCTCTCATCAAGAGACAAAATTTTCATCTCTAAGAATCACAACTTTGGCCTTTTCCACTTGACCTTTTTCCGAGCAAAGCTTGAGTTGATGACCAATTACTTGCAATGTCTTCCCTATTTTTAAAGTTTTAATCTTTATTGCACCATAAGGAAGAATAATAGTTAGGATCGAGCCAATAAGGATGACATTTATATGGAAACAATTTATATTTATCATAATAAAGAAACACTTTTTGACCAGATAAAGCTTTTTAGAGAGACACTAAAAACTTTGGTCTTCTGTTCATGGAAATTGCTTCTTGTTTATTTGTATGTTTCTGCTTACAATCTTCCTTCACTAAAATGTCAATCACATTAATTGCAAAAACAGAGTGGTCATTATAGGAGTGCTTATTGATACCAAAAATATTGAAATGAGTAACTTCCCCATCAAATTCCATCATAAGAGTACCCTCATGAACATTGATCTTAGTGGAGTTCATATTGAGAAATGAACTCCCTAGTAAGATAGGTATTAGGTTATGGAAAGTTTCATCATTCATATTAACCACATAAAAGTCAACAGGAAATATTAGCTCATTTACTTACATAAGAACATCCTCAATCACTCCATCTGGATAAGAATTAGAACGATCAACCAATTGTATGGTAACACTAATTTCTTTTAATGGCCCTAACTTTAAATAAGCATACATGTAACTAGGCATAACATTAATAGATGCTCCTAATTCTAGCATGGCTTGTTTAATCTCAGTATTACCAATTTTACAAGGAATAGTAAATATGCTTGGGTCCTTACACTTAGAAGGTATTTTTGTTTTGAAAAATATAGAAACAATTTCACTAATTCTAATCATTTCATTACTTCTTAACTTTCGCTTGTTCATACACAATTCCTTAAGGAATTTTACATAACTCGACACTTACTTGATCGTTTCTAATAGTGCAATGTTCACTTGAACCTGTCAAAAGTCCACTTAGATCTCTTTATCCTTATCCTCCATATTTAACTTTGCTAACCTCTTTTCATTAATTAGGAAGTAAATATGTAGTTAGTCAAGCACATTAGAATTATTACAGTTAATGAGAAATATAAAGAAAATGTAAAGATTGGAAATAGTGGCTTGATTTTATTGAATAATGATATGTATATATACAATTATAAGATCAAATTATTCATTCAATCAAATATTTTAAATCTAGATAGATAGTTTATTCTATAGGGTTTATTGCCAATTCAAATTATTTACAAAGTTAAATAGGAATATGATTAGATGATCACAATCAAATAATTAATTGATTGATTCTTCTAATATGCCCCTTCAAGATAAAACTCATATAAAGAGTCCAATCCTAGTCTTCAAAAATTAAGAGTGCTAAAAAAGGCTTAATTAAGAAATCAACTAATTGATTGTCTAAGGTCACACAAGTAACATATAAAGCATCACTTTATAATTCATCCACAATAAATGATAATCAATCATAACATGCTTCTTTCATGAATAGCTATAGGATTAGAATATAGATTAGTTACTCCAACATTGTTACAATAGATAACTATACTAATAAGAATATAAACCCTAAGCTCAGTTAGAATAGAAAAAATCCAACGTGACTCAATTATGGAAATGATATAGTGGTATTCATCTTTAGTCTAGGAGTGTGTAACTATGCATTGTTTCTTAGAGGACCATAATATCGTATTGCAACCATGATAAATGGTATAAGAACTAATAGAGGTGTAGTCATCCTTATTATTAACCTAATCATCATTTGATAAAGGCATAAAGAGATATAGATGTCTGATGGATTAAGGCCGGATGATGATTAATTGTACCAAAAATATAACAAAGTAAGTGTTTGATAACATTTGAATAATTAGTAATAGGTTGATCTATAAATTGATACAAATTATTAACAAAAATGTAATGTCAAAGTGAGTGAGACATGTGTAATTGAATATTACCAATAATTTTTCTATACTAACATATATCTGTCAATGCAAATCCAAAAAGAGACATAATTAAACCATTAGAAATAGTAGTAATTTAAAGACCAAAATTGTGGGTCAAATCACCCAGAACTTTGATATAAATTACTTTCTAAGAAGATAAATAAAATATTGAATTGTAGTGGCATTACATCTACTAATGATTATGTCATCAACATACATAAGGAAACATATTAAGTTACCTTTAATGTTAATGAAAAAGAGTGATGTTTATAAAAAATTCATATATTTAACATAGTATTTTGCTATATGTACTATCTAAATTATATTGTTTTAGGTAATGGAGAAAGAATTTTTTTGAGGAATGACAAAAAAGGAGGAGATTTGAAGTAAAATATAAAGAAAGAATCACTTCTGGCTTTAACATAAAAGGTGGAAAAAGTTAAGGTGTTGCAATATTTTTCACTTTTTTTATTTCATACCTTAGCTTTCGTTAAGATTAGGAGCCTCTCATGTAAGGAGAGAATAACACATCTAAAGGTCATTTTCAACAGAGAGATATCAAAAGTCATTTTAAAAAAGTAGTCACCAATAGAGGACAGGGGATTTCAATTAAGAGATACCTTAAAATTAGTTCTTTTTTCCTTTCCACTACTTTTTAAAAGGATGATATGAACACTTTCATATGTAGAATTGAAACATAGTGGCTTTTTTTATGTTTTGATTCAATTTTTAATAAAGGTTTCCATACTGTGATTTATATATTTTTCTTTGTTTTTAATCATATACAAGATGGGGTTTGGGTCTAATTTTATCTATAAGTAGACATAGTATAGAGAACATAAATATATAAAGGATTTAATAGGGATCTAAATAAAGACCTAAATGCTCTTTTTAGTATAAAGGTCACTTTTTGTAGGGTTTAAAAAATTAGTGCATTTTGAGATAATTTAATTAGATCGGGATGTTAATTAATCAAGTTAGGAATATATGTTTATACACTGAGAGATGACAGATCATTTCATTAGGAAAGGTCACAAGTTCAAATAATATAATTCCTATAATTGAGTAATCAAACAAGATGAAGTTAAATAAACTATTTATTTTTTAATATTCAGATTATCATTTATTTGAAAAATGGAATATTTATTAACTCAAAATGAGAATAAAGTATGTACAAGTACAATGACAAGAACTAGCTATAAGAGAAATAAGTATAGCTCAACCATTATAAAGGTAACCAATACATTTCAATCTACAAAATTACAACATTTTTAGTTGAGGACCATTCTCTATCTTCTTCTCGTTATTGCATTCATTCTCTCTAAAACTTAGATTTATAAAATTTCCTTTATCCAGTAACATACCTTGTGATCTAACTCATCCATTTTAGAACTATTGAACAACCTCTTGTTCCTTTCTCTCAAAATGGAATAGACTGAGGTAGTTATCACCATATAATGTCAAAATGATCTCCTCCCTTTCTTCCAAAATGTTTATTAGAGTATGCAAGTATATTAATCCACCCCTAGTAAGGACATTGCAACCCTATTAACATCCTGCACCAAATAGCTCTCGTATGATCACATTGAAAGAATAGATGATTGATTGACTCATAATGCAACTTGTAGGCCAAGTAAAAAATGGTGCCTTAAGCATCAAAGCTCCTTTCTAAACAATGTTGAACTAGTCAACTTTAGGTTGTTATTAAGTAATGGCTTTAAGGCAACTTTAATTAGTGAATTAACTTCCTTTGTTAGGCAACCAATAAAAACTATCTTGTCTTGGAGAGTCAGGGGAATATTTAGTAAATATGATCTAGATAAAATTCATTAACCCACTTAGACCAAAGGTATTCCTTATCAGTGAACAATCTTGAAATTCTTTTAGCTAAACAAGGTTTAAGTCCTCTGCAGTGAAGTAAGCCCCACCAAACCTCTTTAACTAGATCCAAAAACCCCTCCTTATGAATAAGGAAATTAAAGAACCTAAAAGGGGCATTGTGAAAAAATTGATAATTAGATGCACTAACCTCCATGTATGAGTGATAAGAGCATATTAAGGGATAAAATATGCAACAAAAAAAAGACATTGATTAGTCCATTGTTGATTAACTAGCACCTTATCAAGTTTTCTCTTAGTAAAGCTCGTAGCTTATTTCTTATTGGACCAGGAAAAATGAAAATCCACATACCTCAAATTAAAAAGTTCGAGCAAGCCTTAAGAGTATTCCAATTATTTTCCTAGAGTATTAAGGTTAAGTTTATCCCCAATGATTTATACGCACTTAAAAAACAATTAAAACTGCTAGCAATAATCCAAGGGTTCACTATAGAAGATTTGATAGAAATCAAACACTCATATAATTTGGATCTTTGAAAAGAAAAATTAGAAACGTATATGATAGTAAATTTGAAAATTTGGGAGATTATATTCATACATACTATATGTATAAATTGATCTAAGCTATAATGTGTTATTGCCTAAAACTTGTCTCTATCATATGCAAAAACTATCTTAACATTGTAATGGTCTTGTTAATTAGAACCAAATTTCCAATTAGAACCTAGAAACCTTATGGAATTCTGTAGCTTATTAGCTTTAATATGAGTTTTCAAAAAACTTAAAAAGACATATTTCTTTTCCAATAGTAAGTCTTTTATTGAATGTTTTTTGTGAGGATCATTCATTCCTCTAATGTTTCGAAAAATCATAACAATAATAATGAGTGAATTACTAGCCCCAGAGTGAAATTTTCCATTAGGCTCATATATAAGGCTCATTAGTAACTTGGCATTCTTCCTCAGACATTAGATCCTCCCTCAAGGTCTCTACAGCTATTCCTTTATCAGTATCCTACTTCGTTTGATCACTATTACTATCTTCTTGAACTAGAACCATGTCCACTAGTTTGGCAGTCTCAATAGAGTCCCTAGTTCCTTCAGAAGGCAACTAGTTTCCTTTATTTTTTACCAAGTCTTCTTGATCTTTAATCCTTAGAACCCATTAATTCTTGATATTTACTTGTTCTAAACACTTTATATATTTCTTTCCACACTCTTTTGCTTAATTGAGGTTTCCTGATCTTAGCTTTAACTACCTCTCCAAATTCATTAAGCTTCATCACAGGAAGCAACTCAAGCAATTCATCTTCAATTCTGACTTCTAATAGCATATTCTCTCAAAATTAACAATAGAAGAGTCAAATGCTAATGGTTTACCCACTAAGCATGCAAAAAAGCTTAAACAATCCAAAGTTTAATATTTAAGAGGGACATTATGGAAATTAATCTAAATGGGAGAGATTTCTATACCATTTCTGCCTAATTCCATATCTTGAACCCACTTCTAAACAAGCAATGGTTTTCCACCAATATGTAATGGACCTATTTCCATGATTGAAGAAAAGCTTTGCTCATCCCCAAATTTGAAGATGAAGGAATCCTCTCTAGTCAGAAGTTCCTTCTCTAAACCTTGTTTCCCCATTTAGAATGGGCCTATGGATGAACCTGTGGGAATGAGAGACTTTTGTTTATGAAAAAACTAATTAATCTATATGACCATGCTCTGACCCCTATTTGCAGAAGCTCCTCATAAGGAGAGACATTTCAATTCAAAAAGGTGCACTAAAAAAACTTAGGCCTCTATAGAGGAGCCTCAGTTGATGTTATACTTTCCATGATCTAAGAGCCGTTTTAGGATTTCTCGGAATCCTACCTCTCCCTTTACTCGCATCTAAGGAGTTTTGAATGGATGGAAACTCTAAGTTGATAGGTTACTGGCATTTAGTTGGACCTCTAGGTAATGGAATAGGTCAAGCAGTCTCTAATGTTGATGATTTAAGTTGATGGTAAATTAAGTTTAAGTTTTTAGATGGATTTATGAATGTGATTTTTAGAACGTATAGTCATCGTATAGGTATTAATGGGTGGTATTAAAGGAAGTAAATCTAGAAAAAGTTGTATGAAAAGAGAGGATTTTTTGTCTGGATTACTAGTAGAGAAATTATATTCATATTTATATATGAGATTAAAGTATATTCATATCTATATATAAGAGGGGTAAGATGAGAAATGTCATAAAGAGATAGAAAGGGATCTAATGCGTGAAACTCTCCACTATTATTAGAGTAAAGATTAACAATGGAGTGTTTAAATTTATTTTATATTAATGTTTTGAAGTGAGAATAAACATCATAAATATGAAATTAACTTAAGGGGTAATACCATATATAATGCTTAAAATGATCAATAAAAATGTCAAAATTACTTAAAATCATCAACAGAGTAAATAGGAGAGGTCCAAAAACTATACAATATGATTTGTAAAAGATGAGATAAAATAGTTATAAATGTAAAAAGGGAATTTTGTGACTTATATATTTCAAACACATGTTACAATGAAAATTTTAAGACATAAAATAAGATAAAGAAAATGTGAAAAAGAAATACTAAAGAATAGAAGGGAATGGGTGATCTAATCTAGAGTGCCATTTAGATAAAGCAGTTTTGATATTGGAAAAGATAAAGGAGTTAAGAAAGATAAATTTGGAGAGGAGGTTAGTCACACATAGATGGAGTTAAGAAAGATAAATTTGGAGAGGAGGTTAGTCACACATAGATGTCGTCTTTAGTTTTTCATATCAAAAGGATTACCCATATGCTTGGATCTTTGATATAAAAAAAATAGTGGGTAAGATTTTAATGGAAATGTCATTATTATAAAAAATTTGATAAATAGAAGATTGTTTTCATAATTTTCAAATTAAAAGATATGGATAGGCATAGGAAGAGTGGTAGAATCAATATGGGAAATTGAAGAATTGAGCCATTTTTACAATAATAATGTTAGAGTAGTGCTCTAAAGGCAATCACCTTTAACACTTTTGTACAAACTTTACTTTGATTAATAAGGCGAAAGGTAATTTTTCATTAATTTGATGTTCATTTATATATGAATTGATGTTGGTTTATATATGAATTGATGTTGGTCTTAAATCAAATTAATGAAGTCCATGATATAAAATATAGCTTGAAGAAAATCTTGATCATATCATAATAATGAGATTCTTATCATGTGCAATTATGTTAGTATCTAAATAATCACTAGTCATAGGATTAATAAGACAGGACATTATTAATTCGGATAGACTAGCGCACGTTATACTCCTTCGTTTGATGAAGCAGTGGATCTCACAAACTGTAAGTATGAGATGTTTAGAGTTAACATGTGGATGTTTACTAAGAGTAGTAAATACATCGGATGACCCGCTACGAGATTATCATATAGCTCCATCAAATGTCAATGATTAATCTTATCATAGCAATGGTGAAAATATCCTTAGACTTGAGGTGCTTAAGAATATCTTGGATACTGATCTTGTGCTTTAACATCATTCCTTGTTACCTCAAGACAAGGTCGCTCTTAGGGTGGTGATTAGGTACAATTATTGGTATTCAAAGGTATTTGGGTAATCAATAAAGGATTCACCACTCATAATAAAGGAGATGATACCCACGACCTCTTTTTGGGGTCATTACTCAGGAGCCTTTGGCCAAAGCAATTATATGTCATGAAGAGAGTCTTCAATGATACATAGAGTAATGAGATTCCTATGAAAAGAGTTAACATCACTTAGACTAAATATGACATATTCAGTCTAATGGGGGTTAACACATAACCCATACTCCGAACCAAATGGGGTCTAGTATGGTGAAAGGATGAAT
>JAOQMP010000208.1:15989735-16004595 GCA_027563575.1 Erythroxylum pedicellare
ATTAATTATATACAATTTATTATTAATAATATAAAAATATTATTATTAGGGTAAGGAGAAATAATATTAATAATATAAAAATATAAAAGGGGTTAGGGTTAGAAGAAATAATTGGTATTAAGAAAAATTATTGAGAGTATATTAAGTAGTATGTATTTATTAGTTTACTTTCTATCCTAAATTCTCCAAATTGAAGATTTCTTATTTTCACTGTTTAGAATGGAATGGAACGTAATATAAAACCTTCTACTTTCATCCAATTCCGTTCCATTCTATTATAAAACTCTCAACCAAATAATAAAAGTATGTTATGTTCTATCTTATTTTATTACTATCCCTTCGTCTAAGTCGGACCTATGGATTTGTTTGAATAGTGTATAGTGGTGAAATAGTGGCTAAAGTTGCAAATGAGTTTAAGAGTTATTAAAATATTAAATGCTAGGATTTTATTTAAATTTTAAATAAAATATTAAAGAGCTTATAATAATCTGATATTTCCAAACTCCACTTTATTGTGAAATTTCAGACTGAGTGATGATGATATAATAATTAGAAGCATTTTCTTTTGACCAAAATTAAAAACCTGTAAATATTATTTGAATTAAAATATTTACTTAAAATAACTAAACAAAATATAAAATATATTTAAATTTTTTAATATTATTTATATTACATGTCATTTAATTTAAAACAATTCAAATTTTAAAATTTACTAATTAATATATGTACTTTATTGACAGACTATATATATATGTATAACTTTTCAACTGAAGACTTCACGTTTCCGTACCGAACCTTTCAATTGAAGTCTGAACTCTGAAGACTTCACTTCATCTGTCCGTACTCTCCGTTCCCATTTCTCGTCGCAATTAAACCAGACTTCTTCTCAACAACATACTTGCACTCTTGTTGCATTCTGCTCTATCGCGATGTTTCGTGGTGAGGATGAGTCCTACATTCTCAATATCATAACCCTCGGATTTTCTATGGGTGTTACTTCCGGGATTGTTGGCTTGACTCATGGGGAAGGCGGCGCTGGAACTAGTAAAGACGGGGAAGAGTTGGATCTTTACAAAGCAAAAACTCTCGGCATTTCTATGGGAGTTGACTTGACTCCCCATATAGCTTCAACCAATGGGGAAGACGGCGCTGGAACTAGTAAAGACGGGGAAGATATGGATCTTGATAATGCAAAAAAAAAAAAAAAAGCTTGACAAAGACAAAAGAGAGCTTGGAAAGAAACTGAAGAAGTTGAATGAAGATCTGATTCGAGTTAGACAAGCCTTTAGCAGATACGAAAAAGTCGATGACTTGTCTGTCCACTTATTCGGGGAGCTTCAATCCAAAGCCCAAGATCTCCAACGCATTTTCAAGAATAGGCGGTTGGCCACTAACGCCCAGAGTGACGAGGCTCTTCTTCTTCGTCTATTTTTTGCTCACATCGATGAGATAGGTAAAATATCTTCCAAGTTGGGCAAGCGCTTTGAGAAACATGGGCACGTTAGAGTGGATAGTGCTTCCAGCTTGATAGACTACCTTGTCAAACAACCTGCTTACGAAAAATTTCGTCCGTCCGAGATCAAGGAACAGGTTGAGGGATGTTTTAAGGAACTCGATGACGAATCCCGGCATCGTTTGTTCTGCTTCTCAGTTTTCCCAGAGGGTTCTATTGTGAGGAAGCAAGTGCTAATTCACTGGCGGATTGGAGAGGATTTGTTCAAGTCTGAAGGCCCAGAATTTCATGCTGATGAGATAACTGATGAGATACTGAGTAATTACTGTGATAGGGGTTTTATAGAGCCTGCGATGGGGGAGGGGAAAGTAATTGGGTTTAAGATGAATCCTGTGATTCGTTATGTTGTTATTTACCTTGCAGACCGAGAAGGGCTCATGGATTTTGATTTCTCCGGGAGACCGACTGCGAAATTTTCAAATAGCAAGAGGGCGTGCTTGGTGAACACTAAAGAGGGGACTAAAGAGGGGGAAACTAAAGAGGCGGGTGGCACTAAAGAGGGAAGTAATTCTGTAGGAACTAATGAAAATTGACAATATAGAATCCAAGTTTCACAAACCACAACTCTGCACTCCCACTGTGACAAATTGTAAATTCATTATTCTAGCTTGTAAATACACATGGTATTTTTACACCTTCTCTCTCTTTTCATGTTTGTCAGTAGTTTGTTCCGTACAACTTTTTCATTGTAAATCTTGTATATAAACTCCACAGCATAAATGACATAACATGAGAGTTTTCTTTTCCAAAATTCTCTGTCTTCGTTCTCTACATGATATCAGAGACACAGGCTCTTGATATACAATGATCAACAAACGTGAGAGAAATTTGAGCACCTTTCAAACACAACTTAATATAAACAACGATGAGAGTAAATCATATGAGTTCTCTGCTTCAGAAAACCCAAGTGCTATCCTAATAATGACGTTGTTAGACGAGACGAACTATCTCTCATGGAGTAGAGCAATGATTATTGCTCTAAAAGCGAAAGATAAAATAGGCTTCGTAAATTGCTGCTGCAAGGAGCCAGAGAACAACTCAACCCTACAAAAAAATGGAGAATAACTCATAATATGGTAATCTCATGGCTTTTAATCTCTATGGTTAAGGATTTAGCGAAATCGTTTCTTATAGTCACCATTGCTAGAGATCTATTGGAACAGTTGAGGTCTAGGTATGGCGAGAGCAACAGACCTCAAATCTACCAATTAATGCAAGAAATCAGTAATCTAAGATAGGGAAATGAATCTGTGATGAATTATTGTTGATAATACCCACATATGAGTGTCTCATATTGGAAAAAGAGGGGAAAGAAGACTAACATATAAGCCTAGTAGGCTACTCCACTTATTGCCAATTGATTTTAGAATGAAACCTCACTTGAGCTTGTATGTGGTCTAACTTTCTTTCTCGTGTGGGCCTGTAGGCCCATTGCAAAGTTCACAATTATTTCACAAAACTAAAGCGACTTTGAGACAATTTAAGATGCGTTATGCCTTATAGGAGTTATATGTATAAGGATGGTAAACTTAACAGTGTTATGGAAGATAACACTAAATTGGTTCAATTTTTTATGGGGCTTAGAGAGGAATACGGGAGTGTAGTGAGTCAAGTAATGTTGAATGATCCTCTGCCAATTGTGAATAAAGCATATTCCATTATTCTTACCGTTGAGAAATAGAGAAATGTTGATGGACTGCCTACAAATGAGATAGGACAGATGAATGTAGCTTTTGCAGCAAAGCCTATCGGAAATAGAAAGACAGAAACCAGAGAGGGGTTTTCGATAAACAGAAAAAGGAGTTATGTGAGGAAAGAGGACAAATATTGCACTCACTGCTATGAGAAGGGACACATAGTGGATACATGTTTCAAGATCCATGGAGAACCCGAATGGTTCAAGGAACTGAAGCATAAACACGCAAGAGAAAGAAATGGCTATGCTGGAGCAGTAGCTGAGAGTCCTATTGAAGCTGGGCAGAGGAGTTCAAATAGTGAAAGTATCGAACAAGAGTCCCAATTATGTGTTTTGAGCAGACAGGTTTAGGAATTGATGAGTCTAGTCAAGGGAAAAGGTATTAATGAAGTCAATCACGTAGCTCTTAACAGCTACGCAAGTATGCATTCTAACCATAATGATAATGTTAGCTCCAAGTATGAATGTATTTCATGGATAGTGGATTCAGGTGCATCAACCCATTTGACTCACAACCAAAACTTACTTAAAAACACTGACCTTACACCTGATGTTTGCCCTATGACGTTACCTAATGGCTCATTCAAATTCGTCACCCAAATAGGAAGCGTAACATTAACTGATTCAATTCAATTAGAATACGTTTTGTACATTCCTACTTTCCACCACAACCTTCTGTCGGTTTGCAAACTTGCTAAGGAAAATGACTTAGTTGTTATATTTATATTAAACAAAGTTGTGTTCTAGGACTCGAGGACTAATTCCATTATGGCAAGTTACGATGGAATTGGGGGCATTTTACAGGCTTAAATCTCATCACCAAACTCGAAGAAAGGTCCATCTTTGCAATTCTATGTCAACAAACATTTTGTTTGTAATGCTATTGATACTTTTAGTTTATGGCATTTTTGAATCGGTCACATATCCACTAAGGTCTTAGAACATTTGCATTTTCGCCACTTTAAGCTGCCAAATGACTTCTTTTGTGAAACATGTCCCTTAACAAAACAAACACGGAAATCATTCGAAAAACATGTTATAATAGTAACCAAACCTTTTGAGCTAATTCATATGGACCTTTAGGGCCCGTATGGAACAAAAGCCCTTGATGAATCCACGTATTTTTAACCATTGTGGATGAATTCAGTAGAGCTACTTAGACTTTCCTTTTAAGTAGGAAAGCCCAAGTCCACCATACAATCAGCCTTCTTATTTCAATGATCAAAACTCAATTTAGCCAAAAAATCACAAAAATACGAACAAATAATGGAACCAAGTTTGTTAATACTTCCAACCAACAATTATTTGAGTCAAAGGGAATTATCCACAAAAAAACATGTGTTTATATACCCCATTTATTGTAGAACGTAAGCGTAAACACGTACTCCAAATAACTTGAGCCTGTATGTTTAAAGCCAACTTACCAAAAGAGTTTTGGGGGGCTGCTATCTTAACCGCAACTCACATCATAAATCGCCTACCAATCAAAATTTTATCTTGGGAAACACCATATGAAAAATTATATCTTCAGCCACCCAATTACGATCATATTAGGACTTTTGGATGTTTATGTTATGCAACAAACATAAAACCCCACAAATAAAAATTAGAACCCAAGGCCATGAAATGTTTACTACTTAGATACGCGACCGACAGAAAGGCTTATAAACTACTCGTAATTGATATGCGACAAATAATATTTAGTCAAGATGTTATTTTTTATGAACATTTATTCCCTTACAACAAATCAGAAACACCAAAAAAGGACAAACCCATTTTTAAACCTCAAAGCCCTCACACTTCTTTTAACCCAAAAACATCACAAGGTTCAAATATACCACACTCAAACCTACCCAACCCTACTATACTAGATCCAACAGCAACACCCAAAATTCCAAATCAGGAATCTTCCTCATGTTCATCTTCCTCTTCACCATAGCCACCGACCTACCCTCAACCACCACTCTTTCCTACTCGATTCAGTACCAGATAAAGAAAAAAACCTGTCAAATGCCTCTTTTGTTGCTGCCACATTAGACCAGTTCGAAGACACGACCAAAATAAAATTCTCCAATCACCACACTACTTTTTTAACAAATATATCTATTAACCATGAACCGTTTTTATACAATATTGCTAAACACGACCCATTATGGATTGAGTCAATGCTGGTAGATATCGAAGCTCTGGAAAATAACGAGACTTGGGTTCCAGCTATTTCACCTGCAGGGAAGAAACCTTTGACAACGAAGTCGGTATATAGAATAAAGTGTAAACCAGATGGCTCAGTTGATCAACGAAAAGCTTGACTCATGGTGAAAGGTTTCAAGTAAACCATCAGGGTTGATTACTTTGGTATTCTCACCGGTTACCAAAATTACAACCATTCAAACCTTACTTACAGTAGCCGTAGCCAACACGTGGCCTGTTCATCACTATGACATCAACAACGCATATTTACACGGGCACATCGAAGAAGAAATCTACATTGTTCCACCACAAGAGTATAATAAAACCTAGCTAGAAGAGGTTCTACAGTTACAAAAATCACTTTACGGCCTCAAACAGGCAGGGAGGCAGTGGAACAAGGAGATCACTTCGACTCTAATGAATTTTGGTTTCATTTAGAAGGAATCGGACCACTGTCTTTTCAAAAAAGGTACCAATGATAACTTCGTTGCTTTGGTTATTTACATCGATGATGTGTTAATTACAAGTCCTTCTAAAGAATTGATTTGTGATGTTAAGCGATTCCTGAATAGTGCGTTTACAATTAAGGACATGTGTAATGCTAAGTATTTTGTTAGAGTAAAGATTGCTAGATCACAGAACGAGATGTTATTATCTCAACGGAAATATATACATGACATTTTAGCTGACATAGAATTGACAGAATTGCAACCTACCAATGTTCTCATGGCTCAGAGTACCAAACTTGACATTGATGATGGCCCCTTATTGACTGATCCTGAGAAATATAGATGGGCTATCAGTCAACTCCTATATCTGAATTTCACTCGTCTTGACCTTGCTTTCGCCACTCAACAGCTTAGTCAATTCACTGCTACACCCTGTGATTCTCATTGGAAAGCCTTATTACATGTTTTATGGTACTTATCGGGGACCATGCCAAAAGCCCTGGTCTATTCAATCATAACTACCCCTTCACTCCATGCTTTCTCATATGCTAACTGGGCAGGTTGCAAATTCACCAGGAAGCCTCTAACTGGATTCTGCATATTTTTTATTCATCCTTAAACTCGTGGAAGACTAAGAAACAGCTCACGGTGAGCAGATCATTAGCAGAAGCTAAATATAGGAGCATGGCCAGCACCTTCTACGAAATCAAATGGCTTAGCTTCATTCTTCGAGACCTACAGGTCATTTTTCCACTTCCTATTCCTCTCCGATGTAACAATATGGCTGCTGTGCACATTTCCACAAATCTCGTATTTCACGAACGCACTAAGCACCTCAACATTGATTGCCATGTAGTTCGCAATGCTATTTGTGATGGATTCATTCAAACAATACACTTATCTTCCAAGTATCAATTAGCATATGTCTTCACTAAAGCTCTCCCGAGGCACACACTCTCTGCTATTCTTGTCAAGTTGGGGTTACTTACCTTCCAACTTAAGGAGGGGCTGTAGAATCCAAGTTTCATAAATGATAACTCCCGCACTCCCACAATGACAAATTGTAAATTCATTATTCCAGCTTGTAAATACACGCGACATTCTTGCATCCTCTCTCTCTTTTCACGCTTGTCAGTAGTTTGTTAGAGAGTTTGTTACATACATCTTTTTCATTGTAAATCTTGTATATAAACCCCACAACACAAAAGATATGATAAGAGAGTTTTCTCTTCTAAAATTCTCTATCTTCATTCTCTAAAGATAATCCCAAAAAGGTGCTAAGTTTATTCTATGTCAGCGGAGACTCTCATATCTTTAAAGCACAATGATTCTCCAGCATTAGAAATGTTAAAATCATTTGTTTGGGAAGGTGGGAATTGAAAGGTAAAGAAGAAGACAATCAAAAGGAATCTAAAGGTAAACAAGAAGACATTCAAACATGCCAGAGAGGAGATGATGAAGTGCTCAGACCAAGCAGTAGTAAATCTCCCACTGATGGAATTAAGTTCCTGTAGGGTCTCAAGTATATGAAAGATAAAGAAGAAGACATTCAAAAGGAATTGGGTAGTAAATCTCCCAGTTATGGGATTAAGTTCCTGCAGGGTCTCAAGTATTTGAAAAATCTCAAGTTTCTTAGCCTTGAAGGATTCAGTAAGATAAGTGAGCTTCCAATTTCTGCTAGTTCACTTAAGAATCTTATCGTTTTGAATATTAAAGACTGTGACCTTTTAGGAGCACTTCTAAATGATATAGGGTTGCTCAAAAACCTAACATACATGGATATTTTCGGGTGCCAAGGTCTGAAATTCATTCCCAAGGGGCTCAAGCAACTAACGGCGCTCCAAGTCCTAAAGGGGTTTGTTACTAATGATTGTTATGAAGGCAGATTGGTATGTAAACTTGATGATTTAGTAGGATTGAAGCAGTTGAAGAAACTGAGCGTCATCATTCTCTAGAGAACACCCAAACATCTGTTTGCTCTGAAGTGTTTTCCTTCTCTAAAAATACTTAGAATATCACGAGACAAGAAAGTCGATGGAATTAACAGAGTGGATAGTAGCATGCAATGACTTCCCCCAGGTCTGGAGAAACTTGACCTCTGGAGAATTCCAACTAACGCGATTCACTTTCAGGTAATGCCTGAAAAGCTTAAGAAGCTTTATATCATAGATGCAAATCTCTTCGATCTATATCTTAGTCCAGCGGACTTGAGGAAACTACGTCTCCAAAGCTTGCCTTACTTTCGGGTTCCACCATCCAGTAAGTTCCTGTTATTTTTAATGGAATTTTCTCAAATATACTTCTTCTGTTTTAAAGTAAAAGACAATAATCAATTTGCTTTCCTTTTTCAGCCTCTTGATGGTTTATTTAGAGTCCTTGTAGCAACAAGATTTGCCGGATCATCTTTGCCTCCATTACAAACTATAGGGGCACCTCCTACACAAACTCCTTATAATTCAAGTAAACAAGCAGTGCCTTGTGATTTCTTCCAGAAGGGCCTCTGCTTGAAAGGCGATAGATGTGCTTTCTTGCATGGACCAACTACTTCTAGCAATAAAGTTTCACAAACCAATGTAGCTACTTTCAGTTCTGAAGCCCAGCCTAAAGGCAAGCATTTTGGTGGTCTTCAAAGGCGCATTGGAGAGCAGACTATACTCTCAAAGGCGGCGAACGTGCATATAGGAGCTAAACCGACACCAAAAGCAGGAGTTGCTCTACTGAGAAATAGTACTGGTGTTGAGAGAAATACATTGAAAGAGAAACTAGTTGACGTGCTCCATAGAATTGAAAGATGTAAAAAAATTTAGATTCAAGGAAGGAAGAAGAGGATAGATTCGAATTAACGCATACTAAATCTAATATGTAGGGTTTCAAATTTACCTACTAGACCTTATGAAGAACTTGTCTCGAGTAACCTAGATAACGGGTAAAGAACAAATTAAGAAAGTTGGTAGGATCAAAATCACGCTACAATATGATTCAATTGATAAGTGAGTTTAATTCATAAGTTGAAAAGAACAAGAGGGTTTTTTGCTCTCAATATGGTCGACAACTCACAGAAAACAAATATGATTAAAGTTTTCTTCCAAAAATCCGAAAACATAAATATTTATACCTAGGCTTAATGGTAAAAGACTTAGGCCTAAAATAAATGGAAGCCCAAAATAGAATTATAACTTAAAACAAGTCTAAAACACGTCTAGGCCTGGCCTAGCGAGCTCCTAAGTCTGATCATGATGTGCAGCCCAGCACAATGGTCTTCAAGTACCAAGTGAGTCCGATCCAAGGATTTGAGATAAATGAATCAATTTGGGCTGTGATTCAGATTGCTCTCCTCCAATAGATTTGGAGCGCTCCATTCTCTCCACAAATTGGCCCACATGCACGTTTGAATATGGGACACCAACAGTGAAGGACTTTGAGTTATTCGGTCCTAACTTTAGACATAGGTCTAACTAGAATGACAAGCTCACCTCCGTCATGCATGCCATCTCTATGGTGATCCTTACTTCTGCTCACATCAGTCCCTCCCTCCTCAAGAAGATTCGTCCTCGAATCTGAATCCATATCAAAAGGAGAAAGATCAGTAATATTAAAAGTTGCAGAAACAGAATACTCACCTAGCAGGTCAATCTTGTAGGCATTGTCATTTATCTTTTTTAACACCTGGAACGGATCATCACCCCTATGATCCAGAGCAAAAACACTAGGCAAAGTATCAAGAGAGTTAGTGTCAGAAACTAACAGTCTCTGTATCTCACCACTACTAGTGCTCTTTTCTCTCCAGTTACTCTCCTCAAGTCTTCCCTCTTAACAAACAAGCTCACCTTTCTCTCTTCTTTTCTCTTTTTGAGCTCTTCTCTCCTGCACATCTCACTTTTTTTCCTCACCTGTGCAGTCACTCACCATTGGGCCAAACTCAATTTTCTTTTGGGCCTCTTTTCTCTCCTCACTTTTTTTGTTCTCACTACCCGAACCCTCCTCACTTTTACTTGATTTGATCTGGTCCAGATACAATTCATGAGGTGATAAAGGTAGTAGAATGAAGTTCCAACCCTTAAACTTAAAGAAGTACCTATTGGTATACCCATCATGTGCTACCCTCTTGTCAAACTGCCAAGATCTCCCAAGTATCATATGACCAGCCTTCATTGGTACCTCATCACACAACAGCTCATCCTCATATCTACCTACTAAAAATGGCACTACAACTTGCCTAGTCACCTTCACACCAGCACTATCATTGAACCCTTATAAATTGTATGGCTCCTGATGTTTCCTGCATGTCAAACCCAATTTTCGTACCATAGTCCAACTAGCTACCTTAGTGCAACTACCCCTATAAATGATCAAATTGCATACTTTCCCACCAACTAAACACTTCGAATGGAAAAGATTTTCTCTCTGATCTACAACCTCATCTGTGGCCCTAACACTCAGTACACTCCTAACTACTAGTGCTTCCCCTGTAACAGCTCTCTCAAAGCAACTATCACCCTCAAAATCATTATCAACAATAAACTCATATTCACTACCGCTACCCTCCGAATCAATCATCCCATTATCGCTCATAATCATGACTTTCTTATTTGGACATTGAGATGCAATGTGGCCAGTACCCAAGTATTTAAATCATTTTATAGATGAATGTTTACTAGAAGTAGCTTGGATGTTGGGAGTACCTTTCTGTTCGAATCCCCCATTCGGCTTCTTAGGTGCTTCCTTGAAGTCCACCCCTTTATATTTGGACTTTTCCTCCTTCTTGGGTCATTTGGAGTTCCATAAGTAACTAGAACTTGCTCCACTCCTTACTGTCACTCTAGCTTTGAGCTGTCTCTCCACCTTCATGGCCATGTTCACCATGTCCTCAATTTCCAATTAATGATGTAACTCCACCACATTTGCTATCTCCCTATTCAATCCACTCAAGAAACTTACCATGGTGGCCTCGGAATCCTTCACTATATTAGCACGGATCATAGCAATCTCCATCTCCTTGTAGTAGTCCTTTATTGACTTAGACCCTTGTGTGAGTCTTTGAAGCTTTTGATGCATCTCCCTATAATGGTAAGAAGGCACAAATCTCTTCCTCATGCATGTCTTTATTGCTGCCCAAGTGTTGATGGGTCTCTCTCCATTCCTCCTCCTAGAGGTCACAAGCTGATCCCACCATATTAGTGCGTAATCTGTAAATTCAACAGCAACCAGTTTTACCTTCTTCTCCTATGAGAAGTTGTGGCACTCGAAGATCAAATCAACCTTCATTTCCTACTCCAAGTATGCCTCAGCATCATTCCTCCCCTTGAATGCTGGGATCTACATCTTGATGGATTTGAGGTCTCCATCTCGCCTGTTAAGGGATTCTCCTCTCCGAGCTCTCCTGGGCATGCGCTCTTCATAGTCCTCCTCCTCCTCATCAAACTCCTCCTGCTTAGGCTCATACTGTGGTAGTTGTCTACGAGGCGGTGGTTGCCGCTGACATATATCTATACGCCTGCCTTGAGGTTCCTCGCGTCTCCCTTGTCTGAGCTCATCCAATTGTCCCCTAACCTCATTTAAGGCTAGATTAAACCTCTCAAATTGTTGCTACATGGCTCTCAAAGTGAAAGCGATAGTTACATCTCTCCCTTGGTTGTCATCATTACTACCTCCCTGTAACATTGTAAATACAATGATATACCTGCAAAATAAGGTTAGTGCTAAACAACCTCACACTCCCTCACATGTTTCACTCAAGAATTGATCACTCCCCTCGTGTTTAAGTCATGGCAATGACTCCCTAAAGTAAGCTCACACACTCTTGCCTTTTACCACTCAATATTCTCTGAAATCCAAGTTACAATTAGAACCACAGCTTGAACAAACCAATATTCCTAAATGTAACTCAAATAACAAGTAACAAGCAACTCAAACCAATAACTAATAATAAGCTAGCAAATCTGAAAACTTTTGAAAAAAAATTTTCGATTTTTTCCAGCTTTTTTCCTAGATTTTTTCAGAGTTTTTTTACTTTTTTATATTATTTTTTTGGGTTTCTTTTTTCTCGACTCTTTTTTTGCAAACTTTTTTTAAGATTTTTTTTCGTTTTTCTGTTTTTCAGACTTTTTTTCGTTTTTTTCCAAACTTTTTTTTCAATTTTTTTTTGCTATAAGCTGAAAGCTTTCAACAAATAATTGAAAACCCTAACTAAAATAAAAACAAGAAGAAAGCTTGAAATCCTAGGTCAAAAGTTAATTCACACATGAATTGATGATACAACAATAATTGGAAGCTGATGGCGGCGATTTCTTGAATTTTGTTAGAGTTGAATAAGAATTCTCCTCCAAACCAGCTCTGATACTGAATAACACGCACCGTGGAAGGATTGATGACGATTTGATGGAGTTTTCGATGGATGTTTTGTTTTGGTGTGTTTTCTACCTTGAGGAATTAAGAAGGATGAAAATTTCGAATTCAACAAACAAGAAAAATAAAGATACGCAAGGTTTGATTTCTACGACACCTCTTGGAAACTTGTTCCAAACAATCCTAATGATCAAAATAAAACCAAAGAAATGAACAATCGACACGCCACAATTGAGGAAGCAATTGATAACTGAAACATGGTTCGAAAGGTAACAAGAACAAGAGAATAATGTTTCTCCCTATTGAAGCTGACGGCTTTTTAACAATTATGATCTAAAAAGTTCTGAAAATTTTGACCTAAAAATACATATTTATACCTAGGTTAAATAATTAAAGGTTGGGCTAAAATATATGGAAGCCCAAAGAAACAAAGTCCAAAAACTAAATAAATAGGTATGATGTGTTACGCCACTACTGAATCCATATGCTTTTAGGCTTAAGTGATGAAGCATTAAAATAGCCCAAATCTTCTTGTCTTTAAGCTCTAAGTGTATTCGGTCCAAGGATTTGAGATGAGTGGATCAATTTAGGTTGTGACCCAACTAGCTCTCCTCCAATAGGCTTGGCTAGTTTCATCCTCTTCATAAGTTGGCCCACATATGCATAAAGAGTCTCCTTGAATCTCTCAGTCCTAACTCTGGACATAGGTCTAACTAGAATGACAAGCTTGCCCTATCACGTATGCCATCTCCATGGTGATCCTTACTCATGCTCACATCACTTTCTTTCTCCTATCAGATAGAACTGAAAAGCAGACATATGATTCGATAATGTTCACTGGAAACGAGACATCGCTAGAATTACGCAGTTACCCTCCATATAAATACCTGAATAAGCCTCTTGAATTTGTTGAAGCCATCTCTTTACTTGTCCTCCAACGACAGGGTCTCTCACTCTCATCCACCGGTCTGGATGCCATTTCTTAAGCACCGCAAAACATCAGAAACAAAAGTTTTGGAAATCGAGAAAAAAGAAAGAAAGTACATGTTAATACTACCAGCGCAAGTTTCTTGTAAGCATGACGAATCTCTATGCCAGAGGTTTCTTTGCAAAGTCCAAGCACTGCGTAGTAACAATGCTTGCTCTCGGACATTTTCAAGTTTTAAAGCAGCAATAGCACCAAAGGGGGTTTTGAATTCCACCAGATAGTTTTGGAAAGTGTCTCAGGTTTTCGGGTGTCTTACATGAAAATTAGCAAATTGGTTTCCCTCAGGAAGTTGGTTTTTATTGAAATTAGTTAGAGCCAGAAAAAGAGTTACCGAGCAGAAGGTTCGAGAGAGTTCCAACCCTCAGGAAGGGTGTTCTAACCTGTTCCAGTTAATAAGGGGGTAGGAAATCATGCTTGAAACGCAGTCCACACAAGCTTTGGATTATGATGTGGTGGCCACAAATCGGGCTTTTGTCTAAATTTGTGGTCGTCCGTGGAATGGAGTCCTTTCTGAATTTTTTTAATGACACTTTACATCTTTACATATGACATATTCATTCTTTAATATATATTTATATTAATTAAATTTTAGTTATTTTATTTAATAATTATATTCTCTTTTTATTTTATAATTGATTAGTAATAATTTCCATAAATCAAAAAGATGATTATTTGACAGAAATTTATGCTTTATTTTTAAAAATATTTTTTAAATGAAAATAAAATTTTCTTTCTTAAGATTAAAAGTTTATGCATGATTAATATAAAATAAAAATGTGAAATTTTATATATATAGCAAGATTAATAGGCATATATATCCTTGTTATTCGATTAACTATACATATGATATTGGATTGAAATTTTTAAAAATAATTAAAACTTGATACATTATTTAATTCCATGTAATGAAAGTCTATTTTTCTTCTCACATCTTAGCTCATTGTCATCCACAAAGTTCATTTAATGGATGACTCTCCAACACAGTTTGAGATTTTGTGTTCAACAATGAAACTAATAAATAAGTTTATGCTAGATGTTATGAGTTTGAGTCTATTTTCAATTATTTAAATTAATTTTATCATTTTATTTTAAATAATTGATTTATCAAATAATTTACTCAAAACATATAAATAATGAGAGAGTATTTATTGGAATAATAATTATTATGATTTCCCCCATAGCATTGTGAAATTTTCACGTTATTTAGAAAGAAATATAAAAGATATTTGATAATTCACTATGTATCCCTTCTAAATTCTAAATTACAATCTCAATTCGAATCTAAAGCAGTTGTGTTATTAAATCATAATTAACTTAATTCATTCAATAATAAGTTTGTTTCATTTCAGTAGTTATTACCTTAATTATGTATAAATAGGTTATGATTATTCATTACCTTGTGATTCAATCATAATTGACATCTTTTACACCTTCGGTGAATAAATAAATAGAAATCTGAGGTCGTTTAGCTTTATTTCTTTTTCTCTGTTGCAATTTTAATTTTTATTCTTATTTTTCTATTTTTATTTTTTATTTTTAAAATAAAAGCAAATTCTAATTTGATTATTAATGTCCATGTAAATATACTTTTATCACCAATAATAATTATATATTAGATAAAAATAATTTTATTTTAATCTCTTGTATACTATTTATTAACAAATTATTAATAAAAATTA
>JAOQMP010000208.1:16008297-16026406 GCA_027563575.1 Erythroxylum pedicellare
GTGTTGAGTTTGAAGCAATTGAGAAAATAAAGTAAACTTAAACTAACAAGAACAAATTATAGAAAATAGTCAAAAACGATAAAAGTGATGAATATATGTGAAATTCGATTCTCGGATCAATCTTAGCCTACACAAGATTAAAAATCTTTCATCGTTGTAATGCTTTCACATCTCTCTTATAACCATTGGTTTTAAAATAACAAGAAGCTCTGTTAATCCCAGTTTTTCCTTAGGTTATGTTTAACTAAGATATGATTGTTAATTAAACTTAATTACTGAATAACCTAGAATATGCTCTCTAGATTTAATTGGGCAGTCGCATTACGATATGGAAAACAAAATAATATAAGCAATAGACACATAAGCTTAGGTCATTTAACCTAGGTTAAGTTATCCCTAATGATTCAAAACCATTACCTACCATAAATGAATCTCAACATAAAAATTACAGATTATATTGATTATTCTAGCAATGAATCCAAATACAATGATTATGAATTGTATTAAGGATTCTATCAATGGGACAATCTAATGATAACGAGAGTACAATTATGCATACATGAATACCCAAATCAATTAAGCAAAGGATAACCTAAACAATTCCAAGAGAGAGATCCAACATTAAACAAAGATAAGATAAGCTTAACCGTGCATCCTAATAGTCAATTTCACCTTCAAACTGGTATCGAAAATTTAACCTTCCATCTTCTCCATCAAGCACCAAGGAGGAGCTTTTGCTTCCTCGATCCTTGTTGAAAATTGAAGAAAAATGGTGTGAGTGGTGTCTCACACTCCTGAGACACCCCTGCATGGGCTCACGCCCATGTAGTTGGTTGCACGGTTATGAGATTACTCACGACTGTGCAACTTCACCAGCTGGCCATGAGCTACTTCCTTGCTTTATTCTTCACTTTCACAATTTATCTTGTCTCTTCTTCTTTTAATTATCTTCTTCTTGTTGCTCTATGAATCAATAGAGTATGAACATTGAGAAGATGGCTTAATGAATATGATTTTAGGTCACTGTAGCTCCTTCACTTTCAAAATGTACCTAAAATCAAATATGACTAAAATGAGTATCCTAAGCATTTTAAGGCATTATTCACTAAGTGTAGTAGATTAAATGAATCAACACTAATGATGGTATTGAATTTTTAAATTTATACATGTGATGTATTGGATGTAATAACATTACATTACTACTGAATTTATGTCATATATTCATATGTATTAAATGAAATGTTGAATTAAAATTCTGAAAAGTTTAAAATTTTTAAATCTAAGTATAAATTAAACATTGAGAATGCTGAAGCACTTCAATGAGATCATTATGGTGAGTTTTAAATTAGATTCTCTGGTAAATACCTTTACAACAAAATTCTATAAGAGCATAGATTTATGTAATGAGGAAAGTACAATGTGAGATATTGTATGATGCAATATCATTTTTCTTATAACTATGCTTAGTATGATGACTTATCTTCAATAGTTCCAATTGAATCAATCAGCAAGATTTCATATTAGATATAAAACATTAAGTCTTTGAAAGTGTTAAAGTTAATGATTTAGTAATGCAATGCTTAGTTGAAGCATGCATTATTAATATATGCATATTTAACTATAATTATACACCTATATTTGACGTATTTTTTTTTCATATTTGGTAGTTTTATTGTATTTTTGGTACCTAATTCTCTCGAATTGCATTTATAGGTTATATTTGCCTTTATGGACTAAAAAGAGAATAATTCAGATGAAAACGTGACATAAAATGAAGTTTTAAGGCAATTTAGAGATACACGGCTATGTATGTTGCCAGTGTAAGTCTTATGCAACAGTGTAAGTCTTATTGCCTGTGTAGAATCGAGAATGCATATGTTTTTTATTATAAACGGTCTCTTACATGCCCATATAGTAGACCGTGTATGTCCTAAAAATCTTAAGTTTTACTATAAAAGGATGTGGGTGGAGGCAAATAGAAGGGAGCCAAATTAAGTTGTACACTTGAGATGTGAAACATCTAGAGAGGTGACGATTTTGATCCAAAGATAAGAAAAATGCAAAATCAACATCAAAAGAGATCTGATAGAAGGCTACATCAAATCCGAACTTGTAAGAAGATTCAATAAGATAGAAAGAGAGATTTAGAATTATGAACTCTTTGTTTTGTATTAGTTTTTATGCATGCTTATATTTGATTTCATTTTCTATTATGAGTAATTAAACACTTTTTAGTGTCTATGTGTGAAAAACCCTAATTTATGATATAATATGTCTCAATCTTTTATTCAATGCAATTATTTTGGTTGATTTATTACGATTCAATTATGTTTTTTTATGTTTGTTTTAATATATCTGAAATATTAGTGCATGATTTATTTCATCAAAATTAAGATTGAGAAATCCTTTGTATTAATAGATCAACTATAATTAAAAGGAGTTGATTGCAAACTTAGAGATAGGTCGATATAAATCCTTTAAATTATGGTCAAACCTTATAACAGAATTCATCGAGTTTTAACTAGAAAGATTTTTGTAATCAATCAATGGATTAGTTCTTAGTATTCTCGAGGGAGTTATCAACATAAGATAAGAATTTTCACGTTCCAATAATTAATGAAATAATTGCATGATAAAAGGATAATTATTTAATGATTTTTAGGGGGATTCATACTTAGACATTAATCTTTGATATTGATTTTTCTAAGTGATTTCCTTTGTCTTCTATGTTCATGATTTCCTTGGTCTTCTATGTTCATTATTGTTTCCAATTTTAGTTTTTTTTTTATGTTTGATTTTGTATCAAAAATAATAAATATTCAATTTGTAGGATAGATAATAGGAGAAGGGTAATTACTAATACTTACTGTCTTTGTAGGATTGACTCGTACTTGCCTGTGTTAGTTACAACTACGCCATGCACTTGTGGTTAATTTGATATTGATATAAAGAAAAATATCAATTAAGTTTTTGGCATCGTTGTTGGGGACAGTAATATTAGGAACATCTCAATTTTATTACTTTAGATATTTTTAGTTTATCATGTTTTATTCTTGTTTTTATTTTACGTTATTTTATTGATTAATTCGCTTGTTTTTCTAGACTAAGACTCTTAGTCAGTTTATAACTTGGAGCACTTCTGAGAGCTTAAAAGATGCAAACCTAAAGATCAAAAGAACAATGCACAGGAATCTTTGAAGGACATAATTATAGTAGTTTGAGCTAGATCGTCAAAAAGAAGACTTAGGTGGTCAAGTAGAAACTGAAGAATCATACAATATGGTTGACTAATTGAAAACCATGTTTGACTACACTAGACTAGACCTGATTGGTGCAGAGTGTAGCATTACGAGACCGACTGTCAATGCTAACAACTTTGAGATAAAGCTGAGCATCATCCAGCTGGTGCAACAATCATTCCAATTGGATGGGGAACAAAAGAGTAAGGTGGCAGTAGTTATTACGAAGCAGATAAAGGCCATGAGATGGTAGATATCCAACATTCGAGGTATAAGCCCAAATGTTTGTATGCATAGGATAAACCTTTAAGAAGAAAGTCGAGTAGTGAGGGAGCATTAATGAAGGTTGAATCCTTAAATGAAGGAAGTGGTTAAAAAGAAAGTGGTGAAGATTTTAGACATATTTATCATATCCCTAATATTTGATAGCGAATGGGTCAACCCGGTATAATATGTATCGAAGAAGGGCAGTATGACCGTCATGGAGAGTGAAAGTGGAGAGTTGATCTCCACAAGAACCATTATAGGCTGGAGAGATTGCATTAACTATTGTAAACTCAACAAAGTGACTAAAAAAGATCACTTTCCTCTTACATTCTTAGATCAAATGATGGTTCTATTGCATCATAGATGGTTACTTAGGATATAATCAGATATTCATCTATCCAGAGGATGAAAAAAGACCACCTTTATGTGTCTTTAGGTACATTTGCATATAGATGGAAGCCTTTTGGGTTATGCAATGCTCCAGTTACATTTCATAGGTTCATGATGTCTTTTTTTGCAGATATGGTCGAGGACATTACAGAAGTATTTATGGATGAGTTTTCAATCTTTTGAGACTCTTTTGGGCAATTCTTGACAAATTTAGATAGAGTACTCCAAAGATGTGAAGAATCACATTTAGTGCTGAGCTAGGAGAAGTGTAATTTTATAATGCACAAGGGCATAATGTGAGGACATAAAATATCACGCCAAGGGATTGAAGTGGATAGAGCAAAGACGGAGGTCATAGAGAAGCTCCCACCATCCATCAATGTCAAAGGCATGTGAGCATTCCTAGGTCATGCAAGATTCTACCACCACTTTATCAAGGCATTCTCACAGATAACAAGACCTCTAACAAACCTATTAGTCAAGGAAGAGCTTTTTTGTTTTGACAATAACTATTTATCTATATGTAATCAATTAAAGAAGGCACTAATATCAGCACCAATGCTAACATCACCGAATTGGTCTTTACTATTCAAAGTCATGTGCGACATCAACAAACAAGTTATGGGTTGCATGATAGACTAAAGAAAAGATAAAAAGTTGCATGCAGTATATTATGCAAGCAAGACATTAATGGGACCCCAGCTGAACTACACCACCATTAAAAAGGAGTTACTAGCGGTGGTGTATACATGTGACAAGTTTTGGTTGTACCTTTTAGGCTCTAAAGTGATCATTTTTATATATCATTGTTGCGTTCTACTTAACACTATCTAAACGTGTAACTTGCAAGTATATGAGGTTGTTCTAGTATATGGTGGATGCCCTAAAATCGTCTCACAAGGCAGTTGCTAACTATAATAACTTGATTAAAAAAAAGAAATTAAAGAATCAAATTTAAGAAGGTATAAAGGTTGTGAAATTATGAAATTTAAATAAAAAGAATTAAGGCACGGAATTGATATAAAACTTCCAAAGATAACCTAGGCTTTACATTTTCATCCAATTTCACACCTAAATTCTTAACTTCCCATTAACATAATCTTCACCTTTATTCTCTCTTCAATCAAATTAGCAACTATCAATTCAATAGTTCTCACATTCATAAACTAACAATTACTAACCGTTCGAAGTTATGAATTAAGCAATCTTTAGAACTTATATTTCTAACTCATTCCTAGGTTAATTGATTATTTAGTTCCAATATCAAGTTTCATCCTTCGGTTCTTCACACAATCTTTCTTTCCAGTTTCTCTTTGTTTTAGGTTCTTTGGCAACATGGATAACACATCATCTTGGCAATAGTAATAGCTGAACATTACTCATTGCACGCCATTGCAATGTTTTTGTTTTATTTGATGGAAAGAGGGATGACATTTAATTTTAGGGAAGAAAGTGCTATAAATTTTGACAGAGGACATTGATTGTGACTAGACGTATTTAGGTTGACCGATCCTACTAGTGGGAGTACAGAGGTTTTATACAAAGTAATATAAGGCTTTTATTCTTTTATAATTTGGATGGAAGATTAAAATTTCTTGGGGACTTCATTAAAATTTAGTGTGAATTTAAGATGTTGAGGGAGACTTGCTTGAGTAGACTCTATTAGCCAGAAAAAAAAGTCATAAGTTCAATATCCTTGTCAACAACATCCTAAGAGATGAGGACCTTGATGATAAGAAATTAAGTAGATCTAGCATTGTAAGGTAGTCGAGGCTTTTGCTGGAAGGATAAGAATTTTTTAATTGTTTAGCAACCTATTATGTAGAATTAAAGGACATAAAAGGCATGATGGAACTTTGGAAGACCTAAAAACTTCTGTAAATTATGAAATTGTTTCAACTGAACAACTTTCAACATTTTTAAGAAAGAAATTGTCAATGGTTTTTCATAAACCTATTATTTATTAAGATTTCATTGCTTTCTAAGTTATAAACCTCATAATAAGAGGCAATTGACATGTACCGATCCTTTGTTGGTTTCCATTTAGCAGCTTCTGAAAATTTTTTAGGTTTCTTATCTATCTGCATATGCATAACTTTTAACTCTTAATGTTTATATGTTCTTCCTAAGACTCCATCCATATATATATACATTTTATTTCTTTTTAACATTTGTTCTATCCCTCTTAACTCCATCTATTATTAATGTATTGTCCATAGCAGATGGAACATGACAAAGTTCCAGTCTTAATATCAAAGCATCATAACCATATTGAGTTTGTGACAACATTTGAAGGAAATTTTGCACTTCCTATTATGTCACATCACGGTTCTATTTATGCCATTTCCAAACACAAACATGCCTTCTTGAAATCGAAAGAACGAATGAAAGCAACAACAAAACTTTGTAGGTTAATAGTTTGTTTACTTAATATCAATGGTAGTGGAAATCATTAATGGTCTAAAAGTCAACAGCCTTGCAGTTATAGATGCTGTACTTTTTTTAAAAATTAAGTAAATGCATTGAATAGGAGAACTAATAATGTCAAAGTTTCCATAAAGGTAAACAAACTAATAGACAATATCAAGTAACAGCAGAAGAGTCTTTGGAAAAAGTAATATCAAAAGTTGAAATTGACTAGCTAGTGTGGTCTATTCCAAGTGCATCCTTTGATAGATTAGTGAGAGAGACATAAACGTGTAAGGATCATACTCCATAGATGAGCTAAAAATTTACATGAAAAACATAGGTGATCCAAAGTTTCAACATTGGCGTTGTTATAAAGAACACATTGTAAGTCTAGTAAAGAGTATTTAATGGAATTCTTGGTGCCAAGTCTTTGACATAATATGAGACAAAGGATGAATAAGTAAGAAGGGCATATCATAGATCCTATATTAGCTTCTAATTTAGATTAGTGATAGGTTGATCATCAATCGAATTCCTACACAATTAGTAGTGAAGTTGCCAGAAGTGCCCATATCACTATCTTAAAGAGTAGCGACAGGGGATTAAGCTGGCAAGTTGGAGAGGAAAAGCTCCATGCCATGGGCAGTACAAGAAAGCCACGTCTAAGAGGTTTGCCTAATGAAATCTTGCATTCTTCCATTAATAGATATGACGAACCTTACGGGGCAGAGTTCTCTTTAATTAATGATTGAACTGTCAAAGTGCTATTGATTAAACTAGTAAAAAAGTTCCATATCCATTTCCAATATTATGCTTTATAAAATGAGGAACCGATTCCCTCATCTTCAAGATTTTTGTAAAAGTCTAGGAGAGGCTAAGAGAGGATTTAAAAGTCTAAATGCTCAAGCCTTTTAAAACATATTTTTGTGTTCATTTAACCCATACGTTTTCATATGTAGAACATTATTATCAAATTTGTTTGATGAACATTAGTTTTCTTATAGTTCTAATGGAAGTAATTCCTAGGCCTTTCTTCTTCTTAGATTGACGAACTGAGCTCTAATAAGGATCTTTGGTTTCTTGTTAGCTTTACTCTATACGAAGTCCATTATCATCTAATCAATTTCCTTCATGATTTCCTTTGGCAAAGAAATAAGGGAGATCCAATAACTGTGAAAGGTGCTTAAGGTATAAATAATTAGTTAGATATTGCCTCCATAAGATAATGAGTTATTGCTCAGTCTTCTCTTTATAGGACTTGAGAGAGGGAAAGAGTCACTTTTAAAGAGAAATTATTATTGATTAAACCCTTTAGCCTTAAGAGCCAAATCTGTAGTAAGGTTAGAACTAAAAGTAGAAAGAGAATTTTCCAGAACATTATAGAGTTCCTCATAAAAATATGAAGTTACTTGAGAAATACATAGTAATTAAAGTGTCTTTGAGCCAAATCCTTCAAAATTTCTTACCCAATAATTGTATTACCACTCGAATCCTTCAGTGCAAATATATGGTTACCATTTCTTCTAGCTTGGATTTTCCTAAAGAAGAAGCTGGAGTTCCTATCTTCTTCCCTTAACTAACTAAATCTTAATTTTTTCTTGAGCTAAGAATGAACAATATCTAGAGCTTTTACATACCTTTTTAGCTTAAGAGTTTCTTGATTCATAAGTGTAACATTTTATAAGGTTAGAAGCAAGAGTAGTTTGACAGTTAGTAAGGGCTCTCAAAGCTTTAGATTTCCTCTATATCATATGATCAACATTAATGCTTTGCAACTTGATAAGCTTTCTTGCTTTCAACTTAGTTTCACATTTATAGGTATAAGAGCCATTGACATTGAACTTTAGCCCCTCAATTATAGCTTTATCGAAGGAAGGATGCTTCATGAGGGAGTTGAAAAATCTTAATAGAGTTTTCCTTATTTTCCCCTTTATGGAAGGCACTAAACATGCATATAAGATTGATCTCAATTAAGATTACTACCAAAGGTAGTATGACTAAGAGGATAACTGGAAAGCCAGTTGGAGTTTAACGTTCATCTGTCTAACTTTCTATATTGAAGCCATTCCCCAATCTGCTTATTTATCTAAGTGTAAAGTTTTCCTGAATAATTCATGTCAGTTATCTCCAAATATTTGGTAACTTGTAAAATCTCCTCAGTGATTGAATTATGAGGTCTTCTTACACCTTGTACCTTATGTGGTGTAAGAATGCAATTGAAATCTCCAAATATAATCCAAGGGTAAGTATTATTAGCTCCCAGTGTTTTGAGATCCTCCTAAAGATGTTTTATTTGAAACTTATGACTATAAGCATAAATCATAGTAATGTTGATGAATTACAAATTGAGTTTATCCAAAAGTTCATAGTGCAGCACTGATAAGGGCATTTCTAATTAATAAGATCAAAATGAGAGGGATTCAAAGACATATTATTCTACCATGTTTTGATAATCATGATTATTGATAGTAACCCACTTTTTATCTAAAAATTAAAGATCCTTTTGGAAAATATTATGCTTGATTTTAGTCTAAACTAGATCAATGAAATGTGGCTTATTAATGGATAAAATATCCTTAAGTACAGATTGTTTTCGAGATTCATTAAGGCCTCTCGCATTTCAAAAAAGTGGGTGATATTTTTATGAAGGGGAATTATTCTTCTTCTTCTTTAAATTTCTACTTGACTTCCCTTTGCTAGTACTAGGATTATAGGCAGATGGAGAGCTAACATTACAATGCTCTTAAATACCGATAACAAAATCCACAAGAGCATAACTAATGTTAGTGGTAGTAGTAGTGTTATTTAATAGAGCTAAAGCCACATGATTAATCCTAGCTTGAATTGCAATTTCTATAGAAGAAGAAGGGGTGTGAGAATCAATACAATTAAGGGATTTACTAGGATGTATAAAGGTATCATTTCCCTTGGTAGGAGAGTCAGTAGCAGGCATTAGTACATCTTCTATTCTAGCTAATACAAGATTACAGACAATAACATTTTATGCAGTCTTCTCTTCAATAGCAGACTCTTTAGCTTTGGCTTGCTAGATTTGAGTTTATTCCTTATTTTTTGGTTTCTAAACATAAGTGACACTTAAAATGTCTTTATATAGTTAATTATTCTAGTTTAGTCTTATGATTTTTATAGAATTAGGAAGTTCAGTATCCAACTCAACCTCCACATAAACTTTGACATGCTCTATTTATATTAAATTAGTAATTTTCATCTAGGCTTATAGGCTTGCTTATAACACTAACAATGTAGCTTATACCCTCTCTAGACTAGTATTTAAGTGGAACATAGTGGATGTTAGCCCAAATAGGGATTTTGGGTGAGGCTTTTCCTATTTAGAGATAATTTAGAAGATGTCTTCCATAGATGTGCCAAGGACCACTCTTGAATTCTTTAAGCATTTTCAATGAAAGAAAATTTGAAGTTGGACAAGTCATCTTCTCCTATAAAAACCTTCTGAAGACCAAATTTCTTCCAAGTAGCCAAAGCCCATTAGTGAATAGTGGGAAATGAAAGTCTTTTTTCGCCATAAAATACCCTACTAGAGCAAGACTCCATTTTCTAGCTCATAGCTGGAGGATCTTTATAGGAGGCACGATAAGAGAACCTTTAGAGCTAGGATTAACATATCTCAGTTGTCCTATACGTTTAATGTATCCTTCAACTTTACACCATGTTAATTTCTCTTATTTTTGAACTTTATCCTTATTGTCTGTAGGGAGTGAGTGATTTGCATTTCTAGTCACAGTTCTAGGAGATACAAGCATAGGAAAAGTCTTATTTTGAGAGGAAAAAGCTAGATTTAAGGTCAAGGGATGGGGATGAAGGGTAAGGAATGGTTGGAGTATTCAGGTGTCAAGTTGGAGAAGAAAGGTGAGTAGGAATATTCTTTCCCATAATGGTAAAAAATAGGAAAGAGATTAAGAGCAAGAAAAGATTGGCAAAGGCGGGTTATCCTGCAAGGTAACTCTAAGCGTAGTTCTACTAGATTGAGGATAGGTAAAGACAAGAAAGAAAAGAGAACATTTAGGTTAGAGAGAGAATCCACTTATTCATATCGATGTTATAGATGCTGCACAGTTGTGAACATATATTATTAGACTTTTTGTCTCTCTCTTAATAGTTCAAGCTTTATCTTAGGAGGCTACATCTCATCATTCTTTTGCTTTCTTTCAGCTTAAAATTTTAGGTGCCTTTCTCTTAATAAGGTCTATATGGTTGATCTCCAGGATATTAACTAAAGAAGTTGTACACATAATTCTTCATAAAAGTGCAAGGGTGAAATGAGGTTGTATGTATGTGGTTGCATTCTTTAGTTTTATCATTAACATAATTATGGTCATATGACTACGTCCTGATCATTCTCTCCAAGCTTGTCATAATCCCTCATCATCATGTTCACAATCATGAGTCTGGAAACAAAGAAGAGCATACTTAACTTGTGTCTAGTCCTCAAACGAAACAAAATTTCTTAAATATAAATATTCAAGGAGTTTATCTACATACAGTGGTAGATCTAATTCAATCTGTTGGGGTGATGGTTGCTAGAGCCATTATATGGGACAAATCCTAATTATTTTGTAGTGGATAAGGTATTACATAAAACAATCTAGAGAATGGACAAGACACCAAAGGAGATTAACATTGGAAATATAGAGAATGGAATCAAGTGTATTAAAGGACCTAGATACATTTATGGCTTACACCTTTAGGCTATAACAATAGGGAAATTTGTATTATTTTGCCATTTAAACATTGAGCCTGGAGCCAACTCATTTGAAGTACTTAAAAGGAAAAAGGAATATTGTGAAAAAGTATTTAAAATTCATTATGTAACTATACAAGTTGAGTAGTATCATTCAACTTTTTGTTGAAGAGTAAAATACTTCAACTTTTTATTGAAGAGTAAAATAATTATAGCTAGTGAGCTTAGTCAAAGTGGGAGGCTTACTTGTAATTGAAAACTATTGAAATATAATATTCTCATTCCGGCAGCGTTCTGGTGACTAGTTTTTTACCTAAAGGAACCAATAGAAAACTAAAGTATAAAAATTTTTAAGGACTAAATCTAAATGTGGAAGCACCTCAAATATCAAACCTTTTAAATGATATGAAATGATGAAGTTTAACTGAGGAAATAGAGAATAACAATGTTTAGGTGAACGATTAATAGGCTTTTAACATTTCAAATAATAGTGTAGGATGCAAATGATGAACAATATGAAAACGTATTGAGAGCGAGGAGGGAAGAAAGGGAAGAAATAATAACATATGTAAAAAAAGATGATGAAGTTATTTTAACTATTGGAAGAAAACAAACATAACACGTTTTGTAATTTGTATGATCTTAGAAAACAGTTAGAATAGGTGTTATATGTCATTTATAATGACATTTTGATCGTTAATAAAGGCTGACAACTTTCTTTCCCCATTGAAAATGGCTTTTATTTTTTACCAAGCTCAATTCTTTTCTATCTAATCTCTAGACACTAAAATTGATAACATTATAAAATAAAATTTATGAAATTGGTATTAGAGTAGTTGTTCCTCATCAAAATAGGCAAAGAGATGGTTGCAAGAACACGAGGACAAGAATGGCAGGAGCTAAAGGAACATCTTAAGAATCACATGTAAGAATTCGAGAACAAATATAAAAGGAATGTGTAGGAGTTAAAGGAATGGACTTTTCAACACCAACAAAAGGGTTGAGAGGAGTTGGAGGACATAAACATGATAAGAGAGTACCATAATACAACAATATGGAAGGAACTTATAGTGGCATTATAAAATTCCCATATGTCTCAGTAGTATTGAATTTTCAACATCATAGGAGAGGTTATATAAGTATGGATCTTCAATTGTGAGTGGTTCTTTAACTTATATTGTAACTCCCCTTATATGGAAACTACAACCACCCACATACATGGCAACCAATTTCTTGTACATACATTCATGTCATACATTTCTATTTAATGCTATATTATATACATATTACAAAATTTCACATCACTTAACATTATCATTTAAAAGTAGTATTACATCTTTATATTGACATGATAATTCAAAAGAAAACATACAATTTCCTTTACTCTTTTACATGTACAATCATCTTTATCCAAAACACATTCCTAAGGTATTTTTACTCCTAGTTGTTGGCCATGGTCCTTACAAATGTTCCCTATTCCTCTCTCCTATGATTTGGACCTATACGGATTAACACTTATGCTAAGCTTGAAAGCTTGGTGGGGAAACACTTAGTTTAGATGACCACTCATAGCAATCATCCGCTAAACACAAAAATTCAGAAATATCACAACTCATATACCATAAATTTACATTCATAAACCAAACATTGATATTCAACGGTCATTGATAAAAATTGTTAATGCAAATGCAAATGCTCATTAATAATAATTATTTATGTTGTCATGTTGTATTTCTTATTTATAACTATTTGCTTTTTCGAATGCTCATCAATAATAATTATTTATATTTTCATGTTGTATTTCTTATTTATAACTATTTACTTTACTTTTTGTGTTAAGCCTGCACATTCTTATGGGTGTGGATAACGGGAGTTGTGGATATCCGAAGATATCAAAACTATGGATACCCGAAGGCATCAAACTGTGGATACCCAAAGGCATCAAATTGTAGAGATATTATAGTCTAGAAATGACGACACCATTAGTGTCAAACTATAACAGCTGTATCCTTATAGGTATGCCTATCTATCCATCACCAAGGCAATAGAGTAGGCACTATAACATTTCTTTAACCATTTGCTAATTTCACAATTCATATATTGATAAGTCATAAAATCTGTATCTGTGTTCATACATGTAAGTCATAACTTACCACCATTAAAAGGGTGTCAAAATCACACTTGTATAATCATACTATACATATATGAGCGATAAATATGCACACAAATCATTTAAATACATGTAAGTTTTCTTTGGAATGCATTATGCTCAATATTAAATTCCAATGTTCAATCACCAAATTCACATATGGTAAGTCCTATTTCATTTATTTCTAGATGTTTAAAAAGTTTTATACATATTCAAAAAGGTTCGGATAAGATTTGGTAAAAATAAAAAATGAAAACAAACTCAAAATAGTATAATTTGGGCTAAACCCATGGTGGTCTAAAAATAAACAAACAATCAGTCCAAAAGCAAATCACATTATAGACTCCAATTGTTCGTTAATATGCATATAGAAAACATTTGAATTAGGTTTTGAGATCTTCTATACATTTGTTCCCTTATGTCTCTAGTTTCCACAGAACTAACAATTAAACCGTTTAAACTTCCCAATAATGAGATATAGACCAAATATCACAAGTTGCTCCAAAACAGGGGAAACATCAGGTCACAATTTCCTTTACTTTTTTACATGTACAATCTTATTTATCCAAAACACATTCCAAAGGTACTTTTTCTCCTAGCTGTTGGCCTTGGTTCCTGCAGATGTTCACTGTACCTTACTCCTATAAAATGGACCTACACAGATTAATGCTCGTGCTAAGTTTGAAAGCTTAGTAGGGAAACACTTAGTTTGGATGACCACTCACAGTAGTCATTCGCAAAGTACACAAATTCATAAATATCACAACTCATATACCATAAATTCACATTCATAAACTAAACATTGATATTCAACGCTCATTAATACAAATTGTTAATACAAGTGAAAATGTTCATCAATACCAATTATTTATGTTCTCATTTAGGCTAAGCCCACGATGGTCTAAAAATAGGCAAACAGTAAGTCCAAAAGCAAATCACATGATGGACTCCAGTTTTTCCTTAATATGTATATAGAAAACATTCAAATTATGTTTTGACATCTTCTATACATTTGTTCCCCTATGTCTTTAGTTTCCATAAAACTAATAATCAAACCATTTGAACTTCCCAATAATAAGGTATAAATCAAATATCACAAGTTGCTCCAAAATAGGGGCAACATCAAGTCACCATTTTTTATCCCAATTTCCAATGTTATAAAGCCATAATTAAGTTAAAGTCTCTTCTAGAGATTTCTAGTTCTACGTCTTATTTTTCAGATGCAACTGATTCATAGTTTTCATATGTAGCTGAAATCACACAAATTAGAGGTCTTTAGGCTGAGATATGACCCAAACAATGTGACTGGTTTAACAAACCCTAGATAGAATTCCATTACACGATATGCTCTTGTCATATTCAACCAATTGTATACAAGATAACACCAAAATATCCAAAGCATCATCCTAGCAACCATTCCATATCCAAATGAATATGTATATCCATTTAAACTTTCACACAAAGAGAAATTAGACTAAGTATAGTCCTAAACCTTAAAATTGGCAAAGTAGTCCTTCTAATGACTTTCTTCCTTTCCTATTTGGCTTTGTTTGGCTCACCAAATTGATTTCCACCTAAGATTGGCTTGATTTCTTACATGAAAATGATGAGATGAAGAAGGTGAAATGGAGGAGAGAAAAATCTAAAGTTAAAACCCTCAAATTATCGTACATCTCCCATCTCTATACGCCCATTTATGCTCTTTTAAGACTCACACACATGCTTAATTCTTATTGGCCACACATGCTTTATTATTATTAGTCACACATGCTCTAATCCAATTAGTCTATACGTTGACTTTAGAAAATTTGCATATTGGTCCTTCTTCTTCCTTTAATTCCCACATTGGCCTATAATATTATCAATTAATTTCATTTTCCTATTTCTTAATTTTATAATGGCATAAATTTCATACAATTTGATTAATTATTAAGGGAGATATACCTAAAACACTATAGGCTTCTCGAAAATAGGGACAACATCTAGAACTCAACTTCAAGCCAGAATTTAAAATTCTTAGAGGTAGAATCAAATTTTGGTTCCTTCATAAAGGTTTTAGATCTATGTTTTAGTTTAAACGTTCCAATTTCAAGGCCTACAGGCAAAGATATGGCCTAATTATAGAAGTATGTTTAGTGTAACCTATCCATCTAGTGAGGTAATCATCCTAAATCAATGAACTTGGGTCTTATCATGCAAGAGCAATGTAAAAACACATCCAATTTAACCAACATCTCATTTTCTTATGGAATACTTCTTTTATCAATTCTTGTCATATCAAGCTCATAAATCCTAGTAACCATATCCAAAATTCCTGTCCATATTTAACTTCTAAGTATGTATGTCCACGCCGAAACGAACAAATTACCCATTTACCCATGTCTTTTACATTAAATACCATTATGTCTTTTACTATACTTAGATACACTTAATTCATTCATTATGTTCACTTCTTAATATACCTTAGACATGCTATAATACTTCTAGTGATAGGCTCCTATCCTGAAACAACTAGGCGGCCTACCTAGCACCCCACAGTGACCATCCAGTTGATATCTGATCGAATTGGAAAGTTCTTGTAGAGCTGAGCCTATTGCTCCTTTTAATCGAAAAGCTTTAACTCAACATTCATAAATATAAACAATAGGGTTTTTTTAAAACCATTTTATTAAAAATTTCGGTAGTATAACGACTGTATTTTGACCTTCCTAAAATTTTCAAAATCCTTGTAAAAGTTTAAAACACTTCTATAATCACATCAAAATCCCCACTACAATTTTTGGACTTCAAGTCCTTTCATAAGCAATCTCAACAATCACTTCAATAATATTAAAAAAGACTAAAACATATTCATGCATTTAACTTTAAAACATTCATATACATATGTTCTTTACACAAAATACAATCCAAAACATATTCATGAATATGCAAATGTTCACAAGGCAAAAATGCCTACACAGTAGCACGTGACAAAGTTAACTAGTCGTGAGGTGGAGTCCCTGCTACTGAAGCCCCTAAGGGTGCACCTAGGAGGTTTTATTTTGAAAATAGAAAGTAGAGTGTTAGTTAAATAAGGCCAGTGCGTGCTAACATTTCTATGCGAATCATAACTAACAATTTAAACCTCTTTAAAAACAAATTCATTTAATTTGCTCTAAGACAATACGAATATAAAACACATATGCTTTCTGAAATTAAATCTCTTAAGTTACTTTTAACGTAATTAGTGGTGGCATTATTATTGTCGTGAACTTTCTTACATGACAAAGCCCACTACTAACTTCTTTGCCATATGGCACCCATCAGTATACAGTCATAGACTGGTTCTGCATCGCTTACCCATAACTAGTTAACCACTAGTTACGAAACTAGTTCTACATCGCTTACCTATAACTGGTTAACCTTTAGTACAGAGCTGGTTCTACATTACTTACTTATATGAGGTTAACCATTATACACCGATATAATCATATGTATAAAACATAAAGCTATACTATACTAAAAAAATCATCTTTCCTCTTTATTAACCAATAATATAATTTCTATGTAACTTCACATCGTATGAAATACAATTTTCAAATTTCAATTCATATATTGCTAAAACATACACTTATACTAACAATGCATCATTCATTTTAAAACTCATAATCATACAATATATAAAGTCACAAGTCATCAATTCTTTTGCAAAGAGTTTATTCAAAGAACACTCACAACTTGCTAGTCTCCATAAATAGAAACTATTTGCATAAAATCAATTTAAAGAACACTCATAACTTGCTAGTCTCTATAAATATAAACTATTTGCATAAAATCAATTTATAGAACACTCACTATTTTGCAAACTTATCGCCAAGCACACTCACGCATTCAGTGCATCTCCTTTACTTGCATGAAACACGTTTCTTTTAGGCATGTAGTTCCAAATTTGGAAATAACACATTGAAATTATAGTTCGGTTTAACCAAATTCGAGATCAGTATTTAATCTTGTAACATGTACGCTAATTGTATTTTTTCTTACCTATAAGCTAACCTATTGGTCTCCGTTTCCAAATATAACTTCAAAAGTCACTTAAATATCATATTTTACCAATTCTAACTTACTAATTTCTTCAAAACACATTCTCACCAAATTTAATTCACCATATCACAATCATGCATGATGAGTAATGGATATGACCCATGTCTAGAATCCATACCTCCAATTGTTCCTTAATTTTCTCATATCAAAATGTTCAAATTAGGTTTTTAATTCTTCTAAACATTTGTTGTCGTATGTCTCTAGTTCCATAGCATCAAAAATAATGTCATTTCAATTTCTAAATGATGAAATATGTACCAAATATTATAAGCTAAAGTAGGGATAGTATCAGGTTACTATATTCAATCTCAATTTTCAGTATCATTAAGCTAGAATTAGGTCTAGGTCTCTTCTAGAGATTTTTAGTACTATATCTTAGGTTTCAACTCCAATTAAAATCACCTAATTTTGAGGTCTTTAGTATGAGTTATGGTCAAAACAATAGAACTAGTTCAAGTGAACCGATATCCAAAGATAAAATTTCACTAAACATAGCTTTTTGTCTTGTTATATTCAACCCTTAAATGCTTCCAAACTTATTATCTACTCCATGGCAAGTAAAAAATCATTGTTTATCTTACATGAATCTACCCCATTCAAAAGTCCCAAAACTAGAAATTTAGGTTAGGAGAACTTATGAATTTATCTTCCAATCATTTTGGTATTTGATGAATACTTCCACTTGATCAAGATCTCTCCAATTTGTGCTCCAAAACCATGAAAAATAGTGGCTTCACTCTTCATCTCCCTCCTTAGCCAAATGTCCCCTCTTCTATCTTCTCTCTTCTTTTCTCCCTTTTGTTTGGTCTCTCACATTTATGTTGAAAGAATGAAGCAAATTGTCTTACTTTG
>JAOQMP010000208.1:16026506-16040106 GCA_027563575.1 Erythroxylum pedicellare
CTTAGAAATATCACTTAACCTTTTTAACTCTCAGATAACATAACTTACTTTCTACAAGGTTCTAAAAATCACTTAGTCAGTGAAACTTGTCACTCTCCTAATGCCTAAACTCTAACCAAGTTCCTTTTGAACTAATTCCCTTAATTCTCATATTTACAATCCAAGTATCTCCAATATTCTTTTAATTCCTTTTCCTAATTTTCCAAAATACTCTATAATTTTCAAAATTCACCAAAATTGAAAAATATCACAATTTTACTAATCAATAATATTTCCAATATAAATAAAATTTGAATTCTTAAAAATTTCCAATAATCACAGCTCAATCCAATTATACCCGGAATTATTCATGAATGCATGTACAATTTTTTTTCCATGTGCAACAATTTTACTATTCATGTTTATATGTATGTGATTTTATGCATGAGTATGAAAATGCAAATTCTAAGCTCTCATTGAACACTCTTATTTACTATTGTAGCCTCTCCGTAGGTAACGGGATGTTACAGATGACATGAACCAAGAAAGCAACCTTGTCTAGCCAAAACTAGCACTTACTAAACTTAGCGTATAACTAGTGCTCTTGTAGGGCCTGCAATACTATCCGAAGGTGTTCTACATGCTCCTCATGACTGCTCGAGTACACCAATGTGTCATCAATAAAAAGATCACAAACTTATTTATGTACTCTCGAAACACCCTAGTTATCAAATACATAAAAGCAACTAGAGCATTTATTAGTCCAAAGGGCATAACTAAGAATTCATAATGCTCGTACCTAGTCCTGAAGGTAGTTTTCGAAATATTCTCTCTATGATTTCTCAATTGATAATAACCTAGTCATAGATTAATCTTCGAATACACCTTGGATCCTTATAGCTGATCGAATAAATTATCAATTCTCAAGAGGGGATATTGGTTGCAGATTGTCAATTTGTTCAGTTATCTATAGTCAATACACAACCTTAAACTCCCATCTTTCTTTTTAACAAATAGCACTGGAGCCTGCCATAGAGAAGTGCTGGGTCTTGTGAAACATCTCCTTCGTTTGCACTTTCAACTACTTTAACTCCACTAAAGCCATTATGTATGGAGTAATTGAAATCGGTAGGGTTTCTAGAGGTAATTATATCTCAAACTCTATTACCTTATCTATGGTTAATCTTTGATGATCCTTTAGAAACATATCAAGGAGCTCTTTGACCACCAAAATATCTCCTAATTGAACCGTATCATTACCTTGTTCAATCATGTAAGCTAGATATCCCTTGCATCCTTTATAGAACATTTTAGTAATTACTATGGTGGTTACTATACTAGTGGGAGGGACTTTCTGTATCCCCGAAAATATCACCTCTGGTTTTCCTAATCTACTCAACCTAACGTCCTTTTTAAAACAATCCACCACCGCTCGATGTGTGGATAACCAATCTATTCTAAAAATGATATAAAAATTCCCGATATCTAATATAATCAGGCTTGCTGGAAACTCCTTACCCTCAATTAGTAGTCTACTATCTACAAACACTCTTTCAGCGAAGAGCGAGTTTCTAGCTGGGATGGAAACTACCATCCCAATGTCTAACAACTAAGGGTCAACACTTAATTTTAAGAAAAATTCATGGATATAAAATAATATGTAGTATCGGGATCTACTAAAGCATATGCATCATAATTGAAAAAAGAAATCATAATGCTGACTACATCTGGTGTGGCATCAGCTTCTTACTGAGTGACTGCAAAAACTCGAGTTTGTGCGCGAGGTCTACATGCCTGTCCTATAAGGGCTACTCCCCTACCCCATGAAGCTCTACTGAATGTAGTAAAAGTTGATCTCTAGTCTTGGCCGCCCTATCTATAAGCCCCTTTAACTTGTAAAGGTGTTGAAGATTTAGCCGCCAACCTCTTTACGGTGACTAACTATTGACAATCTCGGATAAAGTGGCCCTCCTGACCATAGTGGAAGTAACTAGTCATATTAACTTGACACTCATCCATATGTCTTTTTCCTCAAGTTTTACACTCTGGCACTGAGGTCCTATTGTCGTGGGAATCTCTAGGCCTAGTGGGTGATCTAAAAGATCCCTAACTGGATGATCCTCCTCTACTAAACCTACTGCCACCCATCCATCTTGATTTATTTTTCTTGGTTGAACCCTAGGATGAACTAGCTAATATGTTGTGCTTCTATTTTGATTTTGAACTCTGAGTGATTACTGTTGCATTTCTCTCCACTTTTATTGCACCGTCAACTAATTCCCTATAATGTGTTTGTGAAGCCAAAAATAGATGGATCTGCAATCTATGACTCAAACCTGCAGTAAACCTCTTACACTTATGCTCTTTACTGTCATCAATAAATGGAACACTTTTGATAAGTTCCGAAAATCTCTTCTCATAATTTGTCACTATATCAAACCCTACTCTAGATAGAAGAAATCCTCTACCCTTGCATCCTTATAACTCTGTGGGTAGAATTTGTCTGTGGACTCTCTTTAAAATTTTGCCCAAGATACCCCATATGAAAATCGCCTCTCAATGGCCTCCCACCAATCATTCGCCTTGTCCTCGAAGAGGAAGGAGGAAATCACAACTCTCTACTTATCTGTGAATCCCACAACTCTGTATATCTTCATCACTTGGTATAGCCATATGAATGCACTCGCGGAATCTTTACTCCTGTCAAAAGTCCTTGCACCCAATTTACAAACACGCTTAATCATACATCATGAAGCTTCCACATTCTCGCGTGGTTTTCACATTGTTGCGACGAGTATTTGAGTCATTTGTTTCGTATCAAAGCTCAATTTGCTTGGTTCCGTTAGCCTTGATGAATGGGAATGTGGCTAGTTCATAAAGGCACTCGTTGAGTCTAGAATGTGGTCATCCTCCTATATTGGAGGTGCCTCAAGAGCAAGAGTCATTGGAATGGCTCTCTCAGGGCATAACCTCGTTTGAACATCGTGCTGTGTATTTGACAAAAAAGAAAATGTATAACACTGTCAGTTTATGAAATCATATGCATGTAAATCAAAACATTTTATTAGTCATCTCACTTTTAAAACAACGTAAAAACATTAAACAAAAAATGAAGCATCTCATTTTTAAAAATCAGGCTTTGATACTAACACTAATAGGCCCCTATCATGAAATAACTATGCAGCCTACCTGGCACCCTACGATGACCCTCCAGTTGATATCTAATCTAACTGGAAAGTTCCTATGGAGCTAAGTCTATTGCCCCTTTTTATCGAAAAGCTTTAACTAGACATTTATAAATATAAACAATAGAGTTTTTTTTAAAAACCATTTTATTAAAAACTTTAGTAGCACAATAGGTTTATTTTGACCTTCCTAAAATTTCCCTTAATTGAATCCACTCACCTTTTGTAGAAAGACCAAATTACCCTTAATGACATGTAAAAAGACTAAATTGCCCTTTATTGAATACTGATTTTGGATAATTTTCAATATTTTGGGGTTGGGTCCCCAAAAATCACTATTTAGTTAAATTTACTATTCATGAAAAAACAATATTCATTGAACATAAAAATTTATATTCAATGAATGGAAAGGTTTGGGGTTTTACGTATAGGGTATATATTAGGGCCTTACATTTCTCTCCCCCTTAATAAGAATTTTGTCCTGGAAATTCATTCCTGTATTGAATAGCTGCAGGTATTGAATTCTCATCATTGATTCAGGTTCCCAAGTTGTCTCTTCAATGCCATAATTTTGCCAGAGCACCTTTATAAGAGTAATTTGCTTATTCCTTAATTATCTCACTTCTCTAGCTAAGATTTCCTTCAACTCTTAATCATATGAGAAGTTTGGTTGGATCTTTATTTCTTGTGTTGGTAAAATATGTGAATCATCTTATTGGTATGTCCGTAGCATTGAGACATGGAATATATCGTGCAACTTGGATAGCTCTATAGGAAGAGCCAACCTATATGCCACTGGTCTAATCCTTTCAAGGATTTCATATATAACAATAAATATATGACTGAGTTTTCCTTTTTCTTGAATCTTGAAACCTTTCTCCAGGGTGAAAATTTGAAGAAACCTTTTTCACGTACCGCTTATTCAATATCTTTCCACTTCAAATCAACATATGATTTTTGCCTATCACTTATAGCCTTCAATCTTTGTTGAATAACCCTTACTTTCTCTTCTATGTCTTTGACTATGTCATGCCCAATCATCTTATTCTCAGTTAGTTCTATCCAAAAAACTAGGGCTCTAAATTTTCTGCTAAATAATGCTTCACATGGTGCCATGCCTATACTAGTCTGATAACCATTATTGTAGGCAGATTCCATCAAAGGAATGTATCCATCCCAACTATCTAAAAATTCCATAACGCATGCCCTAAGCATGTCTTCCAACACTTGTATAACTCTCTCATATTGCCTATCTGTTTGTGGGTGAAAGGTTGTGTTGAAGCTCAGTTGAGTACCTAAAGTTACTTGCAAACTTTTCCAAAACCTCAACGTAAGCTGTGGGTCTCGGTTAGAGACAAATGAAAATGGCACTATATGTAGCTTAACAATCTCATTCATATACAACTCAGCTAACAGATCCATAGAATAATCAAGTCAGATTGGTATAAAGTGAGCTAATTTGGTAAGCTTGTTCACTATGACCCATACTAAATCATTTTTTTCTCTGTGTGAGGGGTAAACCTGTAACAAAGTCTATGGTGATATTACCCATTTCTACTGTGGAATAGGAATGGGATTCAATAGGTCAGATGGGACTTGAAGTTCAGCTTTCACCTGTTAACAAGTCAAGCACTTGGATAAATAGTCCACTACATCATGCTTCATTCCTGGCCACGAATAATGTTGTCTCAAGTCCTGATACATCTTCTTACCCCTAGGATGCATAGTGAACACATTATTATAGGCTTCATGTAATAACTTCTTCTACAAGTTATTTACTTTCGGTAAACATAATCTACTTTTAATGTATATACTTCCGTCATCTTTACTATAAAATCAATCTGTTTCCTTTCTTTCATCGCTTGTACAATTTATTACAACTTGGCATCGTCTTTTTATGCATATAGTATCATCCGTCTCAAGTTAGGACACGTTTTTAACTGAGCTATCAAAGCTCTATTTGATGCAAATCTCCATCTACTATGTTGTAATGAAAATGCTAAAATAGACTTCCTACTCAAAGCATCTGCTACCACATTAGGTTTTCTTGGGTAGTAGTCAACTATGTAATCATAGGTCTTTAAACAATTCTAGCCAATGCCATTGGCTCAAATTTAGCTCCTTTCGTTTAAGCAGGTACTTCAAACTCTTATGATCAGTGACTCTACATCTTTCACCATATAAGTAATACCTCTAAATTTTCAAAGCAAACATCATTAATGTTAATTCTAAATCATGTGTAGGATAGTTTTGTTTATGCGGCTTTAACTATCTCGAGGCATATGCCACCACTTTTCCATCTTGCATCAGTACACAACCTAGACCATTCCTAGAAGCATCACTATATATGGCATACTCTTTATTGGGAGTTGGTTGTGTCAACAATAGAGCTTTGATGAGCATCCTTTTTAAATGCTCAAAACTGGCTTAGCATCTATCATTCCATTCAAACTTTATACCTTTCCGAAGTAACTTTGTGATTAGAGAAGCAATTACTGAGAACCTTTTGATAAAGCGCGATAATAACCAGTTAAGTCATGAAAACTTCTCACTTCTATCACATTTCGAGGTGACGTCCAGTTGACAATCACCTTAATTTTACTAGGATCTATCTTAAAACCTTCCAAAGGGACGATGTGTTCGAGGAAAGAAATTTCCTTTAGCCAAAAATCACATTTGCTCAATTTGATAAATAATTGCTTCTCTCTCAGAGTCTAGAGCATAATTCTTAAGTGTTGAACATAGTCCTCTTCATTTCTCGAATAGACCAATATATCATCTATAAATACCATACAAAATTGGTCTAAGTGGGGTTGAAACACCCTATTCATCAAATGCATGAAAGCAATCAGTGTATTAGTTAGCTTGAAAGGCATCACCAGGAACTTATAGTGGCCATATCGGATCTTGGATGTAATTTTTGGAATATCTACATCTTTGACCTGAAGCTAGTAATATCTCGACTGTAAATCAATCTTGGAGAACATTTCTACACCTTTCAACTGATCAAAAAAATCTTCTATTATGGGCAATGGATACTTATTCTTTACAGTCACCTTGTTCAATTGTCTATAGACTATACACATTCGTAAGGTGTCATCCTTCTTTTTGATAAAAATGATGTACACTCTCTATGGTGATACACTGGACTATATAATACCCTTATCTGAAAGCTCTTGTGACTAAATATTCAACTATTTTAACTCTGTAGGAGTCATTCTATAAGGTACCCTTGAAATAGGAGTAGTACTAAATACAATCTCAATCGATAGTTCTATCTCCCTTTTGGGTGGCAAACCCGATAACCCTTTTGGGAACATGTAAGGAAACTCATTTACTACCAGTATGTTTTGTAAGTTCACCATCTTCCTTTTTGAATCAAGTACTAAAGCCAAATATGCCTCATAACCTTTTTTAAGAAGCCATCTTGCTTGCATGGTTGATATTACATTAGTCAAAGGACCAAATTGAATACTATACACAATTGTTTCTAAACTATCAGAATCTTTGAGCACAACTATTTTCAACCCATAATCAACTATAGCTTGGTACTTGGACAACCAATCTATACCCAAGATTAAGTCAAATTCATAGAAGGGTAGCTCTATCAAATTAGCATCAAATTGTTTCCTATGGATCATAATAAGGTAATCTCTATACACTCTATTCACACATATGCTATGGACTAATGGACTAGTCGTATATATATCATAGGCTAGTCGATCTACTGATAACATCCTATCATACACTCCCCCAGTGTAAACATATGAATGAGTGGAATCGAGATCTATCAATGCATGAATATTAAGGTCAAAGAGAGAGAAGGTACCAGTTATAACTTCTAGAGCATCCTATTCCTCACGAGCCTTCATAGCAAATGCCCGTGCTTAATTGGCTGATGCTACAGGATAATCAACAGAATCAAATGTTGTACTCAGAGTGGCCCTAGTCTAGCTTGGTCCCCCTTTGCCTCTCCTTTATCCTCTAAATGCAATGGCTGCATTGGATGCTCTTCTGCTCCCTTGAGATGCTCTAATCTGTCCCGAGCCTTTTGGACAATTAGTTATTAGGTGATCTATACCCCTACATTTAAAACAGACCCTAGTCAACCAACTGCACGTGCCCCAATGTCTCTTGGTATAGTGTGGGCACTCTAATGGGCCATTTCTCTGTTTAGTTGAAGAGCCTCTACCAGTATTAGATGTTGTAAACTGTCCCTGGCATCTTCCTTTTGGTGGCTAGGCTATAAAAAGATTTTACTAAGGACGTACCTTGTAAGACTCGGGTTTTGTTACCCGAAGATGAGCCACCTCTAGAGAAACTCCTTCTTTATACCTTTTCTCTCTTAGCTTTCTCTTACATCTCTACTTTGATAGCTGCTTCAACCAGCTGATAGTAGCTCATCTGTCGTAGAGAAGTTACTACCACTAAATACTCTTTTATGGAATCATTCAATCCATCCTCAAATTTTCTGCATTGAAAGGCTTCTATTAGAATAGGCTCTGGAGCATAACTGTTGAGCCGATTGAACTCCTTTTCATACTCAGCCACAGATAGGTTTCTTTGTTTCAGATTCAAAAACTATTTCCATTGATCTGCTTTATAAGCTTCTTTGACATATTACTTCTTGAACTCTTAGGTAAGGAACTCCAAAATCAGAGGGTTAGGCCGTTGAGGATATAATAGGACTAATTTCCACGAATCATAGGCTGCCCTTTGTAGGAGAGCGACAACACAGGTAACCAATTCTTTAAGTAGACACTTGATCTCATCTAGAACCCTTTGTGCCTGCTCTAACCAGTATTATACTTTATCTCATTCTTTTAGAGTCACGCCCACAAATTCTTCCACCCTATACTTTCTCAAAGCTTTTATGGGAGATTTAGGTGCAATCATTCTATCCATCAATCTTAGTACATCAAGGGAGAGCTTTAGAAACATCTCCCCAGGTACTAATGGTACCAGTACTTCTATCCAAAGGACCTAAAACTGATTGGTCTCCCCCTACCACACTATCAAATGACTCCTCCTCAGCTTCACGAGATCTTTCCGTCTCTATTATCTATAAGAGATATTTGCGTTAGGTCAACACAACACCAAACCATAGCACATATTACTAGACCCTTATTGGTCAGAACTACCTAAACAGGGCTTTGATACCATAAAATGTAACAGCCCCTATATGGATTCTACAACCACCCACATACATGGTAACCAATTTCTTGTACATACATTAATGGAATACATTTCTGTTCAATGCTATACATATATACACTATAAAATTTTACATCGCTTCACATTATCATCTAAAAGTAGTATTACATCTTTATATTGGCATGATAATCCAAAATAAAACATACAATTTCCTTTACTCTTTTACATGTACAATCATCTTTATCCAAAACACATTCCAGAGGTACTTTTACTCCTAGCTGTTGGCCTTGGTCCTTACAGATGTTCCCTATATCTCAGTCCTATAACCTGGACCTACACGGATTAACACCTATGTTAAGCTTGAAAATTTAGTGGGGAAACACTTAGTTTATTTGACTACTTAAAGCAATCATCCACCAACCAAACAAATTCAAAAATATCACAACTCATATACAATAAATTCACATTCATAAACCAACATTGGTATTCAACACTCATTGATACAAATTGTTAATACAAATGCAAATGCTCATTAATAATAATTATTTCTGTTGTCATGTTCTATTTCTTATATATAACTATTTACTTTACTTTTTACGTTAGGCTTACACATTCCTATAGGTATGGATAACGGGAGTCGTGGATATCTGAAGATATCAAAATTGTAGATACCCGAAAGTATCAAAATATGGATACCCGAAGGCATCAAACTGTGGAGACATTATAGTCTCGAAATGAAGACACCATTGGTGTTAAACTATGATAGTTGCGCTATATCCTTATAGGCATGCCTATCTATCCATCACCAATACAATAGAGCATACACTGTAACATTTCCTTTAACCATTTTTCAATTTCACAACTCACATATTGACAAGTCATATGATATACATTTCAAGTCATAAACTCTATGTCTGTGTTCATACATGCAAGTAATAAATTACCACCATTAGAAGGGTGTCAAAATCACACTTGTATAATCATACTATACACATATGAGTGATAAATATGCACACAAATTATTCATATACATGTAAGTTTTCTTTGGAATGCATTATGCTCAATCTTAAATTCCAATGTTCAATCACACAATTCACATATGGTAAGTCTTATTTCATTTATTTCTAGATGTTTAAAACTGTCATACACATTCAAAAAGGTTCAGATAAGATTCAGTAAAAATTGGAAATGAAAAGAAACTTAAAATAGTGCAATTTGGGCTAAGCCCACGATGGTCTAAAAATAGGTAAACAATCAGCCCAAAAGCAAAACAAGACGAACTCCAATTTTTCCTTAATATTCATATAGAAAATGTTTGAATTAGGTTTTGAGATCTTCTATACATTTGTTCCCCTATATCTCTAGTTGCTATAGAACTAACAATCAAACCATTTGAACTTTCCAATCATGAGATATAGACCAAATATCATAAGCTGCTCCAAAATAAAGGCAACATCAAGTCACCATTTTTGATCCCAATTTCATTTCCCTATGTCTTAATTTTCTAATGGCATAAATTTCATGTAATTTGGTTAACTATTCAGGGAGTTATACCCAAAACACTACACGCTGGTCGAAAACAAGAACAACAGCCAGAACTCAACTTTAAACCGTAATTCAAAAATCTTAAAGGCATAATCAAATTTTGGTTCCTTCATAAAAGTTTTTATATCTATATCTTTAGTTTAATCTCCAATTTTAATTATCTAATTTGAAGGTCTATAGGCCATGATATGGCCAAATTATAGAAGTCTGCTTAGTAGAACCTATCCATCTAAGAAGGTACACATCCTAAATCAACTAACTTCAGTCTTAGCATGCAACAGCAACGCAAAAACATATCTCATTTAACCAAAAACATCACATTTGCTTGTGGAATACTTCTTTTATTAATTCCCCTCAAATCACGCTCATAAATACAAGCAAATATATCAAAAATTCCTGTACATATTTCACGTCTAAGTATGTATGTTCATGCCGAAACGAACAAATTACCTATGTCTTTTATATTAAGTACCATTATGTTTCTTATTATACTTAGATGTACTTAATTTATTCGTTATGTTCAATTCTTAATACACCCTAGACATGCTATAATACTTCTAGGGTATATGTTGGGGCTTTACATGGATCGCATGTAAACAAAGATGAAGGTGGGTTTAGTAGCAATGCACCTTTGAAGGAGACGCGTAGTGTATTATGAGTTGTATTTAAAGATCATGATAATAATGAAACCTTTAAGTTGTTATGGATATATTTTATCTTTGGAATAAAGTGTCAGAGAGACATTGTTTGAGAATCCAATGGGCGATTAGAAAGAACTTAAGCAAAGAAGTACAATGAAAGAGTATTGCACTGAATTCAACATGTTATCGCACAAATTGGTTATCTCTTTATCCCATCTCTTGAGTTTATTCCTAAAAGAATTAAGACCAAAGATAGAATACCCAGTAAAGATTTAGAATTGCAGAAATCTCCAACAAGCTTATGACTTGGATAAAAAACATGAGCTAGTAGTGTTGCATTGTCAATGAGCAGGAACAATAACAGTAAAATGTTATTCAACAACTTCAAACAAATTCAATCAATAGTGGAGTTATATAATTATTCTACCATGACCATCAACAAATATTCATTGTAAAGGAAATGGTAAAGTTAGAATAACAAATGCTATATGACAACACATGTTGAGTTCACTGCAACATTTAACTAACTCTGCATACTAAAAACTTGTAGATGTGGTAAGTCGGGATCATATCCACAAGAAATGTTCGATTAATTTTTGTAATGAAAATAGTTGATGCAAAGGAAATCAAAGTGGGGTTTTGGTTTTTACGCAATTAATTAAAATAAAGTAAATTTAAACTAGTGAAAACAAATTATAGAAAAACAACAAAAAAATTGATAAAAATGTCGAATGTATGTAAAGTTCGGTTTTAGGATCAATTTTGGCTTAGACACAATTAAATATATCCCATCATTCTAATGTTTTAACACCTCTCCTCGAATTATTGATTGTGGACTAACAATAATCTTTGCTAATCCTGATTTTTCCTTAGGTTGTGTTTAATTAAGAGACGCTCATTAATTAAACTTAGTCATTGAATAACCTAGGATATGAACTCTAGATTCAATTTGGCAACTACATTACAAAGTGGAAAACAGATCAATATATATAGTAACCTCACACGTTCAGGTTATCTATCCTAAGTTACATTGTTCCTAACAATTCAGATCATTAGTGGCTACTAACAAACATTAAATATAACAATTATGAATTATATTCAACATTCTAGCAAAATAATATATCAAGATTATCTTTACAAAACTTGATTCAATTAGCACAAACAACATTAACAATCTAAAAAGAAATTCAACATGAACAAAATGAGATAAGCTTAACTGTGAGCCGGGCTTCGGTTTCACATTCGAACCGGTGTCAGGATGTTAGCCTTCCATCTTTTCCATTAATCTCCAAGAAGAATAGTTGTTATTGCCTCTTTCCATCTTAAAAAACCGAAGAGGGATTGATGAAGAAGATGACGACTTGGTTATTCCTCTTTTGTTTCAGCTCTCACACCATCTTGGAAAACCATAGAGGACTTTTAATGAATAAACTTCCTCGTTATTTCACCCCTCTCTCGGTTATATTTTATGTTGAATGACGTCTTGGAGTTGTTCCTTGTCCAGTCGTCACTCTCCTCTTTATTCTCCAGCCTCGCACGCACTTGGAAAACCGAAAACAATCAACCCCCTTCCGGTTCTTTGTCCAGCCGCCAGCTCTCACTTAGATTTTTGCCTCAGCAGTCCTTCTTTGTTCGCCAACCGACACATACCCTTTTTGTATCTTCAAAAGTTAGGTTAAAACAATGCTACAAATGGACAGCTATCTTAAAATTGGACAACTCGCTTCATTGGGACAACTGGCTTAATTCACGTTGTCACACCCATTTTTAAGACAGCTTTCCATTTATCACATTGTTTTAAGTGAATTTTTGCTCAGCAACTCACGACTGCAACAATATTAACTCACGGCCATGCCAAATTAATTCTATGGTCGTGAATTAATAATCTTGTTTTTCATTTTCATTTTTCTTTTGTTGTCTCCTATTCTTGTAATCTGCTTCTTCTTCTAGCTCTACGAAAACAATAGCATATGAACATCGAGAAGATGACTCAATAAGTATTCTTTCAGATCTCTTTAATACTTTCATTTTTGAAATGTACCGAAAATCAAATACGAGCTAAATTGAATATCTTAAGTAATTTAAGGCATCAATCACCAAATGTAACGAATTAAATGCATCAATAATTAAGCACATATGAAAATAGACAAGTGAAGAAACAAAGGATTATGTTTTTGGTGCAAGGAGAAATGCACTCTTAGGCATGAATGGAAGAAGCATAATGTTACACATGTTTATGTTGTAATATGTCAAGAAGGAGGAGGTCAATAGAGAAGAATAAGAAGTAGATGTCCAAGCCATTATATCTTTGCAAGTGCTATGAAGTACTAGTTTTGCTAAATTTCAACCACTGAAAAGTTGGGAAAAATATAAAGCCAGACTATACATACTCTAATAGATGGGGGGTAGTGTGTATAACTTTGTTGATGAAAATATAATAAAGAAAGATGAAAACTATTATTGATTTGTTGAATTTTGTGAGGGAAGGTGACTGCAGATTAATTGCCTAAAACTTTATGAAAATTTTGTTTGAAAAGTAATTGGCCAATGAATGCTTTGGTGATGCAACAGTTATCTTCCTTTAATGGTATAATTTGCAACCATCAAAAAAGAAGTATAAAGTTTAAGTGGAAAGGTCAACCAGTAAAATAAAAAAGTGAAGATCAAAGGCATTAGTGTTGATTCTGGAGAGGCAGTGGCTAGTAAGGATTTGGTCTGTAGATTCTTATTTTGTTTTTTGACATGTAAGTAAATTAAACTCAACTACTTCTCTTTATTGTATGACCTGACAACAAATAAACAAAACTCTCAGTGCCTATTTTTTTTCTATTTCTATTTTTAATTTTTGGTTTTTATTTCTAAATTTAGTAAAAAAATTTGTCTATCTAAGTTTATGATTTCTATTTTTAGTTTTTGGTTTCTTCTAATTTTTATAAATTATGAAAAACATAAAAAGTAGTTTTTTTTTGTTTTTGTTTCTTACAGTATGATTTAATATCAAGTAATATATATTATTGAATATTAATTATTAGTAAGAATTATAAATAATTTTGTTTAATATTTTATATTTAATTATATAATATCATTTATTAGTAA
>JAOQMP010000208.1:16044904-16057769 GCA_027563575.1 Erythroxylum pedicellare
GGACAAGTTGATGAATGCATAAATTATGTTGTTTGTAAATTGGATCTTATGATAAGAATTTGACAAACATGTGCTTTTTAAATTCAATATGAATTTTCCCAATCAAATAAATATTTTCAAGGTTTTGCTTATTTCTCCATTATAAACTTGTTACCCACAAGCTTTCAAGCTCACCTCCATTCCTTCCCATCTTCAGGTAATGAAAAGGAGATCGAGTGATCGAGAGTCAAGGCATCACTTTGGATTTTCATGTTTTGTATTGTTTTGTTTTGTTTTGGAGTAATTTATGTAAAACAAGGTTCTAGTTGCATTTTAAGCAATTATTATTCAAGTATCTTATGTACTTTGGGATTTTGCGAGATATTGTATCATGGATCAGAAAGCCCATTAAAGTTTTGTATAATGCTTATATTATGATGTTAATGAAATCTGAATTTTGTATGGATGATGTGAGATGAAATTAGGAATGCTTGAAGAAGTTATCAACTTGAGTTGATAAATCTTGAACATGAATTATTCTTATATATATATATATATATAAGTGAGATATTATGAAAAGGAAAAATAGGATTTTGTGAATAATGAGAATTAGTTGTAAGTGATGAGTCAAATGAGTAGGGATCAGAGATATTAAATGAAGTAAAGTTGGTAGTTGAATGGTTATGCTTATGACTCTCCAAGTTGTACATTGCAAATTTCAAGTTTTCCATAAAGGAAATTTGTGTTTTGATTTTAGAGAAAAATATGTATTAATCTAGGATGAATTGGACCAAGTTGTCTACTTGGAATTTGTAGATTATCTTTTTAGCTTTCAAACGGTGTATAGTATGAAATTTTTGGACATTGAAGGTGAAAATTATGATCTTTTGAAGTTAGTGATTTAGAACTTTGGGGATGTGAGGAAGACCCTTTGAATTTCCTTCGTCTAATTCAGCTTAGGCTTAATCACTTTGTTTGAATCCTTTTGTTTGATCTAGTCTTACACTTAATTCTTTTGCTGATTCATTTGATTCAGTCTTAGACTGAATCCTTTTGTTTGATTCGTTTGATTCAGTCTTAGACTGAATCCTCTTATTCGATTGGTCTGATTTAGTCTTAGATTGAATCCTTTGGTTTAATTCGTCTGCTTCAGTCTTAGACTGAATTCTCTTATTTGATTCGTCTGATTAGTCTTAGACTGAATCCTCTTGTTTGATTCATGATTGTCTGATTCATCTTTGATTGAATCCATCATCTGATTCAGTTTGACTTAACCATCGTCTAGTTTAGCTTTGACTAAACCATCGTCTGATCCATCTTTGACCAATGACTAAGCCTTCATCTGATGCATCATCGACCAAGCCATCATCTGATGCATCATTGATCAAGCCTTCATCTAATTCATCATTGACCAAGCCTTTGTTTGATTCATCATTGACCAAGCCACCGTCTGATCCATCTTTGACTAATGACCAAGCCTTCGTCTGATGCATCATTGACCAAGCCATTGTCTAATGCATCATTGACCAAGCCTTCGTCTGATTGATCATTGAACAAGCCACCGTCTAATCCATCTTTGACCAATGACTAAGCCTTCATTTGATGCATCATTGACCAAGCTATTGTCTGATGCATCATTGACCAAGCCTTTGTCTAATTCATCATTGACCAAGCCACCGTCTGATCCATCTTTGACCAATGGACAAGCCTTGGTTTGATTCATTTTTGACCCTCTAGATGAAAAATCTCTCTTTAAGATCTTTGGTAAAGTTGTAGATATAGAATTACCCTTTGAAACTGTCCTAAAATGATCTAAATCCAATATCTCTAGTGAAAGTTATGTCAATTTTCTCAAAATAGGTATACTGTGATTGAGGGCAAAATCATGTTTGATTCTTTTGGCCATAACTTCTTCGACTGACCTCTAAATGAAGTGATTTTTGAACCAATAGTTTCCTAACATATCTTTGTATCTCTTTAATAAGATTGAGAATAAAATTATGTGTGAATCAATAAGATTGTGATTTTAGTGATTGACTAATGTAGGCATACCACCCTTGTGAGATGTTGGCTAATGAGGGTTCATTGAAATAACCCTACAGGATAATATGCTCACGATTTATGACTCCGAATGTTGGGATCTAGAAATGGGATCCAACAGCAGATGAGAAGATTATTGAGGTGTTCATGGATGATTTTAGTATATATGGATCTTCTTTAGATGAATGTCTTGAGAATCTTGCCATTATCTTAAAACGATGTATAGAAACTAACCTTGTATTGAACTGGAAAAAATGTCATTTTATGGTGGATCAAGGTATATTTTTAGGCCATATTATATCTACTAGGGGTATTGAAGTAAATAAATCTAAAGTTGATCTTATTTCTTCTTTACCTTACACCTCTACTGTAAGGGATGTACATTCTTTTCTTGGGCATGCAGATTTTTATCGAAGGTTTATTAAGGACTTTTTGAAGATAATTGCATCACTATGCAAGCTTTATAATAAGATTTCTTCTTTGAGTTCAAAGAGAAGTGGAAGGAACCATTCAACAAACTTTAGGAGCTTCTGACATCCCTACCAGTGATTCAACTGCCAGATTGGAATCTTCCTTTCAAGGTCATGTGTGATGTAAGTGATTATGCAGTGGTGGTAGTTCTAGGGCAAAGAGTGGGAAAAGTTTTGCATGCCATTTACTATGCTTATAAGACTCTAAACCTAGCCTAATTAAATTATTCAACTACTGAAAAAGAACTCTTACCTGTGGTTTTTGTTTTGGAAAATTTTCAATCGTATTTGTTTGGTGCTAAAGTGATTGTTTATTCTGACCATGTAGCTTTACGATACTTGCTCATAAAGAAAGAAGCAAAATTAAGCTGATTAGATAGATTCTCCTCCTTTAGGAATTTAACTTAAGGATCAGAGATAAGAAGGGGCAAAAAAATGTGGTGGTATACCATCTCAATCATTTGATAAAGGAAGAAGACAATATCCCTCTGTGAGAAACCTTTCTAGATGAGCAATTATTTTTTGTCGATATGACATCACCATGGTATATAGACATTATCAATTTTTTAGTTACTAATGAATTAACTGTTGGTTTTTCAAATGCTCATAGGGATAAGCTACAGAGTGAAGCAAAGTATTACGTATGAGATGGCCTGTATCTTTGGAGGCACTGCATAGATCAAGTTATCAGGAGGTGTGTACTGGAAAATGAAAAACCATCAATCTTAGCATTTTTCCATTTGTATGCATGCAGAGGACATTTTAGAGTGAAAAGAAGGGCTTGTAAAGTTCTAGAAAGTGGCTTCTATTGGCTAACATTGTTCAAAGATGCATATACCTTCTGCAAATCCTGTGATAGATGCCAATGGTTAGGTAACCTGTCCCTTAAGGATCAATTTCCACAAACTCCTTTGCTTTTCTGTGAAAATTTTGATGTTTAGGGTATTGAATTTATGGGACCTTTCCCTCCGTCTTTTGGCTTTACTTATATATTGCTTGCAGTAGATTATGTTTCTAAATGAGTGGAAATAAAAGCCACCAGGACTAACGATACAAAGGTTGTTACAGATTTTGTTAAGGCTAACATTCTTTCTAGGTTTGGGATACCTAAAGCAATCGTTAGTGACAAAGGAACCCACTTTTGCAACACGATGATGGAAGTGATGTTTAGAAAATATCACATTATACACAAAGTTTCCACTCCTTACCATTCCCAAACTAACGAGCAAGCCAAAGTCTCAAATTGAGAAATCAAGTTAATCCTGGAGAAAAATGTGGAGCCTAATAGGAAGGAATGGAGCGTAAGACTAGAAGACGCATTATGGGCCTATAGGACAGCTTACAAAACACAAATTGGGGTGTCATCGTTTAGGCTATTGTTTGGGAAGCCATATCATCTTCTAGTGGAATTACAATATAAAGCATATTGGGCTATCAGAAGATGCAACAAGAATTTGGACGATGCGGGAGTGCATAGTAAGTTGTAGCTTCAAAGGTTAGAAGAGATGAGGAATGAGTCATATCAAAATGTATTGATATATAAGGAGAGGACGAAGGCTTTTCATAATAAGATGATTTCGAGGAAAAGGTTCTCAGTGGGCCAGAAAGTGTTATTATATCATTCCAAACTTAAACTATTTCCAGGTAAGTTACATTCCCATTGGGTTGGTCTGTTCGTTATCACTCAAATCTTTTTTTTGGTATAATAAAGATACGGAGTCTTAAAACTTACAAGAAATTCATAGTGAATGGTTATCGATTGAAGCCATATTATGAAGGCTTCCAAATGGTGGATTTGGAGGTGTTGATGCTGGAGAATGTGATTGGTCTTGATGCATGCAACTAGAGGTCGAGCCATCGACGATAAACAAAAGCGCTACTTGGGAGGCAACCCAAGGGAAGTTTTTTTAAAACATTTTTTCACTTACTATTTTCATAATCTGCCCATTTTTTGCATTTGATTTTATATTGAGTACAATGTATGTTAAATGTAGGGGTAGGGTATGTTAGTTCTTATGCATGTTTTTTAGCTTAATTGTAACTTATGTGACTTCTTAGGCAGTTTTCAAAATCAAAAAAACAAAATCAAAAATTTTCTTATTTTTTATTCCTTTTAAGATTATTTAGTCATAATCAGAATCTAAATTGACTAGAAAATCCATGGCAACCTTAGCATGTACTTTTTCTCTTGTAATTCATTAATATGCATTATCCTTAGAAGAGTGGTGACTAGTGGTAGACAAAAACTAGTGAAGTTTTGAGCTGTATTAGACTGGCACATCCATATCAGTCTCACTGTCTTTTGTTATTTGGGACCTTTATGACATATGCATCCTTACTTTGCTTTGATTTTCTATTCAAGACTACATTTTTATCATATGCATTTTTATGAAAATTATTGTGCATTCTTTGTTGATGATGAGCTAAATTAGCCAAATAACCTACCTATTTATGTGAATTTTACTTTGCTAACCAACTTTGAGCTTTAGTATCTTTTTCTTTTGTATAAATCACATTACATGCACCTAACCAAATGCCCTACCCAAGCCTTAAAACTAGTTTATAATTTGTTAATTCTTAATGATTGTGATTGTACAAAAGCCTAAGTGTGGGAGTATGCATATAGATGGGTTGGTTCTATTTGTTAAAATGCCATGTTATGAATCCTATATTGATGTAGCTTCTATCACCTTTAGATTTGAAAAAAAAAAGAAAGAGAGAAAAGAAAATGAAAATGAAAATGAAAAAATGTGAGTTTGAATAAAAGTGTCAAGGAGGAAATATAATTATTGTGAAAAGATGTTAATTAATAGTTTATCCTCCTTAAGTTGTATTGAGTGAGTGTTTGAATACATTGCATATGAGGTGGATGTTTTGGATGGAACACTTTTTATGTTACGTTCATGTGACTTAAGCTGTGAGAGCTAAAATGAGTTATGAAACACAGTTGTTGCATTCTTCATGGCTGACGGTACCTAATTTTGAATGAATGTTAACTTATGCGTTTAATATCTCATTGAGTGTTACTTTTGGTTAACTAGCTTGATGGATTTTATGCTACATTACCCAAAATACATCCTACCTTACCCTTACCGACATTTTAACCCTAGACAATTCCTTTGATTCATGATTATGTATGTGACTTTTGGTGGTGGAGAAATGAAATGATATGTAAAGTTATGGACTATTGTAATTATGAATAATGTTTGAGTGTACCGATGGAAATATCTTATCTAAACACCTTTTGTCTAACTCTACCTCTAGATCACTCAATTTCTAAGGGTGATAAATGTTGATTGATAATCAGTAGAAGCTTTGAATGTTGAGTTATTACTTTAGTTTTCGAAATTCATTCATCTTTACTTATGGTTATCTATTCTTAGGAAATATGAAAAATGAATAAAAGCTTTGGTTTGTGATTTTAATTTTGATGATTTGCTCGTGGACGGTCAAAAGATAAATGTGGGGAAACTTGATATGTGTTTAAATGTTAATTCATTTGATATACTACATTTAGTGATTAATGCCTTATTAATGATTAGGATACTCACTTTAGTTTATATTTGATCTTAGGTACATTTTGAAAGTGAAGGAGCTAAAGTGAGTCGAAAGCAGGTCTATTGAAGCCATCTTCTCAATTTCGATATTCTATTGATTTATGGAGCATGAAGAAGAACAGGATTGAAAGAAAGATGAGACCATTAAATGCCAAGAAAGATGAGACATATGCTGGAAATACAAAGAAGAAGAAGATTAGAGCAAGAAGAAGACAAGAAAATGAAAAGAAATGAAGAACGAACCATTAAAATATCTCATAGCCATACTAGAAAAGTTGCAGAACCATGAGTGTGTGTCACAGTTGTGCAATAAGATACATGGGTGTGAGTTATTCCTCATGCCCATACAAGGTTATGATTGCTATAAAACAAAGATGATGCAAGGTGACAATTGCTTCTCATGATTCTTGTCATACTAACGTATATATATGCTTCTTGACAACCCTCCCATGCATCTTCTCATACTTCCATCCAGATGTCATGCTCTCATGTTAATAGCTGCCATGCACTTGTCATTCTTCTCACGGTGATGTCATATCATGCTTCTTTATTGCCAGCCATCCATGCATGTTTCTAGCTCCCATATCATGCACATCCAGACACCAAGCATCTCACAATCATGAGAAGCTAGTCACAGGTATGACATGTTAAGTCATACCCGTGAGAAGTAACTCACGGGCATAAGAAGGGCTAGGTCTCCTATAATTGGCCAAATGTCCCTCTATCAAACATAGTTTTATTTTATAAAGGGAAATGTTAAATGATGGTGCAAAAAAAAAGGACATTGGGGATATAACCTAGCCGACAATTTTCACATAATTTCTCTTTGATTTTCTTTGTTCTTCAACACCAACAGTGGCGATAGAGAGGATGGCCGATGGTGAGAGCTTAAAGATGGAGATGGAAGGCTAACTTCTTGATGCTGGTTCAGTAAGGATATCAAAGCCAAGTCATAGTTAAGCTATTTCATTCTTTTAACGTTGTAATTGTAACACCCCTATATGGAACCCACAACCATCCACACACCTAACAACTAAATTCTTGTATACACATTCAAAGTATACAATTATATTCAATGCTATACATATACACATTACAAAAATCCCCAATGCTTAACATTATCATTTAACAGTAGTAATATGTCTTTACATTTACATGGTAATCCAAAAGAAAACATAGAATTTCCTTTCTTCATTTCATGTGTAGTCATCTGTAACTAAAAACACATTCTAAAAATACTTTTTCATCTATCTATTAGCCTTGGTCCCTACAGATGTTCCCTATACCTCACTCCTATGACTTGGACCTACACGAATTAACACTCGTGTTAAGCTTGATGGCTTAGTGGGGGAAAGCACTTAGTTTGGATGATCACTCACATCAGTCATTCGTCAAGCACACACATTCAGAAAGGTCACAACTCACGTACCATAAATTCACATTCATGAACTAAACATTGATATTCAATGTTCGTGTTGTAAGGTTTCGATCATGCATCTAATACGTAATATATATCAAATATACACAGAAAAATAAAACGAAACCTAAAAAAAAGATCTACTCATGCATATAGATATAGAAAACAAAAATATGAAATGTAAGATGTTTACATACCTTTCCGATGATCTCCTTCATTCTATAATCTTCTCCACGTTGGTTTGTCGTAAACCACAACTATCAATGTAGATCGTCTCTAATGAAAGTCCATACAAAGATAGAAGGATGAAACCTCACTAGCAGATGGCTAGAATTCTTTCTTTGTCCTATCAAAGACAAGAACTCTTGTGAGAGCTAGAGAGAAAAAAAGTTTGTGTGTAAGAAAGAACCTTTCTTTCTCATTTGTGTCTTACATAAGATGCACGAAAATCATCCCTATTTTCTGCACCATTTGGCCTTCCATAACTCCCATCAATAATAGAGAGTTATAGGAAGTTAATGTTCATGAATAACATGCATTAATGGAAGTCATGGGAAGTTAATGACCATGAATAACACACATTAAAGGAAGTTATGGGAAGTTAATGACCATGAATAACATGCATTAATGAAAGTTTAGGAAGTTAATGGCCAAATTAGCAGCCAACAACACTTGTTTCTAATCTATTCCATGCAACAGTTTCTACCAAGATCACATTGCGATACAATCCTGAAACACTCTCTCATATTTTGAATCACCATTTAAGACCATTTACTCATCCTTCGGATCTCTTATATGTGTGACCCATTAGGTTCCCAGTTATGTTAGCTACTTGAATTGACACTTAATTCAAGTAAGTTAAGAGCGATATCTAGCAACACTTAATGACCCCCAATTGATCGAAATGTCAGTGGTTTGACAACGAACCCTTCCATACGTAATGTTGCCATACAATTTGTCCTTTCACCATCTATACCCCACTCGGTTTAGAGTATGGTCAAAGTCTTAACTCTCACTAGACTAACTACGTCACATCTAGTCCAAGTGATATTAAATCTTGTTTTGAGGATCTCATTACTCTATGTATTGAAGACTCTCTTCATGATAAATATCTGCTCTAGCTAGAGACTCCCAAGTAATGACCTCGATAAGAGGTCATGGGTATCATCTCCTTCTATCAAGAGTGGTGAATCTTTTCTTGGCTACTTAATTACCTCTGGATACCTCAAGCTGTACGCAATCACCACCCTATGAGTAACCCCTAAAAGGCACTAATGAATGGAGTCAAAGTATAGGATCAGTATCTGAGATATCCTTGAGCACCTCAAGTCAAAGGATACTTGCATCATTGCTATGATGAGACTATCATTGACACTGGAATAGAATATCCATATGATTTTCTCATAGTAGGTCAATCTAATGTACTTACGACCCTTAGTAAGCATCCATATGTTAACTCTAAACAACTCATGTCTACACCTTATGAGATCGACTACTTTATCCAATCAAGGGGTATAAGATATGCTAGTCTATCCGAAGTAATGATATCCCATCTCATTGATCATATTACCAGGGATAGCTCAAATACTAACATAATTACACATGATAGGAATCTCATTATCATGATCTCATCATGACTTCCTCCGTGCTATATTTTGTATCAAGAACTTCATTAAATCTATTTAAGATCAACATCAAATCCATAAATGTATGAACATCAAAATAATGAAAAATGTTTTTATTAATCATAAAATGATTTGTACAATAAGTGCTAAAGGTGATTGCCTTTAGAACACTTCTCAAACAAACACCTCATGGTCTTTTAAGAAATTTAAAAGTTGACAGATGTTATATGATAGTCAAAATAGGGAATGAGGAACAAACTTAGTTGTAGCTTGATAATTGACACTCTCTATAACCTCTTCATAATTTACCTAACTCTAACAATCTCATGGAAAAAAATGTAAACAAACATTAAAGTCTCAATAATGATTCATGATATCTCATGGTCCTGGTCACTCAACAACATAAAAAGTTTCATTTCCATCATCATTACACTTTCATATTACTCCCACAATTTAAATGTTGAAGACATAATGACTTTGGATTAGATATAAATTAAGAAATTTCACTGATAAATCACGCTAGGAATTATTATCAAGAACCTTTACTTTGGTGCCTTGGAAAATTTTGGTTTTTTTCTACAAAACCACCATAAATCCTCTTCTCCAATTTGGCTAACTATCTAGTAAAGGATTAAAACTAGAGATAGATTTAAAGGAGCAACCTTTAACACACTTACTTATGTAACATTGAGTAAAAATCACCTGTCATTTATTTTTTAATTGTTAATTCACGTTGTAAATTTGGTATAAACCCCATTCACCTTTCTACAAATATTACCAAGCTAAACTCATCTCAAAGGCTATAAGGGTTAGAGACCTCCATCAAGGAGACCTTAATTTGTTTGAACTTGCCTTTAGCAATGTTATTTACATCATTTAGGCAAAAATCAATATTAGAAACTTCAAAATAGAGCAACTAGATGCCAATAATTTGAACAATTACCTTTTTAAATGGATCAAGTAACTAGGCTTAGCTAAAGGATTATTAACTTCTTAATTCCACCTATGGTAGCAAGATGGAGCTTTTCAGGGAATTGCACATAATAGTAAGCTCTACTTAAAAATATCAAATTACTTTAATTTTTCTTCAAGATACAAGTAAAATAAGCTCTATATTTACTCAGGATCCCTTACGAAATCGAATACAGATGGCCTATATAGGTTTCTTAAGTAAATCAATAGTTTTTAGGACAACACTAACAATTCATGTATTTTGCAAATTTGCTCACCAAAGTTTCCTTTGGATCTAGGAATATCCTACATCTTTTGTTCCTATAGCCTATTCCACTCCAAGTTCTTTCATAAGCCTAATGTTTTAGAATTTTATTGCACATTATCTCATTGTCTATGGCTAGCTACTTGGTTGTCTTTTGATGAATTTGGCTATTACCTTGTAGGCACCTTACGGTGATCTTTGATTTATTTTTTTTAATCTTTAACTTTTAGAAAAGATGTTGATAGATATTTATATTCATATTTAAATTTATATGCTAATCATTTCACTATCTTAAATTATGAACATTCATTTCTTAGTTTTAAATTTTATTTTCTTTAATATGATTAAATAATAAACTCGTTCTTATAGATTCATTATTTTAATTATAAAGCTCGTCTAATGTGAATTTTCAATTTTCTAAAGAAAATTTATATAAAAAATTTCACCACACATTTGGTTAGTACATTATAGATAATAATATTATAACTTAAACATGAATTTACAAGGTTTTCTCCAATTTGAAAAAATAATTTAGCAAGTTTAAATTAGTAAATTATTTAAAATATGTTGGAAAAACTTATTGACTATAAAAATATAGAATGATCGTATTAGATATCAAAAACTTGATGATGCAAATAGCATTTTATATGAATAACACAAAGTCTTATGACCTAAGTGAGATTAAATATTAAGTATAATTTGTATCTCTTATTACGATGGATATGATATTATATTTGTTGAATGATTGAATATGAGTAAAAATCAAATTAATTTATATTTTGTTTTAATAATCATTACTAAAGTGTTTTAACCTTAATTAACAGGATTTATATTCTTGCTTGAACATTTGTTAATATAGAAAAGAACTATAAAGCATGCTTGTTAAGATATTTCACAAGGATTCTAAAGCGACTCTATCTGTTTGTATGTCAAATTAAAGTTGACAATCTAAATTGAATTCTATTAAATTATTTTCTCACACTACATATGAGTCACTATTTATTCATATGAATCACATACTTTATTTAGAGAAAATCATAATTCTATTGCCAGTCCATAGATGAGTAAATCTAAGATTTGACATTATTAATTCAGGATGGCACCTCTTTTAATTTAGGCTCGGGCCTGATCGGGCCTTAGGTGGGTAGGTCCAGCTTGAACTGTCTTTTTGTTTTTTTAATAAAAAATTTCATAAACAATGTCATTTTATCTAAGATGACATCATTTGTTCTTTGTCTATTAAGCCTCAGATTGGGTCAGTCAACCTGGGCCTAGTTTATTAACTTCGGGCCAAGTCAGGTCGAGCCCAGACCTAATTGACAAACCTATTATTAATAAGGTAAATTATATTTAAAATCTTAAAATTTACTTGGTTTCGCAATACTAGATAAAACTATCAAAAATATCAATAAAAATCTTGAACTTTTTATTTATTGTAAAAACAGACCACCATTAACTATTCTATTAATGGTGTTGATGTGGGCTATCATGTAAGTGAAACTCTTTACATATCAATAATTATGTAATATATTAAATAATTATATTTGAAATAATTGAAAAAGAAAGAAAAACTTAAGTAGAAGGGTCCACTATTTTTAAATCTCAACTACATTTTATTTTGGTGAAGTGATGAAATGGTGTAAGGATGCCAAATTTGGTTTAGACTGATTTTAGCTAGAATTAACTGCGCCACAGGCCGAGCACGGCCTAACCTGGACCAACTTGTGACTCAATTATTACTTTAAAAATGAAGTCATTTTTTACATTTTTCTTAAAAAAATATATGGTGGGGTAGTTGGCCCGACCCATCCCTAGCCTAGCGGTTCATAGTCCGAGCCATAAGCCGATCAATCCCATAGACATTTCACTACAACAAATTAATAGAATTTGTGACGTTTTTTAAAAAAGGTCATAAATTGTTTAGAGTTTTTGTGACATTTTTAAAAGCGTTACCAAAAGATTCTAATTTTCTGACGTTTTATAAAAATGTTATAGATTTGTCTTACTTTTTGTGACATTTTAGCAACAAAACATAGTAAAATAAAAACCGCGACTTTTTGCTAGAGAAAACGTCACACAAGGGTAAATAAAGTTATCAAATCAGTATTTAATTACTCTTGAAAGTAGCAAATAGAAATATCAGAATATGAGAGTATAGAAAATGGGGTTAAGGTTATTGGCGTCGAGGGTGTCTAGAATCCCTACAAATCGTCTCTTCTTCTACTCCATTTTCTCCAACTCTCATTGTTAGTCACTAGAAGCTGCTGCTGCTGTTGTAGCACCCAAACCCACCCCAGATCTTCCACGCAGAACCCCAGTGGCAGGCGCATGCAATCGAGGTTTTTGTGGGTGGGTATCCTGTCAAAATTACCAAGGGCTTCACCGTCTTCCAAATGTGTGAGGTCCCTAGCGTCGACATTCCTTGATTTTGCTACCACAACTGCCTTTCCATCGCCGGCAACTGTCGTATATGCCTTGTCAAAATCGAGAAGTCTCCTAAGCCCGTGGCTTCTTGTGCCATGCCTGCTCTTCCTGGTAATCATAATAATCACACAAACTTC
>JAOQMP010000208.1:16059937-16072308 GCA_027563575.1 Erythroxylum pedicellare
TTGTATAACTTTTGTGGTATTCTTTTAACAGTTGGAAAAGTTCTTAACAAGATATATTAAAGTTTTTGTATTCACGGAAAGAATACACAATTCAAACCCCCCCTTCTTGTGTATCTCGTATATTGTACGTGAATTCTATATTAACGTGTGATTTACTTCACTTCTTAACTAAGTTTACTATCATCTTTCTATTATTTACTTCAACCTATTAAAATGTTCTTTTCTCTTAAGAGATTTATCATATGTACACTTTTTAGAGTTCTTTTTTGTCAAATCGTGTAAAGAAATTACAACAATCCTTTCCTTATAATAAACAACAAAAATAGTTATCATTTTCTAATAATGCTATTTACTTATCATTAATTAATTATACATAATTTACCCCATATTTTAGACATCTGAACCCCCTTCCAAGATTTTTTTTAATCCAAGAAGCATTTATAGTAGCCTACAATCCATAATTTCAATATGCTAATTCATATTGTTGTATACTTGTTATTATTGACATAGATGATTCCATATATCAAACTCTTCTTTTCCTGTTATACAATGTATTGAATTTCAAGAAACAAAAAACATCATTAACATATAATTACATATTCATGTCTAACCTTGTCTAAGCATTAATCAAATTCAAAAAAAATATTTCATAACAAAAGGAAACTATTGTAAACAAACCATAGCATTAAGACTCCAATTATAAACAATATATAAAACAAATTAATATTATTTGATTCTTATAGGTGGTTCTGACTTTTTAATAATGGTTTATAACTGAAAAACTAACTATTTAGGCAAGGATGTTTATGTAGATATGATTAATATCATTAGATTTTCGACAAGCAATGCCTCCAAACTTGGCATTATCATATTAGCTAACTTATGCACCTTCATCATGTAAAACAATTGCTCATCAACTTAATAAAGTGACAAGATCTTTTAACGTAAATCTAGGAGTAGTAAATAGCCATATACCATACACAATGGCTTACTCAAAATTACCAAAAAGAAATCAGATGCAAAAGCTTTAAGCCTTATTTTCCTTTTAAGGCTATACTATAAAGACTAAATTATTCTTCCCAAATATACCTATATGTAGATAGGCTAGATTGAGTTTAACTCAAGTTTAAGTAAAAAATAATAATAAATTCTTGGCCCATATCCAACTCCACCTATGAAATTGGTCAAAATTTTAAACCTAAATTAGTCCCATAATAAAATTTTTAAATTTGAACCTAACACATAAGTTTATAGCTTATAAAAACTTTAATAATTATATAAGATATAATTGCGAGATATTAACAATGATTTATGTCTTATTATATACAATCACATTAAATTTGAATAAAGAATAATTAATCATTTATCAAGTAAAACTAACTATAAACTTGTTGTAAAATAAAATGCATATTTTAAAAAACCATAATAAAAATTAAATCAAGTAAATTAAGATAAAATATGATAAGATTTCAATAATGAAATATTTATTTGAACATTAACTAACCTAGATTTCTTCAATATCATCACCATTATAAGAAAAATCATTATCTTTCATTATGATAAATAATCAAACAAAATAAATAATTAAAAATATAAAATCTTACTTAAGTTGCTTTGTGTCTTATATTAATAATTTTGCGAAAAAATTTATTATATGATAATCATAAGTTAACCTAAATTTAAGATATATATAGATATAAGTTTGGCTTGGATTTTTTTGGTTTTTTTTTCATAACCCAAACCCAAGTCGTAAAATTTTTGAACTTAATTTTTAAACTTAAACCTAATCCATTGGTTGATTCTTAAAACAAAAGCCTTTTAATTTTTGTTCTTAATCCATCAAGCTATATGGACTAGGTCTATTTATACATGTCTATTCCCAAATGTACTAAAAAGAAAAAAGAAAGACAGTCCTATTATGTTTGTTAGGCTAAACTATCTAGATTTGGTTCCTCTTTGACAGGTAATTAACCAAGTGGGTGACATAGTAGGTATAAAGTACTTCCTTATTGAACTTGGTAAGCAACATCAAGATTAGGTTCCGAGTGGAATCAAATTAGACTCAAAAGATTTTTTTGAAAAGAAATTAAGATTCAGGATACAAGAATTTTGGAAATTTCAAAATGTTGGATGACTCATCTCATAATATTTTTATGAGAACTAGAAAGTATTAATTTATTTTAGCCAATAATAAACTAAATAAACAATAGTGCATAATTGTTAAGCAATTTTTACCTAATGTAAAACCCTCAATATTTCACAAGTATATAGATTGTAAACTTGTAGTAATTGAGTTGTCGATCACAGGAGGAACTAACTAAAATTAATTAAATCCTAACCTTGTCTAAGATTGTAAAAATGTGATATAAATGAAAATAAAAAACAGAAAATTAAGCAATCAAATATGAGTTGAATGAAAATTCAATTTCGAAATTAACACAATTAAATCAAATAAAGCACTTAACTATTTAACAAATGAGATGTAACAATAAAACAAGATTGATTAATTATGAAAGTATATGATTCATTGTATTGTCATTTTGCTACCTTAACCATTTTTTTGATTCAATCGGTATCGATCTTAGATTTTTGAAGGGTTAATTACTCTCTCTCAAAACCTAATCATTTAATCCTAATTGATAATCCCTAATTGATTCAGAAATTTTGAAATTGCAATCTCTTAATTAACAAAAACAACCTAATGTTTTCAACTAGTTCTTAAGCAATCTATTGGATAATCGGATCCTTACATAAAATCTCCCTTCGTATAATTATTGATTTGATATTTATGTGACTTATTAGGTTGTTAACTCTCATTATCCAACCTACTTAGATTACTATCAATTCAATCTCTCAATTTTTATATTGAAGTATGAGAAACCACAAATATCACAAAACTCAAAACATTTCATTATAACCAAAAGCAATCAAGTCATAAAACAATTCAAGAACAAATCCAAAAATGAAATTAGAACATCATCAACATGTTCAACATTCTCAATCCCAATTCATACATCAATACAGAAGTAAATAAAAAAGAAAGAGGGAAAGAACTTAAATGGACTGGATTGGAGTGGCTAAACTGCTATTGCTGCTCCTCTTCTCTCCTTTTGATCTCCCTTGGCTCTTTTCTCAACTTGGTAAATGAAGGCTAGGTCTTTTTGGTTTTTATTATGTTATTTTATAGTTCTTTGTTCATTTAAGGTAAAGTCTAGGTTTTACCCATGTCAGTTTGTCCAAAAATACCCTTCAAACATCAAAATAAAAGGAGATCCTATGTCTAGCGAGTGTCTGACATGATCGTTTATGCTCTCACTACCTTAAATAGGTGTCTCCATTGTGGTGTAGGAGTTTGAAGCAGACGTGGTAGAATCATAAGAGAGGGATTCCTCACCTGTTTGGCTCCGAAAGTAGTAAGATTGTTGCCATCTGAGTTCAAAGAGCTTGAAATAAAGCTTGCCTTTCTTACTTTCCTTTCTCCTCCAGTTGAAATCAAAACATTGACTTACCCTAACGGCATGGCACACTTTTTAGATGTGGTACTTGAATCAAGAGTACCGATCTTGTTTTCAGAGATGGTACAAATGGCTCACTCGGGAAACTAAGCTCTAAAGTTATACCTTACATAATGAATTTAATAGCTTTAATAGGTATAATAACAATACTATTAGGAGCTACATTAGTTATTGCTCAAAAAGATATTAAAATAAGTTTAGCATATTCTACAATATCTCAATTGGGTTATACGATGTTAGCTCTAGGTATGGGGTCTTCTCGAGCCGCCTTATTTCATTTGATTACACGTAATTATTCGAAAGCTTTGTTTTTTAGGATCTGGATCCATTATTCATTCAATGGAAGCTATTATCGGGGGAAAATTGAAAGGAAACTATACCCAACAAGGATGGACATAAACTCGTAAGCTACCGAAGGTAGGGATAATCGTCCAGGTCTTATTGTGAAACAAAAAAGCCGCCCCGTCATAGAAGATGGGTTAGTTCCTTTGTAGTCGTCGGTTAGCGAGGAGACATTAAGATTAAGACGTCTTCACATCTGTTGCACAATGCTAACAAATCATTCCATGAAAGGATATTCTTGAATGGTCTTTGATCGAAAAGCTCCTGAGATTCATCTAAGTTACTGATACACTTATATCTATTGATCATTGCATTCCAAAAAAGAGGCCACCTTTCCCTGAGAACACTGATAGAACATCCTTATTCTATATTTTAGCAAACTCTCATTTTGTAGTTGTTGCATAACTCCTTATTTATGTGGGAGTTAACAATATTTTCATTGTCTGCTATTTTGACATAGTTGGACTGATCAACAGGCAGTGTAGGCCCCACGAACTTGAAGCTTAAAGCTCTATACTAGTCATGGAACATGAGGTCTAGCTCTACATACATGGAAAGCCCTATGTAGCAGTTTAAGATTTTCAACCTAACAGGGAAAGACAGAGGCATTGACATATCAAAAAAGTTTGTAACATTTCCATTTAAGCATATTAGAGCTGATGATAAGAGAGAGACCGGTTGATTAAATTGAATTAGTGTACCCAGGGCATGCGCTCTAACTTTGATAGTTGTAGGAAAAGGGGTAAAGTCTGACTCCAACTTAAAGTAAGGGCTCGTTGCAAATGGGCATAAAGCATGGACATGAGTTTCCTTTTCTCCCCTGATGTGGTTCGAGATGAGAGGATCTCGGATGGTCTTCCTGATGTGTCTCTTGTGAGGACCTCGAAGGATAGTGATTCAAGTCTTAGCGATTCCCGTCCCCTTCTCTTTATGCATCCGAAATGAGCCCCAAATCGAAATTATCTTTCAGAAGATCATTATAGAGAATGAAGCACAAAATGGAATAAGAGAATTAGTCTATCTGATGCTGTCGCTACATTTAGTTTGCTCACATGCTCCGTTCGCTCGTTACTCATATTCCACTTGCTCATTCCCTCTACCTGTGATACGAACATCTTCAAAGTAGACTCTATCTTTTTCCTAGGCTCTAATCTGTCCTAAAGCCCTTACTCTATTATTTTCTATTTTTTTAGTTAGTATGGAAAAAAGAGTGACGTGATAGCGTAGTTATGAAATACCATTGTTTTCTTTCACAATATCTATTTGCCTTTTAACATTGAATACCTTATCAAGTTAGGAGTCTGAGTTCCTCTTCCTCCACTCCTCTCTAACTAATCGAGCTCAATTGCATCGATCCTCTCCAACCAGTCGAGTGGTTTACGCTCCTCTCCTTCTTCCTCCTTAATGGCCCACATTTCATTCCTGTCACGATCGTGAACCTAGGGAGAGGTCTTCTATCATGACCATGACATTCCAGTTGCGATCGTGACCTTGTCTTTTAGTCCAAGCTTGCTCCAATTTCCTTTAATCATCATTTATTTGGTTTCATACCCTAAAAAACACATCAAAACATCTTAAGAGCATAAGATTAAGGTTCATCATCATGCCCTAAACCACATACACTTAAAAACATAAACACAAAATCAAATTAACATAGTTCTAAGCCTAAACATGCAATAATCATCTAATCAACACCTAGAAACATACTAAAACAACTACCAAAACATAATGTAAACTACAACTATCAACATCACCACACTTAAAATTTTGCTTGTCCTCAAGAAAAAAACAAAACAAATATAAACTCAAACATACCAAACAATAACACATACATTCATGCATATGTAATAATGATACAATGACATCTAACTTCATGAAACTATTTTAACCTCAAACACCAATCATTGAAGTTGTTCCAAGATATTAACTTATGCAATTAATGGCTAAGCCCTTTGGATTGAATATACACACTAATTAAGACCTTAACATCATATTCATTCACCTAAAGCACTTGTACACGCACATTGATAATTAGTAGTCAATCAAAATTACAACTATCAGTAACTTTTCATGAAAATTCTTATTGTTTTCAAAGATTGGTAGGATTTATTTATCAAAACATCATTTTCTTTCTTTTTCTTTTCAATTTTTTTATGTTGACCTAGTCTTTTGACTCGATGGCAAACATTTTGATGTGAAAGTCCCTCGGTTACTTAATTAGGCCACGTTTTATTAATTAGCTTGGTTGGAATGTCACTATAGTCTTTTGACGTGAAGACAATTTTTTCATGAATGTCCCCCAGTTACTTAGCTGTATCACATTCTCAACTAGCTACTAGCTCTATTCATAACCCAAGAGCTAGCGGAATAGTAATTTATTTAAGACACACATACATATTTTTAACATTTCACATAGCCTACCTCTTTTCTTTTTAGCCAATCATCCTTATGAAAGACTACTAATGATATTAACACATTTAATTGACTTGTAATTATAAATGTATGTAAAAAATTTCCTAAAGTGAACAAAATGACGTTATATCCTAATTAACATGAATATTTAACCAAAGATATATAGAACAAAATTTTCATAATCTAATATGTCTTTACAATTTCAATGACTATGTTTAAAGCTAAACTACTTCCATCAAGTTATAGCCATTGCCAAATTGACACAATTCACACATATGCTCACACCATGTCAAACTAAAAAAACTAACAATATGGAACGCAAAAATTCACACTAATGATGACAAAATGCAACCTCCCCACACTTATACAATACGTTGTCCTCAATTTCAAGGAACACACACCACATAAAGGAAACTAAAAATGATAAGAAGAACAAAAAGAAAGGTTAGAGTATGAAACTCGTTACAGTGATTGAGGTGGTGACGATGTTGGTGATGGAATATGGAGATACTTCTGACCATGAAATTCCAGCAATTCTTTCCTTACAAAATAAAAATAAAAATAAAAATAATCAAAATATTAAATGAAACAAATAAAGATTAGTTAATATCACTAGTTTGACGTGCTATTCCTTCCACACTCAACCTGGGTCAATTATGAGTGGCTTGCTTCCACTCGTGCCCAATTTTAGTTTCGTAATCTGTAAATAAGCTACATATTTCAAGATAACAATAAGGACATAATTAATCAAATTAAGAAAATATAGTAAGTTCAATAATGTATTTTTTGGTAATAAACTGTCAACAAAATAGGGAATAGCAAAACTTACTAAATCTTCTATCGAATCCAGCAGTTTGATTTCTAAGAAGGTGACAATTCTCTTTCTTCCTCAATCACCTTCATCTCCTCTTCTTCTTCCACTTTGTGAACACAAACATCTGTACCTTCTTTAACCTCTATCTCCACTATCATTTGTTCATCATTCTCTTCTTCATTAGTTTATTGAACAGAGACTTCCTTATATTCTTCAAACTCAATCTCCTCTATCATATGTTCTTCTTCTTCTTGCTTTTTTAAAGATTTGACTTCATTAATTCTCATGAACAAGTTACCCTCCTTCAGATTCTTTAATATCTTATTCGTGTTGAATTTCATTTGTTCATCTCCAGTCCAAAGGATGAGGTTGTCTTCATGGACATCTACTAAAGCTTTTCTGGTGTTTTAGAATGGTATATCAAGAACTAACAGATAATTTTGATCCTCTTCAAAGTCTAGCACGAATAAACTTATTCACTTTCATAGGCACATCCTCCACTAAGCCAAAAGGTTTCTTTATCGATTGGTCTGTAAAATGAATATGCATATGTTGGCTTCACATCTTTTAGCCCTAATTTCTTGAAAATTGACAAAGGCAAGGTTTATACTTTTACCTCAGTCATATAAACATTTTGAAATCTCTAAATTACCAACTACACAGGGTATCATAAAGATCCTTAGATCTTTCAACTTTGAGGGCATATGGTTAGTAATTAGGGAGCAAAAAGTTTTTTGTCATGGATACCATTTGGTCATCTTCCCAAGTCCGCTTGTCAGATAAGATGTCTTTAAGGAGCTTTGCATACTTGGGCATGTGTTTCAACACTTCCATAAAAGATAAGTAAATTTACCATTTCTTTATCTTTTCCACATTGCAAATGGTACATCAAATTTGTTCTTTTAAAGTATTTGTGGGAATGGTATATTTGGTGAGTAAGGTGGGGTCCTCATTCTTTTCTTCATCCTTTTTCTTTTTCTCTTGGTCTTTTACAAGGTGGTTCTTAGCTTGTCTTTCTGCTAGTTCTTTTAACTTTTTCCCACTCCTAAGTGTGATAGCCTTCAATTGTTGTCTTCGATTTGCTTCCATATTGTTCTGAAGGCTCCCTACACTTCTTGTAGACAAGGCATTGGTTAGCTGGCACAATTGAACCTCTAAGTTGTGACTAGAAGAAATATGATTTTCTACTACTTGATTGAATCACCCTTCCATCCTCTTCTAGGCCTCTTCTATGTTTATGAACTTGTCTATGATCTTGTCCAATTTAGAATCCTATGATTTAGACTCATCTTGCTGAAATCCTAATAGGTCTTGATGTCCTATATGAGTCCTTACATTGTTAGACCAATAGAAATCTAGGTGTTTCCTCCACCCTAGATTGTACATGTTCAAATAAGAATGAGTACGTCCTCGACCAAATTGCACTTCATTGAAATTTAATTGTGCCACATTGTTGTTTTCCATTAAGAAGCAATCAGCTGTGATATGACTCTCTCATCCACGTAGTTTGCATCCTTGCTGAATTGCTTTGAATGGAGAGAATGAGGTAGCTGTTAGGATGTTCAATTCCTTGGTGAGGTTATCAATTTTAGCCTGCAATGTTGTCACTGAATCTACCACAATCATTCCTTCTAGATTTTATAAAGGTTGGCTGTTGTTTATCTCATTTCGATGTCCAAAGACAAATATTGTTATCCATCTCTTCAAACAAATTATTTCTCGCTTCCTCTGGTGGTCATGAAATTCCTTGATGATAGGCATTACCCTGGGCTCATAAAGTCTATAAGGGTCCTTTCCTCTTCATGATGTATTTCCTCCATCATTATTATTTTTATCTTTTATTGGCATTTAACTTTTCATATTCTTCGTTGTTATCTTGTGATGTCTAAATTGATGTGTCTTTTACTTTGCACCTAAACTTACTTCTCTCTCTTTTTTTTTTCAATTTCTTATGATTGGGTACCTCAATCACAAGAAAGAAAAATAATTCCTTAAAAAAATGGAATTCAAAAAGTCATAAATAAATCTCGACAACGGTGCCAAAAACTTATTGACTAAGTTTTACCTAATGTAAAACCCCAATATTCTACAATTATATAGATCGTAAACTTGTAGTAATTGAGGTGTCGATTCTACGAGGAATTAGCTAAAACTAATTGAATTTTTACTTTTTCTATGGTTGTAAAAATGTGATTTAAATGATAATAAAAATAACCATAAAATTATGCAATTAAGTATGAATTGAACAAAAATAAATTCTGAAATTAACATAATTAAATCAAATAGAGCACTAAACCACCTAACAAAAGAGATTTCATAATAACATAACATTGATCAATCATGAGAGTGTAGGTTTTTTTCTATCATCATTTTGCTACCTTAATTACTTTTGATTCAATCTGTATTGATCCTAAATTTTCAAAGGGTTGATTACACTCTTTCAAGACCTAATCATTTAACTCTAATTAATATTTTATAATTGATTCAAACATTCCAATTTTGCAATCTCTTGATTAACAAAAACAACCTAACACTATCAACTAGTTCTTAAGGAATCTATCAAATAATTGGGTCCTTATACAAGATCTCTCTTCGTATGATTATCAATTTGATATCTATGTGATTTATTAGGTTGTTAACTCTTATGACCTAATCTAATCAGATTACTATCGATTCAATCTCTCAATTTATTACCGAAGTATAAGCAAACACAAATATCATAATACTCATATCATTTCATTGAAACCAAAAGCAATCAAGTCACAAAATGATTAAAAAAACAAATCCTAAAATGAAATTAGAACATCATCAACATGTTCAACATTCTCGATCCCAATTCATACATCAAAATGGAAGTAAATAAATGTAGGTTTACATAAAAACTTACTATAAACAACGAAAGCAATAAATGGAGGATTCTTTTACGATGTTCTTGACTCACGATATGTCAATTCTACGAGAGGTTCAACTTGACTCAAGTGTCTTTACTCAGTCAACAATGAAGGATCGTGATTTTCCAATAACCTGCCACTCAGTCATTTTTCAGACTTTGTTTTTTAGTCAATCACTCTAAATGTTTTTTTTGAAGTATGCTCTATAAATATTTATAGAGCAAAAATTGATCAGGTAGTTAAGGGGATAGGGATGATTGGGATAGCACGTTTTATCCCATAGTAACTAGCAACAGTTACCTTATCCTAATACTTGGATTTGACTATCAGTTATAGTCATAGGCAGATAACCATTAATCATATATTCCAACATCTCCCACTCGCACATAAAGAGGAAGATGTAGCATATTCCATCCCTTAACATTCTTATTAAACTTAATCATACAGATAAATGAATGGGGCGACCACTGAGTCTATCGAAATTCGGGGGCATTATATTATAAACCAATTAAAGCCAGCGTAGAGACATCAACCCTTAAATATAAAGAACATTAATTAAAGACTCAGTATGCCCCAGAACCATTTGATTATGTCAGGTAAAGTATCTCTAATCCCTTGCAAAGCATACTTATACCTCCACACTTCTAGTATTTTACTTATAATTATGTCACTTTTCTAAAAGTGCCATAACCTGTCAACGAATAAGTATATTTCATTAAAATAATTCAAATATTCTTTCTTTGCCCTAATGTCATTGGATTTCAAATTAATAGCTTTCCTAGTAAATCTCTATATGGTCAAATCTCTCATGACCATCAGTAGCATACCAAAGTAGCTTACATTGATCATCAACCTCTTAACATAGTCTAAAGTCATAAGGGAATATATTACAAGGCCAATGAAATATCTTTAAGGACTCATATACTAATGAAGTAGGGATTCATTCACTCACTTCCTTTATGATTGCAAGCACATGCGTATGAATGCATGCTATGATACATTAAACAAGATATTGTACGAATCTTAGTCAAGTTGTTATTCAAGCGCCTTAGTCGAGATCTTTTTTATGTTATCTAATTCAATCAAATATACAAATGATCTCACATTCGACTTTAAAAAAAGCACAAATGGATTGTGGGTGCTCCATATGTGATCTAACTATTAGATCTCATCTTGAAATCTAAACAAGGTGACAATATAAGTGCCTCATCTTTTGCTTAGCCTCAACAGTGCCTAAAAGGACAATTACTCGTGTAAGAGAGTCAATCAACTTGTTTATATAACAAAAAAATAGATATATATGTGCTAACTATTACCAATGCATGTAAATATATAAAGATGATAAAATCAATTATTATTCAATAATTCAAATGATTAAGTGGTGTTTACATTGTGCATCATAAGCTCAAATCCTAAGTAACCCTAATGTCTTAATATGAGCCATAATATATCTCTCGATATGGGTTTAGTCAAAGGGTCATCAACCATTTGGTTCATAGAAGTGTGCTGTAAAACCATGTCTCATTGTGCCACTACTTGTGGAATAAAATTATTCCTTAGATAAATGTGTTTGGTTCTTTCATGATACCTGGGATCTTTGATAAAATCTAAAGCAACCGTATTGTCACAATAGACAGTGATAGGATAAGATGCATCTTTAAGCACATCAAAATCCTCAAGGAACCTTTTAAACCACATTGCTTCTTGTATAGCTGATGTATAAGCCACAAATTCTGCTTCCATCATGGACAAAGGTATACATGCTTGTTTCTTACACATCTAAGAAATAGTGCCATTGTTGACTAAGAAAGCATATTTAAAGGTTGATTTATGCTCATATGGATCTCTTTTCCAATCAGCGTTAAAATATCCAATAAGTCATAAATCTAAACCTTGATAGCACAACATATAATCCAAAGTCCCTTATATGTAGCAAAGAATTATGTTAATAGCTTTCTAATGACTCAAACCATGGTTTGCTTAGAAACGAATTTATTGGGCCCCAAATTTTTTTATTTTATTAAGCATGATTTGAATTAATTTGGTGGTCTTGTTAGATAAATCATTTTATTTGGAGTTTAATTATTATGTCAAAGTTAGGAGGATTTAGTGCACGGATTGATTGAATTAAGGTATTAATGTTATAAGAATGTATCAAGGGCAAAATTAGCAAGTCACTTAAGGTTAAGAGACATAAGGCTTATATTGCATGGCAAAAGGGACATTGCATGATTATTAAGAGTATAAATTAGAAGAAGAAAAAAAAATGTTGTCTTGTTTGAGAAGAGAAAAGCACGAGAATAGAAGAAGAGAGAAGAGAAAAGCTAAGGTTTTGGAGATCTTGAAGAGTTTGAAGAATTTGAAGCTTCAACAAGTAAGTTATGCTTTAAATTTCAT
>JAOQMP010000208.1:16072408-16097811 GCA_027563575.1 Erythroxylum pedicellare
TATTGGATTAAAGGCATTAAATGCCTTAGAAAATGCAAAAGAAAAGCTAATGTGAATAGTAAGGAAGTAACCATATGAGAAGCTTAATGGTCGAATCCTAGAGCTTAAAGAGAGTGATATTGTATTTTATACATTTACATGATGGTGTATAAATATGAAATTTATGTTTAAGTAGTAAATACATTGTATGTTTTTTTTAATGTATAAAGGCTCGGGAGCTGTGAATCAAGGAGCTCGTACCGAGAATTTTTAAAAGCAAGGGAATGTACTCCTTCTTTTGAGATGAGTTGGGGAAATCATATCTCTCAAATGGGATTAGAATATCCTAAGACATACATGATGACTTGTATGTGAAATTTGAACCTAGGTAATGCATAGTAGAATTGAATCTCAAAAAGATGCAAATATGCTTATATATTTAAGAAACGACATTGTTTTGAATAATACTTTGCACTTGAAGTGCAAGACATGACTTTTATTGCATGAAATAATGTTTTGAAATTTACATATGCATAATTGAGTCATGTACGATGTGTGTTTGTGTTCTCTTTTGGCTTAGAGCCATGGCAAGGTTCCGTTTTATCAGTTAGACCGATAAATAAAGGGTGACTTACATGATTTTTGTACTTAATATTTTTATATGAATTTTTTTGTGATTGGTAAGGTAACGATTGGCCAATCGTGTGCTAGGCACAATAGATTAAGCGAATCTAATACCCTTGACACTTGTACATAAAGTCGAGTCCCCTATCGACACCTTTCTATGGGACTTGCTTGTGATTCCACACCTAGGGTCTGGACACCGACAAGGAGATCATCTAGGGTCATGACTCTCTTATCAACTGTAGTCTGGACTCACAATGGATGAAAGTCGAGCCAATACCAGGAATCGGTAGGTGTGCACACTAGTTTGTCTGACTAGTGGCGACATACATGATTGTTTTGGCTTGTTATAAGATTTGTTTTCTGAGGAGATTTGATTTATACATGTGATGTTTTTTCTGCTTTTGTGTACTGGAGTTGGATTATATGTTCACCGAATGAGTGATTAATAGGCTAGGCCTATACTGTTCCTAACCAGTATACGTCGAGTAATAGGCTAGGCCTATGTATTTCTATTTCATATATGTTCACTTTTTAGGTTATCTATACCGTCTTAGTGTGTATCGAATTCTATTTGCGATATATGTTTTTTCTGCTCACTGAGTACATAGTTTACTCACCCCTTCGCCTTACAACCATGCAGGTTAATTTAGTGAGCTTAAAGTTCTATATGGATCATGTAGTTTTTGGCATTTTCGAGGCATTACTGCATGTAGGTAGACTCGGTTTTGTACTTTTGTTGCATAGTAGCTCATGAGCTGTTTTTATTAGATTGTTTATGTTGATATGCTTTACGAATTGATAAATTAACTCTTGACTATCTTGTAGTCAGTAAAAGACCTTAGGTATGAACTTTTGGTACTGTTATTGAGTTAGCTTTTGAGTGGACTTAAAAGTCCAGAAGTTTTGGTAGAATTTTTATGTGAATATAGAAGTACATTTAAAATTGTTTGCAGGTGTTTGATTGAGTTTTGGGATTTTTAAAATACAACCGTTATGCTGCCCAAATTTTTTAAAAAAAGGAAGAGAGATATTCAGCTAGCCTTGCATAGTTGGATTAAGGATACCGTGAGTGTCCTTAGCCCGGGTGTATGGCGGTTGTCATGTGCCCGATGTGGTACCGGGTCGTGACATCTTTAACGATCATTCTAACTTAAATGATCAAAACAACGACTTAGTAACTATTGATCATCATCATATGTGTAAAAGCAAGAGACGAACATACCTAGGTTTTCTCGTCCACGTTTTAGCATATACGTATCACCATTTTATAATCATTTAACCGTTAACTATCATTAAAAATGTTTCATTCAACAAATAAAGAAGAGTATGCTTAAGACTTACTTATTTAAGCTTCAAGATCTTCAAACTCTTCACGTTTTCTCTTAACCCTAGCTTTCTTCTCTCACTCGTGAATAATCATTCAAAGGTGGTAGGGTAGGGTCTTTAGTAAGAAATGAAGAAGACATCGAAACAATAGTAACAAATGAAAGGTGAAAGCATGTTTCAACGTGGATGGGTTAGAAATGAGTTTCGAGGATGAAGACAAATAAAGAAGATGAAGAACGAAATGAGGAGGGAGCATTTAGCCAAAGGTGAGAAACAAATGAAAATTAGTCTTGCAAGAGTAAGTTACAAGAGTAAGGTGTGTGGTAAGGCAAGTAACACTTGTCACTTGCCACATGTCACCACCTCATAGTCTTCACTTGGTCTTTTATTTAACTAGTCCATTTGTCTTCAATTTTTAATCCAACTATCTCCGAATTTTCAACGTCATATTCTCAATAAATCTTAATACCATTAACCAAATATTTCAACTTCCATTTGACACTTATTTATACTACCAAAAATTAATTGTTTTGCTACTTGACATTTTTCCTAGTCTAAAAATACCGTTAATTGCAGAAAATTATCAAATTTTACCAAAAATTCTAATTCACTACTTGTACACTTCAACTTAATTTTTTAAGACACATAATCCATAATTCACATTATAATCACATAAAACGATCATTTATACCCAAAAATGTCAAATGAGTGCATAAACAATTCATTGTAATGTGTGCAATAATCAAATTCATGTGTGTGTATGCGAACATTATGCATGAGCATGAAATGCATCTTTCTAATCTCTCTTGCTATTTCTTAATTACAGAAATCTAGTGTTCTAACCCTTAATATGGAAACGGGATGTCACATGATTTCCATTTCTAATATCTTGAGAATGCGTTTAATAACCATATTGACAGTCCCTCTTATAAGTACGAGAATTTATGCTATAAAAAAAAGGGTATCTTTAAAAGATATTTTTAAACATTCCAAAGTATATTTGTTTAACGGTGAACAAGGTAACAAACAAGTAATTGAATTTGTGAGTTTCCAAAGTAAGAATAGATAGTTTAAAACTTATTTTATATATGAGCCTTGAATTAGAATGATCTTATAAGACAAGACCAATTAAGTGGTATTCATCTAAGTAGGTGCAATTTAGGAGGTGATAAATTAGTTTCTGATCAATGACAATTACAACCTAGTGGGTGATCTTTGTCACTATATGGTTCAAGTGGGACCAATATGAATGTAGAGACATTCAATTTTGGAATTTTCATTATGCCAATAATATAGCACCCCACTCCCGCAGGACCTGTGCCTGACATCCTGAATAACATCTGAGTATGAATCCCGCGAGGGCGGCATGCTAAAACAGTAAACAGACAAAACTCATTGTAAAGTTTTTTTATACAATATGTGCATATGTCAAAAATCGATAATCAATTTCGGCCCGATGGATTTATAAACAATTTCAGTCACAAAAGCTATAAAGATTATTAAACACATCAGAAATTCAGCAATCACTTGGGCCCATTACAGAACAAAATACCTGTATTCGTAATGTCCTTACATTTTAAAAACTATTTTCATATACATTGCACAACACTTAAGACTACCCTTATCAATACAACATATCAAAATACATATACAGGTGCAAACTGATCCTTACCTGAAACTCTTACTCAGAGCCTTTCTGGAGACCTTTAGAAAACCTGAAAAGCCACATTGCAATTTTTTATGAGTTTTGCAAAATCGATGAGTGAACCATCATTGATGATTTCACTAGATCACATACACACATCACATATGCACAAATATTCATTCTAAACATCATAACTCACACAACATGGCACAACATAGGATCACTCAATACAACTTTGCAAATCATTCATGGATTTCAGTTTGATATGAATGTTATATGCATGAGAGTCACATTCGTTCTTATTGTTGTGAATGAGTGCCTATCACAAACTTATACAGATATTGGCCCATAGGGCTGAGTCAAACAAAATCACGGTGTATAGCTCTACGTGCAGAATAAAAAATTATGGAGCAAAGCTCTACGTGGAAGCACTCCAGACTGGCTACTCAAGTCATAACGCCTTTATCTGAGCATGCATTTTATGTTATGCTTGAAATACTAGATATGTCATATATCACAACCTTATACAAATGATCAGAAAAAGTTTTCATATTCATCAGACCTAAATTCGGCATCAGCTTTCGTTGAGAATCCATGTCATTCAGGAATTCATATCAAATCAAAACGATTCCAATACATGCCTAACTAATAAACTCCTCAGACTTCAAGTTCAGAATTCAAAAATAATTCGCAAACAGTTCAGTAATTTCTTTTCTTTTTTTTTTGAAAATTTAACAATTCAAATAAATTCAAAACAAATCAATCCTAGGAAATCAACTAGGTTGACTTACAGTACACTCCAATATGTTGTCGCTTGGATAGACTAGCAATGTCTGACTAGAGTTTGCTTGGCTCCTCTATAATATGCAAAACACATTTACACATATCAAATTTTTACACAGATATATAAGTATTCATTAATGCACATCTACTTATATAAAATATGCATAATGCATGTTCATTGACAATTCTGGGGTACTTTATTGAAATCCTTATGATCAAATCATTTAGATATCAAAGCCCTCATTAACACCATGTGTACTTATAATTTGGACCAATAAAAAGCACTTTCATAACTTCATTGACCACTTCATATTTTTCTTCCAATACACATACGGGTCAGCTTTGCATACTAAATCTGATAACGTAAATGGACAAATTTTCGGGTTAGAGAAGAAGTTATGATCAAAAGAAGCAAGACTGTTCAGTAGAAGCGAAAATCCCAAATGCATGATCGTGTAAATGTATGAGGGTGCAAATTCACTATACCCCAAAGTCACCATCGTGCTTTTGCACGAAGGTGCTTTTTGCCTAAGGTCTCAAGCTTTTTCCACTTAACTCAAAAGTAGTGCAATTCCACTTCTTCTTCTCCACCGATATCTCAACTTTAAAACTCCATAACTTTTGATCCAGAACTCCAAAATTTGAAAACATTATATCAATGGAAAGCTAAAAGAAATATCTGTAACTTTTATGAAGATAATTTTATCAAAATCTATATAGGTCAACACAGAAAATTCATGTAGTTTTAGATCAAAAATTTCCACTCTCACTGTTAACTTTTGATCCAGAACCCCAAATTTTGAAAACATTATATCAATGGAAAGCTAAAAGAAATATCTACAACTTTCATTAAGACAATTTTATCAAAATCTTCATAGATCAACACAGAAAATTCATGTAATTTCAAATAGAAAATTTTGCACTCTCATTGTTCATTCCCAGAATTTTCAAACAACTTCCACTTTTCAAAAACCAACACCTCAATTTTTAATATACTCCACTTCACTAAACTCATTCACCACAATTTACATTACCTCTAAAATGAAATTTTAACCAAGTTCCATCAAGAAAAACAAATATCAATAGTTGACTCTTCATGCTCTGCCATACACCATTCACTGCATTTTCAACTTTTTATCACATTCACTATTTTCTTCTCAACCTTCATTTTTACACTCATTCCCATCTTAGACCATCATTTTACAATTACTCTTCACTTGAATACCATTTTCTTGATCAATCTCTAAAGCATTCCCTTACCCACGTAAACACACATATACATATATATATATATGCACAGTGAAGAAACAGAAAAACAGAGCATACCACCTTTCCATTCTTTAATTTCCTACACTCATCTTATACGCCATTTTATTGCTATTTCAAATATCAAAAATCATTTCCAAATCACCTGATCACTAATAATTATCGAATACTAAATTAAAACTATAACCAAAATTTTCATCCCATCAACACTATGTTCATGAATATATACACACATATATATATAAGTAAATGGCATGATCCATGCACTAACAATAATTTATCAAATTATTTCATGAATCCATAACTCTAAAGGATTTTATTCGGTACTTGTTTAAATCTCCAAAAGCTTTAACTATCTTCAAGTACTAACTCCATGTGAAAATCAAGTATTCACTGTGTAAGCTGACCAACTTCTGGTTTTCCTTAGGTAGAAAAGATAAATAGTAGTGTAGTAGAGTAAGGAAAAGCAAAGAAATTTCTCAGAAGGTGTTTGAAGAAAAACTCTACATATAGAAAGAATTTCGGAGAAGGTGATATGATAAGGAAGGGGACTTAGGAAAACTTAGTCTTTTAACTCACAGATATCATTACTTACTTTCTACAAGGTTCTAAAAAAATCACTTAGCTAATGACACGTGTCACTTTCCTAATGCCTAAGATCTAATTTAGTTTCTTTTGAAACTAACTCCATTTAACTCTTGTCTTTACAATCCAACTATCTCCAAATCTTCATTTGATTTCTTTTCTTCCTTTTTCCTATTTTCCATAATATTCTATAAATTCTGAAATAAATCCAAAATTCACCAAAATTCACAAATATAATAATTCCACTAATCAATAAAATTTCCAATATAAATAAATTCCAAATTCACAAATCTCCCAAAAATCACAACTCAGTCCAAATATACCCGGAATTATTCATGAATGCATGTACAATTATTTTCTTGCACAACAATTTCACTATTCAACTATATGTGTATGACATATTATATATGAGCATGAAATGTGTTTCATACTTTCTCAGCAATTTTCTCTCATTTATTGTTTTTGCCTTAACATGGGTAACGGGATGTTACAAGATATGGTACAAATCTTAGTGAAGTTGATTTTCAAGTGCCTTACCTGAGATCTTTATATGTTCTCTAATTCAATCAAATATACTAAAGATCTCGAATCAGGCTTAAAAAAACAAGCATATATGGATTATAGGTGCTGCATATGTGATCAACTATTAGATCTCATATTGACATCTAGCTAAGGTGAAAATATAAATGTCTCATCTTTTGCTTGCCCACAACAATGCCTTAGAGGATAATTACTTGTGTGGGAGAGTCAGCCAACTGTTTCTATATAAAAAATAGATATATAAATGTTAACCATCAGTAATACATACAAATACGTAAAGAAGATAAAATCAAGATATTATTCAGTAATTCAAAAGTTTAAGTGGTGTTTACATTATGCATCATAATTTTAAATCCTACGTAACCCTAATGTCTTAACATGAACCAAAAATATATCTCTCAATACAGGTTTAGTCAAAGGGTCAGTAAACATTTGGTTCGTAGAAATGTGCTAAAAAATCATAACTTATTATGCCACTACTTATCAAATAAAAATATTCCTTAGATCAATGTACTTGGTTCTTCCATGATACTTGGAATCTTTTATAAAATCTAAAGCAGTCGTAGTATCACAATAAATAGTGATAGCTAAGATACATCTTTAATCACATCAAGATCCTCAAGGAACCTTTTAAGCCACATTTATTCTTACACAGCTAACATACAAGCCACAAATTCTACTTCCATCATGGATAAAGATATACATGCTCATTTCTTACTTATCTACAAACTAGCACCATTATTGATTAAGAAAGCATATCCAGAGGTTGATTTACACTCGTTTAGATATTCTTCCTAATTATGTCAAAATATCCGATAAGAAATAAATTTGAACCTTGATAACATGACATATAATCCAAAGTCCCTTGTATATAATGAAGAATCCTTTTAATAACTTTCCAGTGATCTAAACCAGAGTTTGCTTAGAAATGACTCACTAAACCTACTACAAAATAGATGTCGTGTCGAGTGAACATTGTGGCATATATCAATTTACCCACAACGCATATGGAACATAACTCATTTTCTCCTTTTCTTTAGGAGTTTTAGGGTTGTTATTAAGACTTAAGGATTCGCCTTTAGCCTCAGGAGTATCAATGGGTTTGTAATTATGCATTTGAAACTGTTCAAGTACTTGTCTCAAGTAAGTCTTTTATGATAAACCAAGAAGTCTCTTAAAGCGATCACGAAAGATTTTCACTCTAAGGACATAACTTGCTTCACCCATGTCCTTCATTTCAAAATTTCAGAACAACCACTATTTAATGGTAACTATCAACTCCTTATCATTTTTTACTAACAGAATATCATTCTCTCAGAATGCCTAAGATACACACAATGGTCTTCCTTAAGCATTGTGAACCCATCATTTAGGATAGCTCAATGAAATTTAAGATACCATTGTCTACATGATTTCTTTAAGCCATAAATAGACCAATTGAGCTTGCAACTTTGCGCTCATAGCCTTCTGCAACAAAACCAACTAGTTGTTGTATATGTATTTCTCCATCAAGTTCTTCATTTAGAAATGCAGTCTTAACATCCATTTGGTAAAGTTCCAAATTAAAATATGCGACAAGTGTTAGAATAAGACGAATTGAGGCAAACCTAACCATTGGTGATAAAGTTTTCTCATAACCTATACCCTTTTGTTATGTATAATCTTTGGTCACAAGCTAAGCCTTATACCTTTCAATGGAACCATCTACCTAGTGTTTGATGTTAAGAACCCATTTGTTCCTAATAGCTTTTCTCTTAGAAGGAAAATCACCAAATCCCAAACTTTTTTTGTTCTTTATAGATTCCATTTCATCCTTCATAGTATTAATCCATTCCTTACTATCTTTTAATAAGATAGCCTCATGTTAATTTCTAGGCTCTTCTTCATCATTAGCAACATCCATGAAGGATTCCCCCATCAATTCCAAAATGATGATAGGGAATATTTCCATGTTTGCTTCTTCGAGGATGAAAATCTTCAAAACTCTCATTAGGTTGTACTGAACTAAAAGGGATGTCGCTCCCACTATCTCCAAATTATTAAGAAATTAATTTCTCATTTTTAACTTGGTTGAGAGATGCACAAATCTCAATTTCTTCTAATTCAAAGAGTTCTAGATTCTCATTGACCTCACGTTTGCTAGGGAACTCTTCTTATAAAAATTTCACATCTCGTGACTCAATTTCAGTAACACTTCCATCTTACTGCTCACCGATGAACACAACCTTTTAAGTGCTCAAAATATGTTATAAAGATACATTTCTTACCTCTAGGTCCCAACTTTCCATGTCAATGAAAAGTGTTGTGTATGTAAGCAACATAACCCCATGGTCGCAGATTATCCAAACTTAACTTTCTGTCAGTCCAAAGTTCATATTCATAAGAGGTAGAAGAAATTAATTTACAGGGCACACGATTAAGTACATAGGCTATAGTCAGCAATGCACCTCCTTAATAGGAAACAAGCAAATTTGCTTATGATTCCTTCTTTATGCTACACTATTTTAATATGGAGTTCTTGGAATTGTTAATTGTTTGATAATTCCTTTTCTTTCACATAATTCTTTATCATGACCTCGGTTAATTCTTAAACCTCATCAATATATTTTTAAATCAATCCAAAGCTTTAGATTTGTGGGAGATCAAATAGACATAACCAAAGCACATATAATCATCTATAAATGTGATAAAATAAGAATTACCATGCCTTGCTATTTTGTGTAATTTATATTGATTTTGCTTGCACTCATATCTTGATTTTGGTTACGAAGTCTTGCATTTTTAATTCAAATGTGAGATAAATTGAGTGAAAATGGTTTTAAATGTTGCATGAAGGTTGAAGGGAATATTTTGTGAATTTTGCATGATGAATGAAAGGTATCATAAATTTTGCGTTAAAAAAGTGTTGATTAAGGTGTCACGATGGTGACTACAGTGCCACCACCCTGATAAACTTAGTCATGGTGGTGACTAAACTTGTCACCATTATAACATGCTAAGTCATGGTCGTGACTAGCTCTCATAGGGGGTGACAAACATAGCCATCCCCATGACTAGTCCTTTACAATCACATTGAGTCGTGTAGGTTTTGATGACATAACAACCCTATAACCCTAATCCTAGACTCCAGCTATAAATAGAAAAGGAATGGCCAAAAAAGGAGGTTGAACGAAAATAGTCAGTTAGACATATACAACCAACAGACTCATTTGGTGACAAAAACAAAGAGAAAGAAGGAAGGCAGAGGAGAGACGAGAGAAAGCAAAGACCAGTTGGGTGAGGTAGAGAAGAAGAACAATAGAGAGGTGGAAACATCTTAAGCATTCGATCTTCTAGGTGAGAACCAAGTAAAAGCAGAAGGTGACAGCCAATGTAGAGAGCTTAATAGTGCAGAAGATCATTAGAACTCCCTTATTAGATCTTTTTTTGCTTGTTATGTTCTTCATTTGTTGCATTATTTCTCTGTTTTTTACTTTTATGTTGTTTACTAAACTTATTACGCTGTTAGCTTAACTGATTGATACTTTATTATCTTTTGATAGTTCATTTGGTTATTTCGTAGTTTATTGCTTAAATACTTCTCTTATACTGATGAAGAAATGATTGAACTATTTGAATATAATGAATTCTTCTATTTCTGTGATGGGTTGATCTCTTTTTCTTAAAGGTTAATGTAGCTATTTTAGTCAAATATACATAAATGAGGGACTGTGTTGTTGTCTTATATTTTCTATAGTTTCTAAACTGAATGGATGTAATAGCATGACCAAACTTTGCATCATTTTGGTATTAAACGAAGGATCGAGAAAGAAGTTTAATATGGAATGAGAAACTATAGATGCTTAGGTTAAAAATTATAAATATATTAAGTTAAGTGGTAATTGGTAGTTGGGTTTTTATAATTAATTCGGATGATAACTTATTGAATATGAAAGTTAGACTTAGTTTATTATTTAAGTTGACCTTAGAACCTAACTATTAATTTTAGTAAGACAACTACCCAATCATTTCCCCTTAGTCATGCATAAAAGATTAAATTAGTGAAATTAATTCTCAAGAATTTTTACTCTCAGTTAATCTATTCGATTAATCTATTTATTTTTTCTCCCAGTTAATTCTGTTTACTTTTTAGTTTAATTTTGTGATTTTTTTTAAAGGCTTCACTCAACAAATTGGGATAGAATGTTTAGGATTGCATCTATTTTTATTTTTGTTCAAGGTTAATTTAAGTGAATCAATTTCACCTCCGTAGGAGACGACCTTGGGTAATCAACTATAACTACCTTGTATACTTACAAGAAGGATAGCTTAGATAATTTTTAGAACTTATTTTAGGCACAACATGTTTTTGACACCATTTTCGGGAAGTTGTTTAATGTTTGCACTTAATTTAATTTGATTGTTTTGTCAATTGTTTTGTTTGTTCATGCATACATTTTTGTTATATTATTTGATTGAGTTATTTTAGTGGTTTCATTATTAATTTGATGTTGTCTTTATTTTTTTATGCAAGGAAGGAGGTCCTGGGAAGGTGAACTTACTCTCTTTATTGATAACGTGCATCAGATAAGAGAACCTCAAAGGGACTTTGAAGACAATCTCGAGGAACCTAAGCCTGAAGATTAAGGGATGGGTGAAAGGCGACCTATAATGAAAGAGTATACCATACCAGTAATTGGTACTGCCACTTCGTGCATATGTTTGGGAGAGGTAGCCAAAAAATATGAATTGAAGAGCATCCACTACAACATGTTGCCATCTTTCTATAGTTCTTAATAAAGACCTTTTAAACTTCATTCGGGAATTTTACACCACTCACTAGACATTCCCTTTAGATGGCCCAAATGAAGATCAACTCAGGATGAGATGCTTCCCATACATATTAAAGGATCGGGCCACGGCATAGTTGATGACCCTCTATCTAATTCATTGACTAAATAGGAGGAAGTGTACAATAAATTCATAGGAAAATTCTATTCCATCATAAGACTTTTAAGTTGCAAACAAAGATAGCTACCTTCACTCAAATGGAGGGAAAGTCATTTTATGAGGTCTGGGAACGCTTCAAATTTTTGCTAATATAATGGCCACACCATCATTTTCCACTTCACTTATAAAACTAGTTCTTTTATGATGGATTAATCCATCAATGTTAGTATACGGTGGACAATGCAGTAGGAGGAGCTGTGGAAGTGAAGACTGTTGAAGAAACATATGAAATCTTTAAAATATTGGGGGCAAATTCTCAAAAAAAAGAGTGTGAGAGGTAGAAGAGATGGAGTTTATAAAGTGCGTTCAAATCAAGAAATGGCTATGCAATTAGCTAAGATGATAAAGCATGTAAAAATGCTAACTATAAGACTACCCCAAAACGTTCCAAATCAAGAGGTATATGCTATATGTGGAACTTACGCTCATGGAGCTAATGTTTATTCATATTTTTTTAAATCTTTTGCAAGTGTAGAAGAACAAGTGAACTCACTTGATGGTTTTCAACCAAGGGTGCGAAATGATCCATATTCAGACACCTACAATCTTGGTTGGAGAAACCACCCTAATTTTTATGGAAGACCAACAATCCACCAATGTAACCCTAACTAGAATATCATAATTTTCAAAGGCAAAACTAGTTTAAGGGGTAATCCTCAAATTAGAATCCATCGAGCAAGCCTTCTTTAGAGGAAATTTTGAATGTGTTTATTCAGGTATCAAATCAAAATCAAGAAACGAACAGTAAGAGATTTGACTCGTTAGAAGCATCTATAAGGAGGATTGAGACTCAAGTATGGCAACACATAACTCAAATGCACAACAATCAAAAAGAGAAGTTTCCCAGTCAACCCAATTAAGGCCAAGCAGTTACTATCCTAAGAAGTGATAAGGTGATTGATAATTATGTTGAGATCCCTTCTAATTTGTCTGATACAGGTAATCAAAAGGAGGAGAGCCTTACAAAACGAAAAAGGTTAGCAAAATGAAAAAAGCAATAGGCATGAAAAATTTTCAATTCACATTCAGAAAGGTGAAAAATTAGGGCATGCAATTGATTATAATGAAGAACCAAGACTGTATAAGGTGACTAATCATAATAGACCACCAATCCCATTCCTTAAGGATTCGAAACAAGATAAGCAATTTTCTAATTTATATAACATGTTTTCCAAAGTTAATACTAATCTACCTTTGTTAGGTGTGATTAAGAACATTCCAGCTTATGTAAAGTTCTTCAAGGAACTAAGCACCAAAAAACGGAAGTTTGAGCCAAACAAGAAGGTGATAGTTTCAGAAGTTGCAAATGTAGTACTTCAGCAGCAATTCCTCCCCAAATTGAAAGACCCAGGGAGTTTTCTTGTGCAAGTATAAATAGGTAATGGTGAGGAGGTTAAGGGTATGCTTGACGTTAGGGCAAGTATAAACCCTATGCCTCAATCTATTTATGATAAATTAGATCTAGGATAGTTAAGACCTACAAATATGTGTTTGCAATTAAATGATAAGTTAATTCGTTATATGAATAATAGAGGATTTGTTAATGAAGGTTGAAGGATTGATTATTCTTGTAAACTTTGTTGTCCTAGACATGAGGGAGGTTAAAGAGCAAGGGAAGGAGCACACCGTACTCCTAGGGAGGCCTTTTATAACCACTACTAATATCTTGATTGATGCGAAGAACGGGAAAGCATGACTATTTTGGGAGAAACAGTAGAATTTTCAATCTTTAATATTGAACATATTCCTATAACTACTGTTTATGAAGACTATTCTTTTGTTAATCAAATTAATGCTGCATATTGTGATTTTGCCTTATAGGAAGAAGAAGAAAAGGAGCTGGACCTGGTTTAAAGAGAGTGATGAATGCTGCCAATTGATAGTTGATGCAACTGAGGAAGTGTTTGGAAAATTATTGGAGAAGAATCTCAATAAAGAAAGGAAAGTCGTGGAATCAATCACTTTAAGCAATCCAACTTCAGCATAACTATTGAGGTGTTCAGCTAAAAGACATTAAAGAAACGCTAGATGGGAGGCAACCCATATAATCTCTGTTTTGCTTTTCAATTAGTTGTTTGTTAGTCCTTTTTAGTGAAACTCGACTTAATCTATTTGGTTTTTATGTATAAGCCTACTTTTCAATCTCTTTTATTTGTCTTCCTTGCAGTTATTCTCCAGTCCTTAGTGTAGTAAGCCATGCTTCACGCCGCATCAACATCGCCACCACCCACACTTTCGTATCATATTTCTATCCTTATTCTTCTTATTATTTTTATTGATTTTCAGTTTAATGTCTTTTAATTTTAATCCTTGTCATTGTTCATGTTATTTTGTGTTTTTTTATCACATTAGGAACAATGTGATATTTAAGTGTGGGGGGAGTATTAGTTTAAAAAAATATTTATTAATTATGTCGTGTGTTTGTTTTCCCCATTTAATAGTTAGAGATGCATTGTCATGACATAAACTCGATTAGGATTAGAAATGCATAATATGAGTGAATGAGTATACTTGCATAGTTAGACTGATTAACTTTTATTTTGATTAAAAGGACACTAGCTTGTTGTGATTAGTGAATGTCACTTTTCTTTGGTAAGAATTTGAGCCCTTTTGAAATATTCGCTACCAAATTCAAGTATTCTTTGCTGAGCGTGTTCTTTAATGATTAAAGAACTCTAAAACTTGCTTGCAAATACCAGTTGAGAACACATAATCTTATGCAAACGTTGAAATGATGAAACCGATTAGGATTTACCCATTTTGCTTAAAAAGCCACCATAATGTTACCCTTAGAGAGTCCCTTTAAGCTTAACGTAGAACCCAAAATATGAACATTTGCCTTAGTGATTTATCCTCTTTGTTGCACCTACTATAAGGCAAGTTGAGAATTTGAAATGGTATTCATGGGTTTAAGAAGTAATTGCTTGAATAAGTGTTAGGGAGAGGGAGGTCATAGCATATAGTTGACTACTGTATTAGGAATGAGTATGGTTATAGAAAGAATATTTTTTACAATTTTATGGAATTATATATATATATATACATAGAAATTTATTTCAATTTTCATGCAATTTCATGAAAATAAGAAATAAATAAACAAACCAATAGTTGAATTTTGGCATAGGCATAATTTTACATTTAAAATTCCCACAAATTCGTTATGCTCAAAATTATTATTTTTGTAAACATTAACGTAACAACAACAAAAAAATTGAGTATCACACATTAATATTTTATTTTCTTTCTTAAAAAAATAACCATTCTTTATCAAGAAATGGAACAATTGACTCTTGTAACATATTTCTTATCACATATCATCATGTAGGTCTAGTGGTAAAAATGAATTTTACAAATACTTAAACATTTAAATAGCCATAACTTTTTAACCAAAATTCTGATTTGTGCATGTAATTTATGTTAGAATCGTCTCAAAATCTAGTTTCCAATGACATCCATATAAATGGGCTAATTCACATCATATTATGTGAATAATGTCAAAAATGTTTATGTTACATATTTATGTGATATGTTGACTTGTTTTTATATAAGAGATTAGATCAATCATATTTGATAGATATAAAATTCACATAATCATATCACAAATAACAAATAACAAATAACAAATAAGATACATGATGTCATGTTATCATACCCATAATCATACACGTGTAAAATATTTTAACAAGACACATTGACCTTTAGTGCTTCAAAAATGTCTTATTAACATCAATAAGGCATATCTCACATTCTGTATATCCAATTTACACACGTAATATACCATTAGAATCCTCGTGAATTCTACTTTCTAATAAGATCCACTTTCACATGTTAATTAACAAAAATAATTTGTAAAATAATTCCTTCAAACATCGGTTCATTATAGATATACATACCCAAGCCAAATATGATACGTACTTTCATTTATTTATTGCCATGCATAAGCACTAATGAGATCATTCACAACATATCTAGATTCATCGAAAAACATAAGAAGAACTGTGATTAGGCTTTGACACCAATGAAGGTTTGCATAGAAACTTATTGTAAACAGTGAAAGTAATAAATGGATGATTCTTTTACGATATTCCTGACTTATAGTATGTTGAATCTACAAGAGGTTCAACTTGATTCTACTGATTCAAGTGCCTTTGCCAAATTAATAATGAAAGATTGTGATTATCTAATTAGCTATCACTCAATCACTTTTCAGACTTTATTTTTTATTCAATCACTCAATAATTTTTTTCAAGTACGCTCTATACGTACTTATTGAGTAAAAAAGCAATTAAGAAGATATGGATGACTGGGCTAACATGTTTTATTCATGATAACTAACAACAATTACCTTATCTTAATATTTGAATTTGAATATCGATTATTGTCGGAGGTAGATAACCAATTGTATATGCCGAAAAATAGAAATTTAATTCCAAAAATGATATGGGAAATTTGAACTACATTTTATTTTGGTTTTAATAATCAAATTGGACAAAAAGGATAAGAAAGAAAAATAATTAAAACCATAACATCTCAAATTCGGATGATTTTTTCCTTTTTCTTTAAATTATAACTCGATAACTACATAAATGAGTGGAGAAAGGATAGGATCACCGGTAAGGATGGCAAAAAGGGCTCACCCTGGCCCAACCTGATGTTGACCCAAGTTGATTGAAATACGAGCTGACCATAGTTGACCTAACAGGGCTACGGCTCTGGCGTTACTTTAAAAACAACATTATTTTTAACTGATTTTCTTATTAAAAAATGGTAGGCTGGAGACTTTATTTTTGACCAATTTTTTTAAAAAAATGATAAGCTGGTTAACCCGGCTTACCAGTGGCCTATTTGACTATGAGTCGATTAGCCCGTAATCGGGCTGAACCATGAGACGGTCTATTCTGACCTGTCGAGTCACAGGCCAGGAACATCCTGAGCTTGACCCAGCTGGTTGATATCTCTAATCACCAGTCTTCAGCGCGTGCAAAACACACGCAAAGCTGAATCTAATCAGCTGTAAGTGCATTACGCATTTGACCTCTGAAAGTGAAAAATAGGAAGTTGAAGAATTCTGGTCTCAATCTCTCCTCAATTTACGTGAAGAAGAAATGAGAAAGGAAGACACAGTGAAGCTGATAAGCGCAGAGGGGTTCGAATTCGTGATCGACAAGGAGGCAGCTATGGTTTCGCAGACCATTCGTAACATGCTAACTTCTCCAGGTGTCCATTAATCCATCCTTTTCTCTCTGAACTCATTTGGGTCTTTTTGTTTTCGATCGATTGGTTGGTTGGTACTTGCTCTTTCAGTTTTATTTGGACAGAACGGGATTTTCCGTCTCTGTGGCAAATAGAAATTCGAAATAAAGGCTTACCGCAGTTTCGTTGTTTCTGTAATTTGATGTTTTTAGTATATGGGTTCTAACTTTAGTCATAACAGTATTATGTTCAAAGGCTTTGGTTTTAAGCTGAAGGCCCTTCTGTTTTGATTTTCTTACTTTTGGGGATTGTGGCTTATGACAGGAGGTTTTTCGGAGACAGAGCACAGAGAGGTGACTTTCCCTGAAATTAGCACTACCATACTAGAGAAGATATGCCAGTATTTCTACTGGTCTCTTCAGTATGCCAAGTTCAGTTCCTTTTCCTTATCTTCCTTATGCTATTTGTTGTTGTTTTCACATCAATTTCTTGAACTATTGGCATGGTTATTTATTTCCCCAACTTGGTGACTTATGTAGTACTCCATACAAATCAAGTTTGAAGTTATTCCAATTCTATATTTTCCCCAGGATTTATTGATCTGCTCATTGTGATTAGGAGTGAGTATCTAGGGTTGATGTGGCAATAAATTGGATCCGTGTAAGTATTGGTCGATTGTTTGGAACAAATATAGATATATGAATGTAAAGTCTGACAAAGCCATCTGTATCAATGTGAAGTAATGGAGATTTAAGTCAGTGTTTGAATAGATAAACAGACTGGTCTTTTATAAGTTAAGCACATAGTATTCACTCTTCACCTTTTCTTTCCTCTTCCATTAGAACAGAAGTTTTTAGTTAGGTAAATTTGATGTATTACTGATAATTGCAAATGTTCACTGCTGGATGCACTCTTTGTTGGATGGGACTTTAATATGGATAGATTTGTAGGGTAGGAATAATTATTTATAGGATATTTTTAGCCAAAAAAAAAAAAACAGAAAGAACTGCAGCAAATCATGTATTGATTTGTGGGTAGGCGAAAAGGTTGTAGGGAGCTTCTAAGAAGTCAATTATGTACTAAAGTAATAATTTATCTGACATTTCCAATTTTTTTGAATGTGAGACTTTGGTTTATTAATTATTATTCTAAATTTTGGTTTTCATTGGATTATTTATTAAGCAAATTTGTATTTTGCTCCATAATAAATTTTGCTATGCAATTACAGATGTTTGTAGTGGGTATACTTAAAAACTTCCTATGTTTCTTCCCAAATTCATTTTCTTGTACCCTTTTGGTGTTTCATTTTATCCAAAAATTTGAATATGTATTTGTGTGGCTAACAACAAATTGTAATAGTGAAATTACCAGAGATTAAAAGGAACCCATCCTTGAGTTGTTCATCCTGTAAGTTTTACATTTTGGATTTATAGAAGTTCATTATTAATAAATGATCAGTAATACCAAATAAAATTATGGTCAAATAGTTCAAATATTAGAGCTTCAATTTTTTAGATACATTAGAAAGCTTTAGGGCTTCATTACCTCTTATCATTTTAAAGTACTGGTTTGCGTTCTTAACATTAATTATGCCTTTGTGCCTGTTGACACTAGTTGAAGAAACCTGTGTAAAAGCTGGCATTTGGCCAAAACAATTAAATCTCTTTTCTGCGCCTGTACCATATTGACGTGGGATATCTGTGCTCTTATTCTAGTGGAAAGGAGACTGAATTCCCAATTGAACCTGAATTGACTCTTGAACTGATGATGGCTGCCAATTATCTTCACACTTGATTGTTTTATTGGCTTAGTTCTTGGGTGATAAGTCGTGCTTAATTCTGTAAGTCTTTTGCTTCTTGCAATCACACTGTTCCTTCTCTTATTACCATTTTGAATTTCTCATAAGTGCCAAGGTTTTGACTTTAATCTGATCGTACACCATATTTGTTCCTGTACCTGGCAGGACTGTTGGAGAACGACATTTTTTCTCTTGGATATATAGAATTATACTTTGGTCACATGGATTGCAACCCAAAACTGCATTGCAAGATAGTTTTTTCTGTCGAGTAATAATTCAGTTTATGGAACTGGGAATTGTTGGACATGATGGAAAACTGAACTTTCTTAGTAGCAGTGCCATCGTTTAATTGATTTTACTTACTGGCTGTTACTTAGATTAGTTGGAGCAGTAATCAAGGCTTATAGCTACAGTTTTTCTCACGATATTATTGGCCTTTTACTCATTTGATTCTCTTGTTCTCAAACATATTGGGCGGTAAATTTCGAAGTATTTGCTAAGTGGCTGCTGTTTATAAGAGGAATTTTGTATTCAGATTTGAGCAATTGGATTTTGAAGCATTAGGCCAATCAACTGGATGCTACAAGCAACATCCACACAACTTGAAGTTAATTCATTAGCAAACAAACAGAGGCGATTTTTCTTAAATTATTTAGACGTCGGATGATTTTCTACATTTGAGAAGGTAGAGGAGATAAAATGTGTGTAGATTAGCATGGTCATTGAATTAAATAGAAAAAGGAGTAAATATTGGGTAGATAATTTTGTATACTATTGTGTGAATGTTGAGTGTGATTTTTGAAGAAGAATTGGCCAACATAATGAAAAGGAAAAAAGAGGATGTTAAATGTAATGGAATTTGCGATCATATCTTATAATTACTTGGCTTTTTCTCAATAAATTTCCTTTTCGCTATCTTATGATGTTATAAGCTGTTAATTAAAAATCAATCATGAACCCTCGCTCACGGATAAACAATAATTTAGGGGTGAACAATAACTTTGAAGCAAATTTCTGGGCGTTTTCCCGTGCTTTCTTTAGGTATTTTCTGCTTTAGGAAGGTTTATGGCTACCTTTGAGGGAGACTCTACTCTCTTAAAAGCAAGGCTGAACCATTTCTCCTCTATTAAAGGATCGTTAGCTGTTAACAATGCAAGGGAGTTTTCCAAACAAAACTCATCTTCGTGTGAGGTTGAGAAAACTTGGAGTAAGGTTCTGTCTGCCGAATCTTCCATTACTAAGCCTAAACACTTCTCTTCTACCTTGATTGATGGTGTTGTTTATCCTCCAATCAAACTCCTTCAAGAAGGAGCTAAAATCTAGAAGGACACATTTTTTGTTTTTTTCCTAAATAAACGTCCAACTTATCCCTTCATGCAAATATGAACTCAAAGTAGGTGGAATGGTAAAGGGGCTAAAGAGAATTATGCTAATATAGGATGATGCATTTCTATTCAAGTTTATGGATGAAGATAGTATAAGTAAAGTGTTGGAAGTTGGCCCTTGGCGGAGGGTTAGCTAATGTTTATATAGAAATATATTCTTGTTCTGGAGTTAGATAAAAACAACTACATTGAAACCATTTCATTGTGGGTCAATTTCTACAACATACCTCTGGAGTATTGGTCATTGGATGAATTGAGTTTTTTAGTTTCTGTTGTTAGATAACTAGTGGCATTTGATTCAGCCACTGCTAAGCTGGAGAAGGTGTGTTATGCTCAAGTTTGTGTTGAGATAAATCACAAGAAGTCTCTCCTGGAAGTCTTGCTAATCATGAAGCTTAGTGCAACCATCAAGTTAAAAAAGTATAAAATTCAGTTAACATATAATTGGAAACTGCAGAGGGGACATCAACTATGTAAACCGACCGGTAAAATGTTTGCAATTAATGGGAATGGAAGATGAACCAACGTTGATGTGAATATCTTGTCTAAATTACAGGATAATACTCTAGCTTGTGACAAGGATGGGGATAAAAGTAATTGAAATAGATATATAGATTGAAACACAAAATATAACACCAGATAGTTAAATGGAGAAAGTCAGGTTGTAATAAGCTAACGATGAGCAAGAGGAGGGATGTAAGCAGTAGATTTTTCCAAAAGAAATTCATATGTTGGTGAGTTATCCCCCTATTTGTATATATACATATGATCTTTTGGAACATTAGAGAGCTTAATGAACCTCTTAAAGGTCAAGTTGTTGAGACCTTTTGTTAGAAAGAAAACTAGCTTTGATTGTTCTTTTGGAAAAAAGAATAAAAGCTCATAATCTCAACAATATGATGAAATTTTTGGCGAAAAGTTGGAGTTATGTAACAAATCATGAATTCCATTACAATGGCAAGATTTTGTTGCTTTATAACTCTCAGATTTTACACATTACAGTTACTAAAGATGTAAACTTCTAGATATAGGAAATGTGACGGAAATCACTGTGATATATGCTGACAATTTTGAATTTCAAAGAATAAAGTTATGGGAAGAGCTTTTCTCCGTTCATACTTCTATGAATTTTCCTTAGTTAATTGTAGGTGATTTGAATTGTATTTTGCATCCATCTGAAGCACAAGGTGACAAGATTAATGTTGCTAACCTTGGAAGAGGGCTAGAGAGGGTTGTTACCAAACTCAAAGTAACTGATCTTAGAACTTCTAGATGTTTTTATAATTAGGGCAACAAACAACAAGGAAGATGCCTAATCTGAAAGAATCTGGACAGAGTTTTGGTTAATCACTTATGGATGAACCAATTCCTTGATTCTTTTTCTCATTTTGGTGCTCCATTATGTTCAGATCACTCTTGGATGGAGGTGCTGAATCTCACAACTCATATTGCTCATAATTCTACATTTAAATTCTTAAGCTACCTAACTGAAAGGGATGGCTTTGTGGAGGTTATAGATGAGGTATGCAACATTAAGATTAAAGGTTGTAAAACTTTCTAGCTTATGAGAAAGCTTCATATTCTTAGAAACAGATTGAAGACTTTCTCTAAAGGAGATTAAACCCCCCTCTCTAATATCAAGCTGCAAGAAGCTAAAAGAGAGTTGATAAATGCATAAGAAGACTTCTATAGAAACCCAGACAATTTTGCTCTTAAAAGCATTGAATTTATAAAGTTAGGGAAATACATGGAAGCTTTTTGAGTTCATAATTCAATTTTTATGTAGAAGGCAAGGATTACTTGGATGAGAGAGGCGGATTTCAATACTAAATTCTTTCATAATTCTATTCTGACAAGAAATCTCAATAGTATAACTTGTCTCTTGGATTCTAATAACCAAATGATTATAAACAGAGATTCCATAAAGAGTTCGATATTTAACTTCTTTAATTCCTTGCTAAGTGATACATATTCATCAGGCCCATCAGATCTGCAAGTTTTAGTAAATCTAATAGGGACTCCCTCTGCCTTGCGAAAGGATATATTTACTAAAGCTTCAACAACCATTTACCTTGCAAGAGATTAAATCTGTTTTTTTCAATCTAAATCTTACTAAAACACCAACCTCAGATGGATTCAATGCATACTTCTTCCAAAAAACCTGGCAGATTACAGGCAAGTTAGCTATGAAAACTATCATGGACTTTATGAATTCTAATAAATTATTAAGGAAAATCAATGTAACACATTTGCTTGATTCCTAAGATTCCCAATGCAAGTAGTCTCAATGATTTTTGACATATCTCTTGTTGCAACACCATTTACAAGGTTATTTCAAAACTTCTTACAAAGAGACTCAAAGAGAGTTTTACATGTTCATTCATGAATCTCAATGAGCTTTCACCCCTATGACAAATATCTTTGACAATATTCTATTGGTATAAGAATTGATGAGAGAATACAACGATACATGAAAAGTTGTTCCATTAAAATCAATCTCTTAAAAGCTTTTGGTAGGCTTCAATGGAACTTTATTACTATATGTTTAGAATGGTTCAGATTCCCAAACCAATTCATTAAATGGATACATTACTGTATTTCTACAACTTCATACATTATTCTTAACAATGGAGCTCCCACTAAGCAATTCAAAAGGTCAAATTGCTTAAGACAAGGCGACCCTCTTTCTCTTTATCTTTCTGTTATTATTATGGAGGTCCTGAAAAAAATATTTATTATAACATATCCAGAAGATTTGATTTCAAGTTTCACCATAAATGCAAGGAATTGTCTCTATCCAATATTTGTTTTTGCAGATGATTTACTATTGTTATATGGTGCTCACCCATAATCTATTTCCTTATTACATCAATCTCTCATAAGATTTTGCAGGATTTCTGGTTTAAAATTCAATCAAGGCAAGAGTAGAATTTTCTTTATCTCAGACATAACCAATACTAAGAGACTTCAACAGGTCTTTAATCTCAATATCCAACGTATGTCTTTCAGTTACTTGAGGGTTCCTATCTTAGTTAAAAAGCTAGAATATTAGGATTGCTTAAAGATTAAAGAGAAATACAAGATAATCATCAATGGTTGGTAGAATAAAGCTCTATCTCATGTTGGTAGAGTGTAACTTATAATCTCTGTGTTGAATAATCTTCATACCTATTGGAGTTCTCATCTTTTACTCTTTAAGAGGATTAACAAGCAGATTTAAAAATGTATTAGGAATTTCCTTTAGTGTGGCAAGATTGACAACCCTAAAGGTGCCAAAGTCAAGTGGGAGCATTTATGCTAGAGAAAACCGGAAAGAGGACTTGGTCTTAATGCCATTCATACTTTTCAGTCCATGCAAATAGCCAAAAGAACTGGGAGAGTATTCAATGACAAGGAATCTCTGGATTAATAAGTACTATCTCAAGAAAACCAGTTTATAGCAAATAACTGAGAGGAATGAATTCTCCTGGCCTTTTATCCAAATTATGAGGAACATATCCAGTGTCTATCAACATATCAAAATTCATATAGGGAATGGGGAAGGAACTTGATTTTGGTCTGGCAATTGGAATTCTCTTAGCCCTTCATATCTTAGAGAGGATATCTATTCACTTCATACTAGAATCTCTTCTCAGGCAAGAGTCAACAAAGTAACTGTGAATAACTCTCGACATTTTCAAGGCAGAGGTGTTGAAGACTGCAAAATTATTTTCCTAGCAATATGCCCAACTCATCTACTCCAGACAAACCTTTATGGTTATTAAGCTGAAATGGAGACTTTTCAAACTCTGCATGCGTCAAAGCTCTCAATCCCTTTCACACTCTTATTCTTTGGTATAATATTGTTTGGAAAGGATCACTAAAACCAAAAGCTTCTTTCACTACTGAGTTTGTAGCTATGCAGAGGTTGAAAACTAAAGACAGAATTGTGAGACCTGAAGACAAATTATGTGAACTATATTGCAATAAGGAAAGCATGACCCATCTTTATTGTAAGTGTTGTTATTCAGCCTCTATTTGGGCTAGTATCCAACACACTCTTAGCCTCTACTATCAAGAATCAAATTGGAGCAAAATATTAGTCTAGGTTGATCATAAATTCAGATTAAGGAGGAAACATAGAGTCTGCTTAAGTCTCAACTTCAACAATACAGCCTACTTCATTTGGAGAGAAAGAAATTAGAGAAATTTTAACAAGATTAGTACTAATAAGTATGTATTAGCTCACAAGTTACATTGTTGGATACGATAAACATTGGTAGCTCATCACATGCAAGAATAATTGAGCTCTTCCTATAAATAACAACTGAATCTCTAAAATCTAACTTTTTCTTATAAATATTGTACAAGCCTTTTTTTTTAAATTCATGCTTAATTTAGCTTTATAAAGACTTTTTGATGCCTTTCTTCGACTTAATGAAAGAATTCTTTTATCTTTTTTTGAAAAGATGTTAATTAAATATAATATAATTTTATATCTAAAATTTTGAATTTTACTTAATTTTATAATATTAATTAGAATTATCAAAAGAAATAAAAATTGTTTGAAAATTTAATTTATTATAAAATTAGCTAATCATTAATCTTATAATTAATGGTAATCAAAAAGTATATTAAAAAACTAGTGAACTTAAAAATATCATAAGTTGGTGAAGCTCGCGCCAGATACAAAGAAAGAAAGTGATGCATTTGTTAAAAGTTAGGGCTCTTTAGGAAATTTTTAAAATTTGATTTTCCTTTAGATGGACATAATATTTATTTTATAATCTAATTCACTACAATTTGCCCAATTTAGTTCCCTAAATTTGGAGCACCATTTGATCATCTTTGTCGTTGGAGATGCCGTGGCTGATTCTGCCATTTACTTCTTGGATTCTTCGCGATGACGTCATTTATTAACCACCTGTATTGCAAGGATTGTCAGGTACATGAAGAAAGCTTAACGAATGATTGTTGAGTTTCGATTGTTTCTTTTGTATTATTTCTAAAAGTAATTACGATATGTAGTATTATATGTCACATGGGAGTACATCACCTATTTTTATTACTCTATTTTTATCATATTTCCTGAACAACCATTTATAATGGAAATAAGTAATCTGAACTCATGTCACATAAATGTTGAACGGTTAAAAGGTGTACCATATCGTGTCATTATTATTAATTATATGGTTGATAATAAGTTAGTTTTATAATAAACTAAGAGTTTAAATATTAGTTAGTTTTATAATAAACTAAAAGTTTAAATATTTTATTCTTACATTTAATAGTTTTAGTTAGTATTGCA
>JAOQMP010000208.1:16114476-16132431 GCA_027563575.1 Erythroxylum pedicellare
ACATTAATGTTAAAATCATTTCAAGGTATGCAAGTGAAAACAAGGGTGCTTTCTCTCACTAATAACTTTTAAAAATGAAAAAAGTAGGTCACCTTGCACATCTTATGCCTTATATAGAGGGATAAGCGATTAAGATTGTCCTAGATCAATAGTTAAGAATAAATGATAATTCATCTCCCCATGGATGAAAAAAGTGTATCTAAGACAACTATATTCCATATAAAATATTCATATGAAATATTTCTTAAGAGATTTTTGAAGGAAGATTCATATTGAATCATCAACCTATTTTATAAAACCTTACACAAGAAAAGATAAATGAATATTAAAAAAAGATTATCAAAATTATCATAAACAATTTTGTGTAAGGAGACAAAACTGAATTTTCAAAGGTTAATATCACTTTTATGTGTATATCAAATAGGTTTATTAGGATTTATTATTGGCTTAAAATTTGTAGGCCTAGGATATATATGATTAAGTGCCAAACAAATGGTCCTTAAGTAGCTTGAAAACCATCTTATTAAGTCAACATTTCTACAAACCTAAGTATTAAAAGTTTCATCCTTGATCAAAGGTTTCCATAATAAAATATGTGACAAATTATACATTTATAAAAGTGTACATTTTGAACTTGATTTGATTCATCAAAGTTCTTTAAGCGCGATTTAACTCTATTAAAGATAGTTAGACTCAAACTACACTTTAAAAAGGATTGCTTATAAATGGATACATCTCAACGCAAGTTCTTGTAACCACTATCATTAAGCTTAAATAGTATTTTTCCTATATATTTTTCCTATATATTTTTCCTATATACACACCAACGAAAATCAACTTATCTTCCTCATTTTCCTCTCTTTTATTTCCAGCTGGTAAGTGTGTATATGCACCATTTTTCTCCTACATGTGAAACTTCTCTCATATGTTCCCTCATTTTTTTTGTTTTGTAGCAAATTGTAGAAGTTAACAACCTCAAAATCCTTTAGGAAGGCATAGACTTCACATAGGTAAAATTTCAGCAACAATTATATGCCTTTTATTATGGGTTTTAGTCATTTTATTAGTTTATAGTTAGAATGTATGTTGTGATTGTTTGAGATAATAAATTGAAGTTATGAAAAAAAGATAAAATGGAAAAAAGGTGGCTAAAAAAAGAGAAAATAAAAGAAGGTAGGAGAAGAGGAAAGAGTGAAGAAGATGTCAATTTTTGTAAAATTTAAGTTGTATTAAGGGGCAAAATAGAAAATACAAAAAGTTAAGGGTAAATTTGAAATTAACTTCCAAGAAGGATATCTTTATAATAGAAATAAATGAGGTAAAATAGGACTTTTAATAGTTAAGAGTATTTTAATAATTATGGTGGTTAAGTTAGTAAAGATTTTTTTTAATAATTAGGAATAAACTATAAAAGAGAATAATAATGAATTATTAAGTAAATTTGAGTTGAGATTTTTCTTAACCTACTCTAATAGAATTTTGTAATTTCTAGATCCTCATAGATGAATAATTTAACATATTTTTACCTCATATTTGATCTGTTTTTGTGTGATATTTTATCCTTTTTTATATTTGGTATTTAATATGATTAAAGTATATTTGCATAGTATAATTGCCCTCATGGATTAAAAGGAGAAAAGTGAAGACAAGATTATGATAGAAATTGAAGATTTGAAGTACAGAAAGGATGCATGACCATGCACATAGCTGTGCACTTCGCCGAGCCCATGCATCTTCATGATTCTTGTAATTTTTGGTTATGCATGGTTTGATGCACGACGTGCATCAAATTGTGTATATCCTTAAAGCCCTAGATTTTAATATAAAGGATGTGTGGAGTCCGTTCTCCAATGGTGATTGTGGTTCAAAGAAGCAAAAAAAAAAAAAATGAAGATTTCATCAAAAGATCCATCAAAATATAGGATTAAGTCTCTAAATCGCGAGAATATTCGATAGAAGACAATTAGGGAAATTTAGAATTATAAACCAATTTTCTTCAATTTGTCTTCCTTTTAGTTTATGTTTGATTTTGTGCTTGATAATATGTAACTAAACGTCCGGATAGTATTTAAGTTAGATAAACCTTGTGTTAATACTTTGATATGATTTGATTATTTTGTTAATGCAATTGGTTTGATTGATTATTGTAATCTAATTACTTGTTTTATTTATGTTCTACTAATTTGGAATATTGGACCATAATCCTTTTTTATATATATAATTGTAGCCCTTTTAGACACCTTGATAATGTTTTGGAGGTTTTCCCATTGAAATACTCAATCTCTCCCATTACTATAATGAATGAGGTGACGTTAAACATGGCTTTTATTTTTATAAACTTTCATATTCACTTATTGTAGTTGAATTTAAAAACATCAAGTTGGATCCTAGTAAAGAAGATGTTACAAATTGGAATGGATCCCTCTAAGGATTATTCACTAATATCTCATGTAAGAATCTTATGAAGAATCAAGTTGCTATATTGATGTTGTTTTATTATTATAATCTTTGTTTAAACCTAACTAAACTAGGTTCATATGACAATATAAAAATAGGCTAGGTAGCTATAATAAGTGAAGATAAGGATCTATAGATCTAAAAGATTCAAAGATATAGCTTTTACGATTTACTGTTATTAAACCTACATCACTATATCTACCTAAGTTAGAACTAACTAAACTACTAGCTTTACCCATTAAACTACTAATACCATCATTGTTATTCCTAAAAACTTAGAAATTTATATGGGAATATATGTAATCTTACATGCAAAAAGAGAAGATAGGTCTAGGTATCACATTAATGTTAAAATCATTTCAAGGTATGCAAGTGAAAACAAGGGTGCTTTCTCTCACTAATAACTTTTAAAAATGGAAACGGTAGGCCACCTTGCACATCTTATGCCTTATATAGAGGGATAAGTGATTAAGATTGTCCTAGATCAATAGTTACTAATAAATGATAATTCATCTCCCTGTAGATAACAGAAATGTCTCTAAGACAACTATATTCCATATAAAATATTCACATGAAATATTTCTTAAGAGATTTTTGAAAGAAGATTCTTATTGAATCATCAACCTATCTTATACAACCTTACATAAGAAAAGATAAATGAATATTCAAAAAAGATTATCAAAACTATCATAAACAATCTTGTGTAAAGACACAAAACTAAATTTTCAAATGTTGATATCACTTTTATGTGTATCTCCAATATGTTTATTAGGATTTATTATTGGCTGAAATGTTGTAGGCTTAGGGTATATATGGTTAAGTGCCAAACAAATGATCCTCAAGCAGTTTGAAAACCATCTTATTAAATCAACATTTCTACAAACCTGAGTATTAAAAGTTTCATCCTTGATCAAAAGTTTTCATAATAAAATATGTTACAAATTATGCATTTATAAAAAAATGTACATATTGAGCTTGAGCTGATTCAGCACAGTTCTTTAAGCGCGATCTAACTCTATTAAAGATAGTTAGACTCTAACTACACTTTAAAAGGGATTGTATATAAATGGATACATCTTAAGGCAAGGTTACAACCACTATCATTAAGCTTAAATAGTATTTTTCCTTCATATCTAGTACACTTTTAACTTTTACTCACTTAAGCATCATAGCTTTTTTTTTTGTCAAGAGCACCCCTAAATTTTGAGCATTAATTTTTGTAAACCTGTAAACCTAAAACCAACTAAAATAGGCTCACCATTTTTTCAATCTACATGAATAATCTCAATTTGATTAAGAAAATATTTTAATATACAATCTTAATCGAATTAAGAATTTTTTTAATATACTCTTTAAACCGATTTATAATTTAAAAATATATATATTATATTTAGAATTTTTATTAAGAATAATAATTTTTGTTGTAATTAATTTGATTAGGTTGTAATTGATTGTTTAAACAAATTTTTTGGAGATAACTTTATACAAGGTTTCGTAATAAGATATAGGTATGTAATATAGGACTGTCATAGGGTTAGGAGTTTTCGGGACAAAGGTAATGTAACTCTAATTAATTTTCTCCATGATTTTCAAAAATTTTAAGGAATGCATATATGACCAAATCCTTTATCCAAGGCCAAACTTTCTAAAGAAATAATGCATTGAGCCTATATGGCCCTAGTGATTTACTTGGAATCAACTAAAATAAAGCAATTTCCACTTCATCTCTTATTACAGGTTTGCTAGGATTGTGCAACTCCAATTTAATGTAATGGTTGATAAATCCTCTAAGAAGGTTAGGAGATGATGAACACTTAGCTTAGGTGTATATGTATCCTTCACATCTAATATCAGTGACCTCTAAATCTATAAGATGGTCTTTCAAATCACCATTGTAGTTTCCTAAGTTAACATTGCCTAATGCCTTAAAATTGTGGATAGTGCTATTAAAGTCTCCTATTATCAGCCAAAGGCTAGCTAAAGATCAGTGAATATTCCTCAAATTTTTCAATCAGGATCTGTTGTAAAAATCTTAATGGGAACCATATATTAGTGTAATGTAAATTATAACCTTCCTTTATAGCAAGCCAATCTTTAGGTGCATTAATTGATCTGTAATTTGAATTATTAAAACCTCAACTTGATTTAGATCAAAAGAAAAATAATTATACCAAGGTGATGGTATTGATGGTTAGAACAAAGTCTCGAATTCTTTACCATAAAACTTAAACTTTTATACTTATCAACTTTAATTCTTGACTCCAAAATAACAATAAACATTGGTTTTATTTTCTAAATATAATTCCTAAGGGATTGTTACTTTTAGGGTAGTTAATGCCACTAGCATTACAACAAACAAAGGATGTTTATCCCATTGTTCCTCTTGCCTAATCTTCTCTTAGATGAAAGTATCCTTTGATGTAACCTCACCAATAAACACTTTAAAACTAGCTATTAATATAGACTTGCTAGGAGCTAGAAAATTTGAGGTTAGAGCAACCCCAGAGCTTAATCCTCTAAGACTAGAGTTATCTAAATTGAAATTAGATTTAGGAATGTCTACATCAATAATGGTCTCTTTGAATTTACTGCACTTCTAAGCTTGGCTTTTGGTGGCTTGCCTTATCCCCTTATGCTTGAATCAAGGAGGTATTAGGTTAGAGGTACAAGTAAAGATTGTAATATCATTATTAGAGCTCTTCTACTCAGCTCCCATCAATTCCATATAATCACTCCAAATGAATTGTTTGCCTATAGGCTTCCATACTTTTCCTTGATAAGATAGTGAAGGTTTCCAAAAATAGGAGACTCTGATTGAATCTTCTAAAAAGGACATATATTCTCCTAGCTTGTATATAGTGATGGTATCTAGTAAAACCTTTAACATTTCAACTATCACATATATTTTTGAGTATCCAACCCTCCTCCTAGCTACAATGTTCTCATCTATGCATATAGGATTTCTAAGTTAAATGTTAAGATAACTCAAGTCGTTAGTGGACCAGTATTCTAAACGAATGTTATGAAGATTGATCCACAAAAGGGATATGAGATTGTCTAATATTTTTCAAAGGTAGCCCTGACTTCTAAAATTGAAGAAAGATTGGCATACTAGATAGGTCCTAATATCCTCCTCATCACTTTCTAAAAAACTAAAGTGGAATTGAAGGAGAAAAGAAAAAGATTATCCTCATTCAAAAAGAGTTCTTTAGTCCTACTTTCTTTTACTACTTTATTCCTATGATTCCACCAAAGGAAAAGCAAGTCTACCTGATAATTATGATAGCTCAAAACTTGGCTCCTTCTCTCAGAGTTTTTAGCGATGGTGCAACCACTAATGATCCATCCTTGACCTGAAGAGGGAGAAAGTGGAGAGATAAGGGAATAATGTCCCCCACCATTTACTTTTAGCTTGTCATATAATTAAGAACTGATCGTGGTTTTCCAATATGTGTAGTTTTAATATTTTAACCTTGATATTCCACAAGCGTATAGGTCATTCGCGTAGTATCTAAGGCGTCGATCCCACGAGGATGGTTAATTTAATCCTAAACTTTAGGGCTGAAGCAAATTAAAGAAATTCAACTGTAACTAAACTAAAACTAATAACACAATCTAATCAACCAATTCAACTCAAGAATAAATTACGTAATATTAACAAATCAGCAAATTGTAATGCACATACCAAGAATCAACCTAAGGAACTACCAATTGAGAGAAAGGGGAAATTTCTACCTATCTTCAACACTAACCTAATTAATTATGAAATCTGGATTATTGGTCTTGGACCATTCTAGGGTTGGTTTCTCTCTCTCGAGTTATAACCAAAAGCCCTAAATTATAAATCCAAATTAGATTATGAAAAATTATAATTTCTCAATTAACAATTTATCTAAACCCTAATTAGATTTAAAGTTTTCCACTAGACTACCAGGAACCTATGTCAGATCTCTCGTCACACAATTACCGATTTGATTGATTTCTCATTCTTATTAAATTACCTAACTCTCGTTATCCCAATTTAATTATTTTTCATCAGTTTACCCTCTCATCCTATTATCGATTTATAAAAATGTAGAAATTAATCACAATAAATCCAATTCACATAAACAGTCAGATTTTTACTGAATTAAAGATAAAAATAACTTGAAGGTGAGTATAGACAATCCTTAACATTTATAAATCCTATCTCAATAGTTATTCCAATTATATACATTGATAAAAATGGAAATACACTAAAAAATAGTTCCGAATGGATGATGAAAGTAGCGAGGATGGGATACCTCCTGTTCTAGGAAGTACTTCGTGTAGGCTTCTTCTCCACATCTCTCTTCCTTTTTCTCTTTCTCAATCTCTCGATGAACTCTCTCTTGGGTTTCGTAATGGTGGCTGATGTAAGAAGATCCTCATCTCTTTTATCTCATTCTTTATATACATGATGTGTTTTTGGCAACCCTATGGTTTTTTAGGGTCGAAAGGTCCAAAAAAACCATCAAAACTTAAATTTTTTGTGTGTTTGCACATCTACCCAAGACAGACCACGATCGTGGGACACTTGTAAGCTTTCTATCACAATCGTGGAAGGCAGGCCACGATTGTGGGCTAAGTCTTATGTTTCTGTCAAGATCGTGGCGATTTGGTCACGATCGTGGGTTGTCTCCCTTATTTTTGTCACGATCATAGCAGATGGGCCATGATTGTGGGCCGTTATTTCAGTCTAAGTCTCTTCAAAACTTCTCTGTTCTTTGTTGTACCCTAAAACACTAACAAACAGATCAAGGTACCTCAAAGACATAATAATTAAGCTCAAATGCTTGTACTGACCCATAAAAACACTTAAACACAAATAATTCACAAACTAACACAATTCTACCGAAAGCACATACTAAACAATTGAATAAACAAGTAAACACATATCAAACTATACCCTAAAATATCATGCATTTCACACTTATCAACACCTCCACACTTAAATGTTTGCTTGTCCTCAAGCAAACAAAACAACAAACACACTAAAATTCACACAGCACATAATGCACTAATGAGACAATGACTTCAACTTCATGAAATAAATTTAATTCAAAACACAATCATTTATTTCATTTCAAATCATTAACATGCAAAATCTGATTCTTGGGGCATTGAACTAAATATACATATTAATCCAGACTCAAGTTTTAAATTGTTTACCTTTCTTAATTGCACACGCTCATTAATAATTCTTTTGTTGTTCAACTCTGTAACTAATCCTACCTTGTTGCTTTAGCTACTCATTTTCATTAAAAAATACTAGCAAAGCTACTTAGGTTTAAATGTCTCAAATTATGAATGAATGTGACAATTCAGAGGGCTACACTTAAACACTAAATCCTAATTAAGCTGCATAATTAATCAAAGAACCACAGCTCTCTAATTCTGCTAGTTAATAATTCTCTACAACCTAATATACCATGTTCAAAATTAAATCAAATTTAATTCATCTAATTCATTGACACATTCACACAATTCATAGAATACAATCTAATAACTATAATATGCAAAATTCACATTCAAATAAACACATAACCCTCCCAACACTTGAACAACACATTGTCCTCAATGTGAGAAGGTGATACAAACACACATAAAGACATAAAAATAAAAATAAAAATAAAGATTAATTTAGAAAGAAAAAGGGTTTAGAACAAAGTCTATGGTGATAGAGGTGGTGATGGGGTTAGAGGTGGTAGTTGAACGGCCTAAGCCTCAAAATAGTAATGAATATGACGTATGTCCCAAATCTGGTGTCGTTGAGTTCGGGCGGGCCATCTCTTTCATCCTTCTGGAGTTCTCCAAAAGTGTATCCGTAATTACCTTGACGTTTGCGGAGATTGTGCCCAGTACCTTCTTTCAGCTCGGTTCTTCTGCATCTTCTTCCTATTCGGACTCCTCACCAGTCAAATCCTCTTCTTGTTGTTGTTGGACGCTTGAACTTGCTTGACTAGTCCTACCTTTAACATGTGTCTTGGCATTAATATCCCGAAGTTCCATATTATGGGACTTCAGGATTTCAGCCTGCCATAGATGGTGGTGGTTCATGAACTCAAGATGGTTGACTGTAAATCCGTTGCACTCAACTCTATAGTAGTTAGCTATGGCTAAAACCAAGTAACTCATTCCTAAATTATTGCTCCTCTTCTTTTAAGCAACAATAATTACATTAAAAATGTGGGTGGTTGTGCAAACTGAGATGTTATGATCCATACACCACAATATAAACAGTTCCTTCTTCGAACACTTGTTGGTTTTTGTTTTGTCTAAATAGTTTGGCACATGAATTTGTGCATCAAAAAGTCTTCATAACTCCTAATAATGTTGTTGTGTACATTCTTAGCGTCAAAACGCTCTAATGCAACTAGTTATGTCCAGTAGGGACTGACATGAAAATTGTCATGCTAATCCACTACGGAAGACTTGGGGAAACAAAAAATTTCATACATAATGTTATAATCAAGCCCATAGGTTGTTCTGTAACCTAAACCATAGTTCCCTAGGTTAGTTGGATTCATATTGAAAAGAAGTAAAAAATTCTAAGGACAATTCTTCGTAAACTAGGAATTGAAATTGAATGAACTGACCCATTGAATTTTCTCAGCCAAGCTCTCGACCTTATCTCGCAGTTCTAATATATCTAAAGTTTCAAAGTAAAAATATTTTGGAACCATAATTTGTTTAATACAAAGGGATGGAAGCCCGGATGACCCACCCGTCATAACATTCTCGTAGGAGTACCTTCCTCAAATCTCGTACCTTCCTTATCTGAGAAGATCAGGAAAGGTGCTCCATAATCATCTGTTATGTTCCTCTTCTCTCATCCAGAGACTTATGCTCACGCCGCTGATTGATCATGTTTTACTGTGTGCTTGATGCGTGACATATTGGCTTGTGAGTTGGCAGAAGTCGAAAGAAATTTGGAGGTTTGAAATTTTTGTAGAGAGAAGTGAGAGTGATTGGAGAGATAAAGTTTAGAGAGATAAAGTGAAAATAAAAGTGAGCGAAAAAGTGAAGTTAAAAATGTATTTATAGGTAATTGGATGGTAAAATGGTAAAATGATAAAATTTTAAGTTAAATATGCTTATTTATCATTTTTAACTACCGCAGGCCACGATCATGGCCTACAATTTTTTCACCAATTTTAATTTTTCTTCTTCTTTTGTCCTTTTCCAGTTTCCGAAATCCCTTTTTAACTTCTTGTAGCTCTTTTAACTCTCTTTGCTTACTTCATCGACTATAGAATTCACGTTGATGTCCTATGCCTTCCAATTTTATTTGAAAATGAAATAACCTAACTATAAAATTCAAACTTTCTAAAGACAATTTAAGGAAATTAAAATTCCATGGGTTGCTTCCTATGCAACACTTCTTTTAACATCAACAGCTCGACGCTTTATCTTTGGAAACTCAACTGGGATCAATTATGAGTAGCCTGCTTCCACCTTTTTTGTTCAACATCAATTTTGTATCTTGTAGGTAAGCTACAAATTATAAAATAATCAGAAGAACAATATTGATAACATTATGAAAACCAATTAAGCTCAATAATGGTCCTTTTTCAAGTGAATTGCCAACAAAATAAGGAATAACAAAAGTCCCTCAATCTTCCATCAAATCCAACAATTTGTCCTATAAGAAGGTGAGTTGTTGTCTTTCTTCTTTAATCACCTTTGTCTCCTCTACTTCTTCTGCTTCACGAGCAGAGACTTTCGTAGCTTCTTTAAACTCGATATCTATTGTCATCTGTTCTTCGCCTTTTTGTTCTTTAGAAGATGCGAACACATCAATTATCCTGAGTGAGCTACTATCCTTCAGATTCTTTAATACATCATTCATGTTGAATGTCACTTGGTCATCATTAATCAGAAGGGTAAGGCTCTTTTCATGAACATTTACCTAAGATTTTTCGATTTTCACATATGGTATATCAAGAATTGGTAAATAAAAAGGAGGGTTGGCTATATTTTTCTTCAATCTATTTCTTCATCTTTTAGTGTAGCAACCCACCCTCTCAAGACACGTGCCCGACATCCTGAGTGATGTCCGAGTGCGTACCCTACAAAAGCGACATGCTAGAACAGTCAAACAATCGAAATTGAGTATAATTTTTTTCAATTTCTTAATCAATCACGTATGCGGAATCAATATTCGAGTTAGCCCATTTTATTTATAAACAATTTCATTCAAGAGTGTTACTACACTCATTAATGAAACTTGTTTACAACATTTCCAAATTGGAAAGTTATTACATATAAAAGCATATTCAAGTACAAATGATAAAAAATTGCAAAATACTCAATTTGATTCAAAAGTAAGAAAATACAAATGCAGATAGCAACTGATCCCAACCTCTACTTTTTACTTGCATGCAATAGGTATACTCCCATTTGTCTAACGGAGTACTTTTTTTAACCTAAAAAATATTTGCAAATTTTGGGTGAGTGTTGTGAACTCAGTGAGTGACCATCCTCGATGGCTCTCCCAATCACATAACATATAATTCATATCATTTACATAGTAATCACATTGGATCACATACACTTAATCAATTAGCTCACATTTTACATTCAATACATTATAATAATTCATATCATGCATATGCAGTGCACATGAGACCCACTTTTGCATTTGTTACTTTGATGTGACTGAGTTTCTAAACTATCCCGTATCCATTGTGGATATCGGGCTCATTGATAACTGTCCTATATCCGTTGGAAATACCGGGCTCATTAAATGTTGAGCCTGAGGCTCCGATGCACATAACTGAGCTTAAAGCTCTTTTCATGTTGGCTACTCTAGTCACAATTGCCTTTATCTTTCATGGATTCATGAAAAATAATGCATCAATCACATTTGCATATTCTCATTCAATCACATTCGCATTTCATCAGACCTTAGTCCGGCATTCAACATTAAAGTTGAGAATTCACATTTTCATTCATATGCAAATGCACATTTAGAAGACATTTATCATCGAACTGTAGCCCAGTAATTAACAATCAATTTATGTACACTTATTTTAATCAAATTCACATACAAGTAACACTTTAATATCCCATTCATATATCACAATCATTAGACCTTCATTGTCCGGAATTCAGCAATCAACTCACATTCATAATTATTCAATACATTATGTAAACAAACAAACAATAAAGTAAGACCATCTAGGTCTACTCATAATATGCTCCAGATTATCAATAGCTTCCATGTTCTAGAAATATCTGAATGCGGATGATTATTCCACACATCAAAATTATGCAATACACACATTGCACACACATTAATAACTTTGCAAAATTATAAGCATTCATTTATGCACACATGTGTATATGGAATATGTTCAATGCATGTCCACGACAATCTCGGGTATATTATCAAATTTCATAATTCAATCACTTATCATTTCTTTTCTCGCATTACTTGCTCTTATCATCAATTTCTCATTCATTTAAACTAGATACACTTTACTCCTCTTCTTAGAATGACAACTTTAATCCAATGAACCAGTTCATCTCCATTATAAACATGTCCTTGGAACTTTAATACCAACAATTCAATCACTATTGTTATTCTAACATTATATGATCATACAATATCCAACTCTCAATCTTTCTTATAAATTCTCCAAAGTTTCAAACGTTTGAGTCTATTTTCCATGATCAATTAGACAATGCAAATGAGGTAATTTGACAACACTTTCTCCTAATAACATTTTACCTATTGTCTTAAGTATCTAATGACACCATAATAATTCAATTTGGATAAGTAATTTGAAAGCTATACTTCATACAATTTCGGACTATTCTTATTCTAAAACATTATACAATACACAAATTCCATCCAGAAATTGATTATCTTAGGGGCTGAATCAGAATTCTACTTCTTCATATAATTTGTAAACCTATGTCTCTAGTTTACTCTAAATAAAAAACCATCTTATTTGAAACCCCACAATTCCATATATATTCAAAATACCGAAGTATGTTTAGTAAGATAACACCAGTTCATACTATTCCAACTTATTCCCTCATTTTTCTTCAATCAAGATTTTTCTAATCAATTTGGAATGCTGCCAATTTTTGTGGAGAGCTAGAATAATGTGTTAGGAATCTGTTGGTTCAAAATCAAGTTATTTGGAGGCCTAGAGAATAAGTTATATTTGAAAGAAGCAAGATGGTTCAACTTGCATAATGCTCTTGGGTGTTTAGATCAAAATCAAGTCCTGGTTACTATTAGAGAGCACAGTAACTTGATGGGACAATTAAACGTCAGCCATTGCAATTAAACTCATAGGGGTGAGGGAGAAAACTCACGGGCATCCGTGAGTCACATGTGTGAGGGTGAGTAGTCATAATCGCGAGAGATAAAGATAAAAATTGGGTGAGAGCATACAAGTCAGACCCATCCACATTTATCATTCAATCTCTCTCAATTCAGTTCATATGGCTATGATTTTTGGTGTAGAGGTATAGGAATTTCTCACGAGCCCAATGGTCTAAGTCTCATGTAATTTGTAGATCGGACAAAGAAGATATCGCCAAAAAACCATCGGATGTTCATCAACCTCTCAGCATTCCAAACTCGCGATTGTGCAATTTTCACCAACAACCCTTCAAAGTCGTGATCTTGCCTAAAACCTTCACGGTTGCTATCATGCATTTGCACGATAGTGACTTTCACCTTTAATGCACGATAGCGACTTTCATGTGAAAGTCTAAATTTCCTTAGTCGCATATTCAACTTCAAACCTCCATAACTTTTGATCCAGAACTTCAAAAATTGCAAAATTTATATTAATGGAAAGCTAAAAGAATGATCCACAATTTTTATGAAGAACATTTTATCAAAATCTTCCTACATCAATACATTTTATTCAAGGAAGTTCAGATCAAACTTTTACCTCTCTTTATCTTTTCTTTTATTCTAAACCAACTTCTCTAACTTATTTTATTTAATCATCTCAAGTGGATACTTCTTCAAGCACACTTAATTTCAACTCAAAATCATCCATATACATTTCATATTCCCTACTTGATCATAAACACTCAAACTATAAAACATTCTTATACACTCAAAACAGAACACAACATATACATTCATCCAACAGGTACTGTGCCCATTTCTCATTTTCATGTCAAATCTTAAGAATCTTAAAGATATAATTAAATTTCAATTTCTTTATGAAAAATATATCCATATGCCTATAATTTAATATGAACTTAAATTCATCCCATTTGGATGTCTATAGACCAAGATATGGCAAAAATACAGATGTATGATCAGTGGAAACACTGCATCTATGCATGTCCAGCACACTTCAGCATCATTTTCATCTTAATTCATCTCTTTTACTTACTCTATTACTTCTAGCTTATTTCCTCAATATTTCCTCTTCATTATTATTTCATTTCAACTCAACTTATCATAGCCAAATCAAAATCTATCATTTTTCATGATCATAAAAGAAAAACAGAAAATCACACTCACGCATATTATCTTCTCAACTTCTGCATTTCTCAACTACTGCATTTTCTTCACTTCTTCCTCAAACTTTCATTTTAAATCATTCATTCTCAATTCAGAACATCATCTTACATCTATTCTTCCACTCTAAGCTCATTCTTTTCTTCATCTCTAAAATGCTCAAGACTCATATATATGCGTATATATATATACACAGTGAAAATAGAGTCCTCATTACTTTTTTCTTCAAAAAGTTTCTGCACCTAGCTATTCATATTTTCTAAGATCTTTCAACTCCAAAAATTATTTTTAAACCATCTCATAAAATTTTTATCATCAAATCAAAAAAATCAAAACATGTTGTATACTCTGGCTTTTCACTCATGTTTTCAACATATGTACCTTTTTATTTTATAACTTCAACGTATAACTAACACAATGCATGTTTTATCTTATGCAATAATGAAAAACAATTAAAATGTTTACTTGTCTAGAGCTCCAAAACCTTCGAGATCATGTAAACCCTAGCTTTCCAATAACACTCGATCATCAACAGTTAAAAGTTGTAGGGTTACGTATTTCGGTTATAGTGAAGAAGATAACAAAAAGAGATGGCGAGTGAAAAGTGAAAGTAAAACTTTCTTTGTGAGGGTGAGAGATTTTTCTGAAAGAATGAAATTTCTAGAACATACAGAAAAATCTCGAAGAAGAGACAACATCCACATAGTAACTAGGTCTTTCAAATAGAATTGTATAGTACAACTTAAGCAAGACAAGTGACATATGTCACTTATCCATTGGTCCAATTCCTAATGCTTCAAACTAGTTTCTCTTATTAAGCTAGTTCAGCCATCTCCCAAATTTTACTCAAATTGTCTTTAAAATTTCAATATCATTTTCTCAAAAATTCTAAAGTCATCTACAAAATTTCTCCAATATTATTTAACTCTTATTTCTATTTCCTTCCATCAATTTACTTGTCATGGCATTTTTTCCTAGTCTAATAATACTCAACATTTTCAAAAATTTCCCCCAAAATTCAGCAAAAATTCTAAATCAATACATATATTCTCCACATTAATTTTCAATACCATTAATTCACAATTTTTATATAATCACATTTATAATCAATTATACCCAGAAGGTCAATGAATGCATGTACATTCATTTTAATGTGTGCAAAAATTCTAGTACATGTGCATGTATGCTAACAATATGCATGAGCATGGAAAATGCAGTTTTCTTAATCTCTCATTGATCTCACATGTACCGTATTTTTGGGTTCTAACTCTTAATACGAGAACAAGATGTTACATTTCTCCCCTTCTTAATAAATTTTGTCCTCAACATTCTTATCTAATTGATCAGGAAAGCAGCGGTATTATTTCCTCTTATGCTCCTTCATTTCCCATTTAACTATCATCACTCAAATATTTTCTTCCACTTGACTATAGTCATTGGAATCACTTGGTCTGTCAATCCCTTATTTAATCATTCACTTTCTTAACTAGTTCTTCAATATATATCTCAGACTACTCACAATTTTCACTTCATGTGCCAACAATACATCTTTGTTAGATCATATTAATATTTCTTAGCACACTCTCATATCACACATTATGGATCTGAAACATCTATGTTGGTACTACAAACTCATATGTTAATGGTCTTATGCTCTCAATAGCTTCATATGGACCAATACAATTTGAGCTTAGTTTATCCTCTTTCCTAATCTGAGCAAACTTTTTCTCAATGTATGCACACCCTGACAAAGTGCCACTTTTAGAAATATTTCATCTCTCGCCTAGTTTTTCACATCTCTTTATTTTTACTACACTTAACTCTTGGGTCTATCTCACTACATTTCTTAACTTCAATGTTGTCCCACCAAATTCATTTATCTTATTTTAATCACTTAGCTTCTGACACAGATCAATTTCACTAATCAACAGTATCTCAAATCGATTCTGGTCTTTATTACTCTTTTTGTCGTATTACGCCTCATACAGTATTCTGATGACATCACAGTAATAATGATTGATATGCTTAAAGTCAATTAGAACTATACCTTGATCTTATATTCCTATGAACTCCAAAAATATAAGCTTTAAGCATATCTCTAACAATTAGGACTACTGGCAATTCAAGCATTCAGTTACTGACACTTTATCTAATAACATCTTTGCTCAATCATTTTTATTGGGCACACATCCTTCTTGTTTCAATCACACAGTAACATTTTGCCTATTCAGACTCAAATTTCCTATTCATTTTCAATTCCTCAATAAAATTTGCAAATTCAGGATTGCTAATTTGGGCTTTGCTAAATTTTTCATATGAATCTGATCTTAAATTCTATGTGACTAATAACACTTCATTTTACCCAACTGCACCTCAATATTCTATGCTTTGCATTGCAGTAGGTTTGATAACCTCAATATCTGAATTTGTGTTATGCCGTTGTTGAATTTTCTACTCAATGCATTGGATTGTAACACTAGCTTTACTGGGAAATATTCATTTGCACAATCCTTTCAAACCTAATAATTACCTCAATCTTTAATGATTTGCATATTCATATATATCCAAAATGTTTCTGTATATATAATGTCTCTAAGTTTTCAAAACAATTACAATTGTAGCAAGTTCTAAATCATATCCCAAATAATTCAATTCATGAAACTTTAACTATCTCTATGCATATGAAATCACTTTATTATGTTACATTGGATTTCATCCTAATATCTGATGTGAAACCTCATTATGTACTATATAATCTCCAATTCCAAATGATATTATTATCATTGGTGTTATCTTTTCTCAAAATTCTTTTCACATTCATCACTCAAATGGTTAATACATTTTTCCTTAAACATTTTTTTTGTCTAGGGATAAGATCAGTAAAAACTCCTTAATAGTCTCTGTTAGTATCCAATTTTCAACAATTTTAGAAAATTTGGAATCTCATATATATATTCCTTGTAATTTCTCTCTTCATCATTTCCTCTATTTTCTTTGGGTCTCTTAATATGCCATGTTTAGATATATACAACCTACATTTTGTTTGATCAAGCTAAGATTCACTCTCATTAAACTTGGCATATAATCGTTTCTACCTCCACGATATGTAAGATTAATCTCACTGTTCAAAATATTCGCTTCATTTTTTTTAATACACTCCAATTGTCCTCTATGATCATAGTCACTAATTGATCCAGTTTTTCTTGGATCACTTTAATCTTCAATAGTATAATACTGTCAAGGGGCATTATTAACTCCAACAGATATAACCCAAATTTTCTTGTGCCCATGATTTGTCCTCTTAATTCTCTAATTATCTAATTCCTTAATAAGGTAGTATTATCTCATGCTATTTTTGGTTTTCCCAATTAACTTCTTTTCTCGAATGATTTTCTCTAATATCACATTGACTTATTCAAATGTCTATTAATTCATACTAGTTTCTCAACACATTTGGATTTAGTTGCTTTTTTCTGAGTTAGTAACACATTCATCAGATATAATTTGTATCTCCCAGACATATTTACACAAACTATAGCATAAACCTAAGTTCTCCTCATATTAGCGATAATGTCACATCGAATTCAAAAATCTACTCATATAGTTGGATACTTAACATCAAACAAAATGTATACACTCTCGGTAGCATATCTACCTCCAATATTCACTTTTAATTCAATACATATTCATTTCTGATTTATTCCTTCATTGATCATTCTTAATTTGAATCATCTAATCAACTTAACCAAATTCAGGGAAATTTCTTCTTTGAAAGAAGATTTCTTGCTACTATCATCGATATTGTTCATTTAATCTTTATCAATAAACTATTTTCCATGATTACTTATCAGTCATTCTTAGTACCTCTAGAAGATCAATTTCAACTATTCTGATATCTCAATAACATCATTTTATGCTATAACTTACATGAACAGAACATCCTTTATAATAAGGCTTAGTGAAGCATTAAGTAATTT
>JAOQMP010000208.1:16142423-16155895 GCA_027563575.1 Erythroxylum pedicellare
ATTAATGTTATTCCAACATTACATGATCACACATTATCAAAACTCTCATTTCTTCTTATAACATCTCCAAAATTCCAGACCTTCAGGTCTATTTTCCATGATCAATTAGACAATGAAAATGAAGTAATTTGACAATACTATATTCTATAAAAATGTTACCCATTGTCTTAAGTTTCTAAAGAAGCCAAGATAATTCAATTTGGTTCAGTACTCCAATTGTTATACTCCAATTAATTTGGACTATTTATAAGCTAAAATAGTATCCTATACTCAGCTTTAATTCAAAAATATGGAATTCTAGAGACAGAATTCAAATTAGATATCTTCATGAAAATTGTATCTCTATGTCTCTAGTTTACTCCAATTCAAGAATCATTCCATTTGGAACTCTAAAGTTCAAGATATAATCAAAATACCGAAGTATGTTCAATGAAAAAATACTCCAGTTATGAAGTTCCAGAGTTGTTCATCATTTTCTTCCCAATTCAATCATTCAATCTCTTCCAAATGATTTCAGATGGCTATATTTTTTTTCATATGAATATCAATGTGTTACGATTCCAATGGTTCAAGTCTTATGTCATTTGGAGGTCGGATGAAGAAGATATAGCCAAAAGAAGCAAAGGTGTTCAGGGTGAGTTACTTCGGGTGAAGTCACTGTCGTGCTTATGCACGAGGGTGACTTTTAACTCACCCATACAAAGTCACCGTCGTGCTTAAGCATGAGGGTGACTTCCAATTTTTACTATGCAAAGTCACCATCATGCTTATGCACAAGGGTGACTTTCCTCTTCTTGCTGAAAATTTTCCCCCTCTCTTCTTCAAACCTCCATAACTTTTGATCCAAAACTCAAAAAATTGCAAACTTTATTTCAATGGAAAGCTAAAAGAATGATCTACAACTTTCTGGAGGACCATTTTATCAAAGTCTTACTATATCAATACAGTTTAATCAAGGAAGTTCAGATCAAACTTTTACTTCTGTTTATCTTGTCTTTTATTCTAAACCAACTTCTCTAACTTATTTGATTTCATCATCTCAAGTGGATACTTCTTCAAGTATACCTAATTTCAACTCAACATCATCTATACACATTTCATATTCCCTACTTGATCATAAACACTCAAAATATAACACATTCTTATACACTTAAAACAGAACACAACATATACATTCATCCAACAGTATACTGTGTCCATTTCTCAATTTCATGTCAAATTTTGAGACTCTTAAAGATAGAATTAAATTTTGATTTCCTCATGAAAAATATATCCATATGACTTTATTTTAATATGAACTTAAAATCATCCCATTTGGATGTCTATAGACCAAGATATGGCAAAAATAAATACGCATGTTCAGTGGAAACACTGCATCTATACATTTCTAACACACTTTAACATCATTTTCATCTTAATTCATCTCTTTTACTTACTCTATCACTTCTAGCTTATTTACTCAATATTTCCTCTTCATTCTTATTTCATTTTGGCTCAACTTATCACAGCCAAATCAAAATCTATCATTTTTCATGATTATAAAAAAATAGAAAATCACACTCACGCATATTATCTTCACATTTTTTGCATTTTTCAACTTCTGCATTTGCTTCACTTCTTACTCAAACTTTCATTTTAAATCATTCATTCTTATCTCAAAACATCATCTTACAACTATTCTTTCACTCTAAACTCATTCTTTTGTTCATCTTTAAAATGCTCAAAACTCACGTATATACGTATATATATATATACACAGTGAAAATAGAGTCCTCATTACTGTTTTCTTCAAAAAGTTTCTGCACCTAGCTATACATGTTTTCTAAGATCTTTCAACTCCAAAAAATTATTTTAACACCATCTCATAAAATTTTTATCATCAAATCAAAAAAATCAACATATGTTGTATACTCTGGTTTTTCACTCACATTTTCAACATATATACCTTTTCATTTTATAACTTCAATGTATAACTAACACGATGCATGTTTTATCTTATGCAATAATGAAAAACCATTAAAATGCTTACTTTTTTAAAGCTCCAAACCTTCGAGATCACGTAAACCCTAGTTTTCCAATGACACCCGATCATCAACAGTCAAGAGTTGTAGGGTTAGGTATTTCGGTTATAGTGAAAAAGATAACAAAAAGAGATTGTGAGTGAAAAGTGAGAGTAAGACTTTCTTTGTGAGGGTGAAAGATTTTTCTGAAAGATTGAAGCTTCCAAAAGATAAAGAAAAATCTCGAAGAAGAGACAACATCCACACAGTAACTGGGTCTTTCAAATAGAATTGTATAGTACAACTTAAACAAGACAAGTGACATATGTCACTTATCTATTAGTCCAATTCCTAATGCTTCAAACTAGTTTCTCTTATTAAGCTAGTTCAACAATCTCCTAAATTTTATGCCAATTGTCTCTAAATTTTCAATATCATTTTCTCAAAAATAATAAAGTCATCTACAAAATTTCTCCAATATCATTTGACTCTTATTTCTATTTCCTTCCATCAATTTACTCACCATGGCATTTTTCCTAGTTTAATAATACTCATCATTTTTGGAAATTTGCCCAAAATTCATCAAAAATTATAAATCAATAATATATTCTCCACATCGATTTTCAATACAATTAATTCACAATTCTTACATAATCATATTTATAATCAATTATATCCAGAAGGTTAATGAATGCATGTACAGTCATTTTAATGTGTGAAAAAATTCAAATACACATGCATGTATGCTAACAATATGCATGAGCATGGAAAATGCAGTTTTCTTAATCTCTCATTGATCTCACATGTTTCGTATTTTTAGGTTCTAACTTTTAATACGGGAACGGGATGTTACACTTGGTCTTCAATAAGGTGGGGGTTTAGTTTGGTTTTTCACTGGTCCTTCTGGCTATCCCCCATTCTTAAATGTGATAGCCTCATATTGCTCTCTTTGATGTATTTCTATATTACTTAGAGAGTCTTCCACACTTCTTTTACAAAATTCATGATAAAGTTGTCTCATTCGAATCTTTAGGTTGTAAATAAATGAGGTATGATTTTCCGTTACTTACTTAATTTGCTCTTTTAGTCTCTTCTGGCGCTCTTCCATATCTATGAGCTTATCTATGATCTTGTCCAATTTAGAATCCCATGAACTGGACTAATCTTTCTGAAGTGCTAATAGGTCTTGACGTCCTAAATGAGTTCCTACATTATTGGACTAATAGAAATTTGGGTGGTTCTGCCACCCCGAAGTGTACGTGTTCCAATAAGGATCGTTACTTCCCCAACCATACTGTTCCTTATTGTAGTTTGCAAAAGTTCCTTGCTCCTTATAGTAACTATCCTCTATCATTGTTCTTTCCATTTCTTCTTGGCATCTAGCTCTTCAGATGTCTCATTTCTCATTCGAAGATGCCTTGTTGTGTCTTTACTTGTCTCATTTCTCATTCTAAGATGCCTTGTTGTATCTCTACTTTAAACCCCAAACTTCTTTCTCTATATGTGTATTTTTAATAGTTTAACCTTGATATTCTGAAAGCGTACAGGCCATTCGCGTAGTATTTAAGGTGTCGATCCCATAAGGAGGGTTAATCTAATCCTAAACTCTAAGGCCGAAACAAATTGCAGAAATTTGACTATAATTAAACTAAAACAATAATGCAGTTAGATCAATCAATTTAATCAACCAATTTAACTCAAGAATAAATCACATAATATCAACAAATTAGCAAATTGCAATGCACACACCAAGAATCAACCTAAGGAACTACCAATTGAGAAAAAAGGGGAATTTTTACCTATCTTCAACACTAACCTAATTAATTATGAAATGTCAGATTATTGGTCTTGGACTATCCTAGGGTTAGTTACTCTCTCTCGAGTTATAACCAAAAGCCCTAAATTATAAACCCTATTCAAATTATGGAAAACTGCAATTTGTCAATTCACAATTTATCCAAACCCTTATTAGATTTAAAATTTTCCACTAAACTACCGAGAACCTATGTGAGATCTCTCATCACACAATTACCGTTTTGATTTATTTATCATTCTTATTAAATTACCTAACTCTCGTTAACCTAATTTAATTATTTTTCCTCAGTTCACCCTCTCAATCTATTACTAATTTATGAAAATGAAAAAATCAATCACAATTAATCCAATTCAAATAAACAATCACCTTTTTATTGAATCAAAGATAAAAATAATTCGAAGGTGAGTTTAGACAATCTTCAACATTCATAAATCATATCTCAACACCTATTCCAATTCTATACATAGATAAAAATGGAAATACAATGGAAAATAGATCCGAAGGGATGATGGAGGTAGCAACGACGGGAAACCTCTTATTTCGATAAGTACTTCGTGTAGGCTTCTTCTCCACGTCTCTCTTCCTTCGTCTCTTTCTCGATCTCTTGATGAACTCTCCTTAGGGTTTCGTGATGGTGGCTGATGCAAGAAGCTCTTCATCTCTTTTGTCTCATTCTTTATATGCTTGATGTGTTCTTGGCAACCCTAGGTTTTTCTAGGGTTGAAAGGTTCGAAAAATCCCTCAAAACTCGACTTTTCTATGTGTCTGCACATCTGCCCGATGTAAGCCACGATCGTGGGCCACTTGTAAACTTTCTGTCACGATCGTGGTAGGCAGGCTATGATTGTGGGCCAAGTCTTATGCTTCTGTCACGATTGTGGCAATTTGGCCACGATCATAGGTTGTCTCCCTTGCTTCTATCATGATCGTGGTAGATGGGCCACAATTGTAGGACGTTGTTTCGGTCTAAGTCTCTTCGAAACTTCTCCGTTCTTTATTGTTAACTCTAAAACACTAACAAATACATCAAGGTACCTCAAAGATATAATAATTAAGCTCAAATGCTTGTACTATCCCATTAAAACGCTTAAACACAAATAATTCATAAACTAATACAATTCTAAGAGGAAGACATTAAAGAGGAAGGAGAAGGAGACACTATGAGAGCATGGGCTAAATAGGGAAAACTTTCAAGGTTTAAGGAGGCTTAGATAGAGACTAGCGGGTAAGAGGCCATATTATTATGAAATGCAAACAACTAGTAGAAGAAGGGAAGCAAATCAAATTACTGCTCCTAAAATGGTAATATGATTTAGGTGAGAGAAAGAGGAAGAAGAAAATACCCCTAAACCTAACAGAGAAATAGGTAGGACACATGAATTGGAGTCATCACTAGGCAATTCCAAGCAAAACTAAGAACTAAAGAAAGATAAGAAGCTAGGCAAGAGAAGCAAAGTTAGAAACAAAATGGGAAAGGAGAGACAATTAGAAGAAGAAAGAATTGGAAGACTATAAAGAAGGAAAATAATTCTAGTGAGAGAGACATTTACTACCTTGATTTGATTTTTAATATTGATATAGTTAGAATTTTATTATTAAAAATGTTAAACTATCAAATAAAGGTTGAAGATAAATTGATATCATGAACTCATTTAGAAATTAATTTATTGTATTTATTAATAATAAAAATTTTATTTTATTAAAATTAATAGTTAATTTTTAAAATATTTTAAATTCAATTATAAATTATAAATTAAAAGTTATATTAATCAATTTTAGGAGTAAACTAATAATTTTATTAATAATATAGTCAAATAATAGGAAGAGATTAAAAGAAAATTTACAAATGAAATTAAAATTAAAATTAATAATTTTTATAAGTTATGAAAATAAAAAAGATGCAAAAGAATGAAGAAAATCTAAAATTTGAAGTTTGACAGCAATTCAGTGACTAAGCATGGGTACGTCTAAGGATGAAATTAATCTACAGATCTATTTTTAAGATTCAAAATCGAGATTTTCATAATCTTTAAAGATCATATTGCCATCTATCAAGGGGATTGACCACTTGAAATTGGGGAATACATGATCTACTGAAAATCAAGGAAAGATAGGAAAGAAATCGAAAAAGTATAAAAGCAAGGTGGAGTTATTGTTCACGTAGCCTTGGGTTTTAGATAGATTTTTGTTTTCTGCAATTTTTCTCTTCAATCTTTTTACATTTTCTACACCTTTTCTTCCATATTTTCGTATTCTTCAAGAAAGACCAGGGATGGAGACATGTTATGTTATTATTTAGTTGATTTCTTTTGTTATGAATACCTAGACTTCTTTACTTAATTGAGGGGATGTGTGTTATTCATTATTAAACATGAGATGTTTTAATAAAGTTTATGTTGTTGATGAACATTGAATATCTTCTGAATTAATTTTTCTAATTAAATTGGTTGATTTCTAGATGCATAACTAGGGATTAATTCGTTCAATAGTTAGATTAATGAAATATGATTTTCAGTTTCGTTAATCACAAGTAGCAATTAGGATTACCTTCTTTACGTTAGAGTCAGAAATTCTAAGAAGATGTTCACTTGATTGAGTGCACGTCGTACATGTATTTCTCTTGCTCATTAGTTTCTTGATTCGTAAAGCTATTATTCAATTGAACCTATGATCGTATCTAGATTGTTGTTTAATAAGAATGCTAGGATACATGTTTCTAGTTATTACACTTAAGTGAAAACATCTCCAATGAATGTTTATTAATGATTGAAATTTTGTATCGAGGATCCATTTTAGCGTGATAACGTCGGTGACCCGAGAACCAAGGTATTTCCCATTATATTTTCAAATCCAATTATTTCTCTTTATTTACGATTTTTCTTATATTTTCTTTAAATTGTCGTGAATTAAACCCCCCATCTCGTTACTTTTTTTAATTTTGAAGTCGTAACTCCTTTACTGTTAAGATTCCTCGTAGGAACGATATCCACTTCCTACTACTACATTTAATTATATTAACGGAAGTGATTTCTTTTTAATTTGATTGCAGGCGACAACATTACCAAATTTTGGTGCTATTGCCGGGAAATTTTTGACGGTTTATATACGTTACGCATTCAAACAAATCGGAGAATTTGCAATACATTCCTGAGATCGAGAAGACAACCAAAAGACTGTGGAAACAGACCAAACATTAGAAAGAGATGCAGAAAATGGATAGAATAGCCACAAACTGCACTCTTCGCGAACTAGTCGCACCTACGGATGCACAATAGCCCCACTGCATCAACTTTTTGAATTTAGGTGATAACAATACTTTTGAATTAAAATCTGGGATGATTCATTTATTACCTATTTTCAGGGGTTTACTGGGAGAAGATCCGTGCAAACACTTGAAGGAATTCGACGTGGTTTTCATGGGAATGAAGCCGACGAATGTGACGAAAGAGCAGATTAAGCTGAGAGCCTTCCCATTCTCCCTTAAAGACGATGCACAAGATTGGATGTACTATTCAGCCGGAGAAAACATGCAAATGTGGACTAAAACGAAGAGGCTTTTCTTCAAAAAGTATTTTCCAACATCGAGAGCAATTTGGAAAGAAAATTGCAGAATTCGTTAACACACGGGAGAAATACTCTACGAGTATTAAGAAAGATTCAAGAAACTCTATGCTAGCTGTCCACACCATCAAATAATCGAACAACTATTGATTCAATGCTTCTATGAAGGACTCTTGCTTTAAGATAAGAGTATGATCGATGCTACAAGCGGTGGTGCTTTAGTTGATAAAATGCCAGCGGGCGCAAGAAATTGATCGCTAACATGGCCTCCAACACTCAACAATTCGGAATACGTACTGGGCATGGATCAAAAAGCGTGAATGAAGTAAATGTGACTATATTGGAGAAGAGATTGGATGACCTTACTTCTTTGGTGCGACAATTGGCGGTCACGAAGAAAGAAGAAGCAAAGGTATGTGACATATGTTCAATTTTAGGACATTCTACTGATTTATGTCTGATTTTGCAGGAGGAAAACACAGAGTAGGTGAATGCTGTGGGAGGATTTGCTGGGTCGAGTCAAAGAAAGTACAACCCATTTTTCAATACCTATAATCCGGGGTGGCGTGATTACCCAAATTTGTGATATGGGAATCCTCAAGGACAGCAAGCATCCACAAATTTCCAATAGTATCGGCAGCTGTATGTGCTTAGGCAAAATCAAAATGTAACAGCAAATTTCGAAGGTAAGTCCTCTTTGGAAGATATAGTTCAATCTTTGGCCACTAACACTTTAACGTTTCAGCAGAGTACTGAAGCAAGTATCCGTAATATTGAAAGTCAACAAAGGACCATTGAGAATCAATAAAGAAACATCGAAAACTAGATAAGTCAAATGGTAACTGCCATTAATCGATTGGAAGCACAAACTTCTGGAAATTTTCTAGCGCAACTGGAGATTAATCCAAGATAAAGTGCGAAGGCTATCACATTACGAAGTGGTAAGGAAATTTAAGAGCCACTTCCGAAAAATTCTAGAAGAGAGGTAGAGGAAGAAATCACACAACCAGCACCTTTACAACCAGAATTGATATAAAAAGAGCTACAGAAGAAGGTGATTCTGCGTCCTTTTTCGAGTCAATTCGCAAAAGCAAAGAAGGAAGAACAAGAGCGGGAAATTTTAGAGACTTTCCGAAAGGTTCAGGTAAATATTCCTCTCCTTAATGCAATTAAACAGATTCCATGATATGCTAAATCCTTAAGGAGCTTTGTACGTCAAAGAGAAAATTAAAATTTGATGAGAAAGTGCAATTGGGAGAAAATGGTTCGACGATTTTGCAAAAGAAAAAGTTTCAACCGAAATGTCAAGATCCAGGTATGTTTAGTATCCTATGCCAAATTGGTGATTTGCAAATTGAAAGAGCTATGTTAGATTTAGGTGCGTCCATAAATTTTATGCCATACGATATGTATAAATCTTTAAATGTTGGACCTCTTAAAGAAACTAACGTAGTGATTCAATTAGTGGATCGCTCAAATGCTTAACCGAAGGGTGTATTAGAAGACATATTGGTTCAAGGAGGGAACATGCTTTTTTCGGCTGATTTTTACATTTTGCAGATAGGCACCGATGACACATCTTCTTCCATGACGATCTTATTCAGAAGGCCGTTTTTAAAAACGACTAGAACTAAAATAAATGTTCATGCTGGATCTTTAACTGTGGAATTTGATGGTGACTTAATTAAGTTCAATATTTATAATACCATGAAAATTTTGGATGATGAACAATCTATTATTTCTGTGGATTTTATTAATACATGAATGCAGGAGAATTGGAGTTTGGAAGACAAAGTTGGGTTTGGAATAATCCTTGAAGAAGGAAACACATCACAAGGAAGTAAAGAATCGTTATTCTTTAGTGAACAAATGGAAAAGGCGTCAAGGTGGCAAGGAAGTGAGGAATCTACGTTATCTAGTGAACAAAGGGAGAAAATGGCATTGGCTAGTGAACCAGTGGAGACAACATCTTGCATAAAGACAACCGAACTTCTTCTCCAGTAGCTAACGTCCATTGAAATGTATAAAAATTTGGACAAGTTGTTGCCATCATTACTCAACCCACCAACATTGGAATTAAAGAGCCTACCTAGTTATTTGAAATACATCTTTTTAGGTGAGAAAGACACATTGCTTCTTATTATTTCTAATCAACTTTTAGATGTGCAGGAAAGTCAACTAGTTAACGTATTAAAGGAGAATAAAGAAGCTTTCGATTGGATAGTAGCTGATTTGAAAGGTATTAGCCCCATTATTTGCATGCACTGAATTTTGATGGAAGATGAAGCGAAAGAAGTGAGGCAACCATAACATCGTCTAAATCCACCCACGATGGAAGTGGTGAAGAAAGAGATTTTGAAGCTTCTCGACGCGGGCATCATTTATCCGATTTTGGATAATAAGTGGGTAAGTCCGGTTTAGGTAGTTCCGAAGAAAACCGGCATAACTGTAATTGAAAATAGCAATGGTAAGTTAATACCGACTCGTGTCCAAGATGGTTGGAGGGTATGCATAGATTATAAGAAGCTTAATTCAGTTACTAGAAAAGATCATTTTCTGCTTCCGTTTATTAATCAAATACTTGAAAGACTTGTGGGTAAATCTTACTATTGTTGTTTAGATGGCTATTCAGGATATCATCAGATTTTGGTGGCACCTAAGGATCAAGAGAAGACAACCTTCACATGTCCATTCGGCACCATTGCTTACCAAAGAATACCATTTGGATTATGCAATGCACCCGCGACATTTCGATGGTGTATGGTAAGTATTTTCTCCAATCTTGTGAAAATTGTATGGAAACTTTTATGTATGATTTCACGGTATATGGGGAATCTTTTGAAGCATGCACTGTCAACCTTGAAAAAGTACTAAAATGTTGCATTGAAAATAATTTGGTTTTAAATTATGAAAAGTGTCATTTCATGGTTGATCAAGGTATTATTTTGGGCCATACCGTTTCTTCGAAAGGAATTGAAGTCGATAAGGCTAAGATAGATGTTATTCGATCTTTATCTTACCCCGCGAATGTGCGGGAAGTCTGTTCTTTTCTTGGTCACGCAGGATTTTATCGGCAATTTATCAAGGATTTCTCCAAAATTACGTAGCCCATGTGTAGATTGCTCCAAAATGATATGAAGTTTGATTTCAATGAGTCATGCAAAAATGCATTTGATGAACTCAAGGAGCGACCCACTACAGCGCCAATTATTCAGCCACCATAATGGGATGTGCCTTTCGAGTTGATGTGTGATGCTTCGGATTATGCAATTGGCATCGTGCTGGGTCAAAAGTGGACAAGGTACCTGATGTTATTTATTTTGCTTCTATGACACTTAATAATGCCTAGAAAAATTATTCCACGACAGAGAAGGAGTTTTTAACGGTCGTCTTTGGATTGGAAAAGTTTCGATCATACCTGTTGGTAACGAAGGTGATCATCTATTCAGACCATGCAGCTCTGACGTATTTGGTGAACAAGAAAGAAGCCAAGCTAAGATTAATTCAATGGATATTACTGCTCCAAGAATTTGATTTGGAAATCTGCAACAAGAAAAGAGCTGAAAATTTGGTGGCCGACCACTTAAGCAGGATCACACCAAGTACTGTATCTGATGTTCTTCACAACAAATTTCTGAATGAGAATCTCTTTGCAATTCAACAGGTAATTCCATGGTATGTGAACATAGTGAACTTTTTAGTAACTAAGTCTTTACCTAGTGATTTATCTAGAGATGAGAGAGATAAAATCAAGCGAGAGGATAAATATTACGTTTGGGATGAACCTCACCTATGGAAATTTTGTTCTAACCAGATTGTTAGGAGATGTGTCACAGATGATGAAATTCTGTCTATTTTAAATTTTGTCATTCATCTGTGTGGGGGGGACACTTTGTCCCTAAAAGAACTGCTCGGAAAATTTTAGAATGTGGATTATTTTGGCCTAAGTTATTTTATGACTCTTACATTTTTTGCAAGTCTTGCGATTGTTATCAAAGAACAAGTAACTTGGGATTGAGGAATCAAATGTCACTTATGAACATTATGGTATGTGAGATTTTTTATGTTTGGGGAATAGCCTTTATAGGTCCTTTCCCTTCCTCCTTTGGTAAGAATTACATTTTGTTGGTTGTGGATTACGTTTCGAAATGGGTTGAAGCTAAAGCTACTATATCTGACGATGCTGAAACTGTTATTGATTTTATCAAATCACATATTTTTGTTAGTTCAGAATGCCTCGAGCTATCATTAGCAATCAAGGAACCCATTTCTAAAATAAGATTTTTGAAGTTTTGATGAAAAGATGTGGTATCACACACAGAGTCTCTACTGCCTACCATCTGCAGATAAGTGGGCAAGCTAAGATGTCAAATAGAGAGATCAAATCCATACTAGAAAAAGTTGTGAATCCGAACTGGAAGGATTGGAGTCGACGATTGGACGATGCTTGGTGGGTATACCGAACTGCGTACAAAACTCCTATAGGCATGTCGCCTTACAGGTTAGTTTTTGGTAAGCCTTGTCATTTACTTGTAGAAATAGAGCATAGAGCTTATTGGGCTGTGAAGCAGTTGAATATGGATCAAGTGGAGGTTAGTAATAGTAGGAAATTGCAACTGCAAGAATTAGAGGAGATTCGTAATGAGGCTATCAAAATGTGAAAATCTATAAGGAAAAAACTAAAGCTTTTCATGGTAAAATGATTTCTAGGAAACATTTTTCCATCGAACAAAAAGTTCTTCTTTATCATTCGAAGCTCAAGTTATTTCCTGAAAAATTACGATCCTGTTGGCTTGGACCATTTATTGTTACTAATGTTTTTTTCTTATGGTACGGTAGCAATTTAGAGTTTAGATACCTCCAAGGTATTTAAAGTTAATGGACATCGCTTGAAGCCATATTATGAAAACTTTTCGGTCAAGCAAGTGGAAGAAATAGAGTTGGTACCTCCAACCTATTTCTAACTAGGTAAGTAACGAAACATATCCAGTTAACGACTTTAAAGAAGCACATTCAGGGGGAACCCGTAAATTTTTCAGGTTTGTCTATGTTATTTATTTTTTAACAGTTTTTATTATCATGTCATTATGTTTATTTCATTTAGTTAGGAATTTAAATTAACATTTTCAATAAAGTTTTTTTTTCATTTTTTCATTTTAAGAATTAAAAATGAAAAAAAAACGAAAATTTTGGCTGTCCCACTGCCCTTGTTTTTCCCTCACTATTTTCCACCTTTTGTTTTCCCCAAATTTCTTCTTCAATTTTCAATCTCCAGCTATAGAATATCCCCACCCATTTAGCCAATCACTCCCACTTGCCCACCACTAACTCACATCCCTCCTAGCTTTACTTGCTAACTCACCCATCAAGCCTCATTTGTGATTTTGGTGTTTGCGTTATTGTCTTCTTCTTTTTTAGGTTGTCTTCCACGAAATTAGCATAATGCCTAGGAAGAAAAGTGAATCTTGTAGACTTAACACCACCATACATTTTGCTGCTGATGTTTCTCCACCACAATCACCTTCACACACTATCGAACCACCTTCTGGCAAAGCCCCAGCGTCAAATCTTATTTCTCCACCACCATGAACACACCAAAGGACAAGGAGAGGCAAGGAGGTCGAAAACCAAAGCAAATGGACCAATAAAGTTGGGGGCTGCACCTCTTTCATCCTTCCTGAAGATACAACCCAATTCTAATAGCTAAGTAAACGAAAAAAGTATCCATGATGGGAGTTATGGATTTTAGCTGTGGCCACATTGCTTTCACCATTCCCGGCCCAACCACCTTTCCCACGACAAGAATCTCAGTAGCACGAAGTCGAGCCCTACCGACTGAACCTAGTCACCACCACCAACAAAACACTGATTTGGAAGCTCGTCTCAGTAGGATTTAACAAAAAATGCACCGTTTGGAGCACAATTTGATGGCCTACTGGGCGCATGAAGGATTTCAACTGCCACATCCACCAACTCCTTGATTTCAGCACTTCCATAATAGAGAAGCTTTCTTTAACTTTTTCCTTTATTTTTATGCTTCTTTAACATTGAGGACAATGTAGATCTAGGTGTGGGGGAAAAACATTGGAGTTTTG
>JAOQMP010000208.1:16164811-16177535 GCA_027563575.1 Erythroxylum pedicellare
TTGGTGATTAATGCTTTAAAATGCTTAAGACATTCACTTTAGTTCATATTTGGTTTTAGGTACAATTTGGAAGCATAATAGCTAAAGTTATTTGAAAGCACACTCTTTGAGCCAACTTCTTGAGATTCAAACTTAAGTGTCTTCATGGAATAAGAACGAGAAGGATTAGAGTAAGAGGACGTAAGAAAGTGCCAATTGGCATCACATGTCATGGTTGTGACTCAAGTTGTCATGCTTATAACTTAACATGCATAAGCATGAGTCAACGTGAATGAGCGGGACCACCACGCTCATGCCTATGACACAAAGACTACGATCGTGAGCTTTAATGAGGCCATTCACAGTTGTAAGCCATCAAATCACACCCGTGACTTTTATGACCTAGCACCTCGAAAACCTAATTTTTTACTATAAATGCAATGTTGTGACATCAGAAGTAAGCAGATATCATTTTGGGGTTTCAAGAAAGGCAGAAAGCTTGCTATTTTGGAGACCCATGGAGGCACAAAGGGCTAAACTTCCTAACACCGATTTAAAGGTGAAATCAACATCAAGATTCACAGTTAAGCACACCTTTTCATTGTTTAATGTTGAATCTTTCTCTTTATGGACTGTTATTGTTGTTCATCATTTACTGAGTTAGGTATTGTGCAAAGATGATCTTAATGAGTTCATTGGATTGTTTTATTACAAAATCATTCCTAGAATCTTAAATATAATTTGTAATTGTTATGTTTGAGATTTGTTTGTAGCTGCTAATAACTTTGAATCATTAGGAACAACATAACTTAGTTTAGATAGTGCGAGCTTATGTGGTTACTACCTATATTGATCTATTTTCTATTTTGTAACGTGGCTGTGGTTGCCTTGTAACATCCCATTACCTATGTTAAGGCTAGAATAGTGCATATGAGAAATTACTAAGAAATTAGAAAGTGTATTTCATGCTTATACAAAATATGGCATACATATACACGTGAATATTGAGTTTTGCACATTAAAATGACTATACATGTATTCATTGACATTTTCCGGGTATAGTTGGTTTATAAATGTGAATTGTGGATTTTATTGGTCTTGAAAGTGAAATTGGAGTGTATTAAATTGATTTAGTAATTTTGATAATATTTCGGATATTTTGAAATTTTGGGGTATTTTGGACTAGGAACAATGTAGAAATAAAAGGCCAATTTTTGTCTGACACATGAAAGCCTTAATTAGGTGACAAATGGCTTACATGCATTAGTGATATGTGGCTATGAATTACTAAATACACGTAGTCACATTTTTAGTAAGGAAATTTTTGTAGCTCTTGTTCTTCACCGAAAGCACAAAACTCTTTCTTTGTTCATTGTTCATCTATCACCGAAACAACTTATCGCTTAGATTTGTGTAGTTGGCTATTGATTCTTACATCAAAGCAAGAATTTCAATTCATAAAGTGTTGGTTTCTGTTTATTCACATTTTTCTCCAGCCACGGAAACTTCTTTGCCTACTCACACTACTGGAAATTTAGCTGAACCAAGTAAGGTAAGCTTTATGATATCGTGAATGACTTTTGATGATGTTTGAGTGTTTGGAAATGGATTCTTGCATGAGTGGGGTAGGAAGAAGCAATTTCAGTGATAATTAGTGGGTTAGAAAATCTGCTCAAAGTGTAATAAAGATGTAGAAAATGGAGAATGTACAGAAAATGAAAATGCAGAAAAATGATGAAATGTGTGAATGGAGATCTGTTTTGATGTCTGGGTTTTAATATGGGATTTTGGATATATTTATGAATGATTGGAGCTGAAATGGAAGTAGAAAAGATGATTTATGCATAAGATGTGTTGGTTGTAAAAGGTAGGAGTTTGAAATCTGAAAAAAAAAATGAAAAAAGAAGAAAATTTGCAATTTAGGAATCTAAAGAAGAAAATAGACAGTGCACGATTGTGCACAAGCACGATCGTGACACTGGTAAGGTGTTTCATAGTGCATGATCATGCACTATGATGATCGTGACATTGCGCTATCAACTGGAAAAGCACGATCGTGCACGAGCACAATAGTGACTCTGATGAAGCATCTCACGATGCACGATTGTGCATAAACACAATCGTGACACCAAGAGGGTAGAAAAAATGACAAATGTGAACGTCCTTCATTCTTTTAGCTATAACGTATTTTTCCGACCTCTAAATGACCTGAAATTTGAACCAAAAAATTCCTCAAACATTTTTCTTCCTCTCCACCAAAATTTATGGCCATCTAAATTCATTCAAAGAAGATTGATTGATGAATTTAGGATGAAAATGATGAAGTGTGGTGGAATATGATAAATGGAGTGTTTTCACTGAATATGCTTCGATATTTTGGTTATATCTTGATCTGTAGACCTCAAAATGGAATGATTTTTAATTTACATTGAACTAGAGACATATGGTTACAAATTTCCAAAGGAATTGAGTTTTAATTTTATCTCTAAGAATTCCAAAATCTGACTTGAAGTTGAGTACAGGGCACTGTTACAGTTTAAGAATAGTACAAAGTGTTTTAAGTACAACTTTTAATATACTGAATCAAATTGTATGATCTTCGTGTCATTAGAAACTTAAGACATAGGATCTAGAAGGAACTATGGCCAAATTACTCCATTTTCCTTGTCAAAATGATTATGTAAAGTGGACGAAGTTTGTTTTTAGAAAAATCTAGAATGATCAATTGGGTTATGAAATTAGTTTCAAATTATTTTATAGGGTGCAAACCCTAAGTACAAATTATACTTCTGTGAGTTTTGATATATGAATGATATTGTGACAAGAATAATGATAAGATACTTGGAATTGTCATTGAACATGCATTATACATATTTCATAGACATAGATGTGCATAAATGAATACTTATACAATTTTACAAAATTGTGATATATGTAAATGTGTTTTGCATGATATAGAGGAGCATTTAGAGCGCTGTCGTCCAGACATTGCCGAGACTTCAAGGAAATAGCTTTTTGAGCGATTTGTGAGTAACCTAGATGGTCTCACTTAATTATTTGGTTATCTAAATTATGTTCTGAATTGTTTATGATTATGAATTGGATTGTATTGATTCTGAACAATGAAGGTCTGATGAAAATTTTGATTGGGATTGTGATATTTGAAGTTCTCCTTGAACGTGAATTTAAACTGACTATGTGTTTACTCAACATGATTGTTGAATGCCAGACTAAGGTCTGATGATAATTGTGATTTAAGTTATGAATGATTGATTGAATATGAGTGATGCATTCCATTACATGAATGCATAATCAGATAATGAGAGTTGTGACATGAGTAGCCATCGAAAAAGAGCTTTAAGCTCAGAATGTAATTAAGAGCTAAAGGCTCATTCTATTTAATGAGCGCTGTATCTCCAACAGATAAGGGACAACATCATTGAGCCCGATATCCACAATAGATACGGGATAGTCTTAATGAGCTCGGTATCTACAATAGATACAAGACGGTTTAGGCATTTAGTCACAACAACGTAAAAATTGAAAGTGAGTCTCATAAGCATTTGCATAAACACTTTATACATATGTTTGACAGACTGAAATATAATGTGGTCATGTATTTGAATAAAAATGGGATAAGTGATGCTATACGCTAAACAAAAAGATGTGAATTATGTGTTTACATGTCTTGATATGTGATATGAATTGAGTGAACCATTAAGGATGGTTACATCAGTAAGTTCGCAAAACTCATCATAATTGCAACGTTGATGTTTCAGGAAGAAGAGAGGACATTAGCGACAGAGAGACTTTACAAGAAGAATAATTTTTGTACTTTGAATAGAAGAAATGACTCAAAGGTCGATCAGTTGGGGCTGAAGAATTTAGTTAGCAATTTTGTAAAAATTCCTCATATATGTAGCATATTATGTACTTAGTTTTGACATTGTACATATTTGGAAAATATTGTAAAGCTACAATGCATATTCAGTTTTTATGGAATGAAATGAGGAATTCGGTTTAAAAATATGGTGACATTTATGTATTTATTGATGATGCCATAATTAAGGGATTGTAATTATTGCTCTAATAAGCCATTATTATAGGTTATGTACTAGAATATCCTCAAGATGTTTTGGTATGTACCCTATGATAGTGGGATGTTACATGCCCAATTAAATCTAAAGAGCTTGTTCTAGGTTACTTAATAGTTAAGTTTAATTAAAGATCTTGTTTTAATTAAACACGATCTAAGAGAAAACTAAGATTAGCAGAACTTGTTGTTAATCTATGATCAATAGTTCTAGGAGAGGTGTGAAAGCATTATAAAAATGAAATATGTTTAATTGTGTGTAAGCTAAGATTGATCCAAGAATAGGATTTTACACATATTCATCACTTTAATCACTTTTGACTATTTTCTATAATTTTCTCTCATTAGTTTAGGTTTATTTTGTTTTCTAAATCGCATCAACCTAAAACCCCCTTTTATTTCCTTAACAACAAATTTTTTACTGCAAAAATTAAATGAACACTTCTTGTGGATATGATCTCATCTTACCACAGTTATAAATTTTTAGTGTGCAAAGATAGGTAAATTTTGCAGTACACTTGACACACGCTGTCACTTTCTTACAAGCCCTTAAGAAAACCAATTTGTATGTTTTACAAAAATCTCTGTTGACATCAAGAGGAACTCGATTTTACCTGACAACTTACAAGTTATGAAATTAGGAGAAGATGGTGAACTAGAAAAGATAGATGTTACTATCACCTTTCCTTGAAAACCTAACAATTCTAATAAGAAATGGAAAGCCACAAAGAGAGTATTCAAAATAGATTGGTATGATGAACTAATGGGGATAGAACACGCTATCGTAACTTAAAAGGTTGGCATAGATAAATTGGCAGAGTCATAATCAAAAAAAAGGAAAAGTAACTAAAAATGAAGTGTTCGTGGAACCACAAAATTTGGAAAGCTTGTCAACATATATATAGAGGATGAAGCACACATAATGAAACTTGGCGAGCTTGATGAAATAAAATACCAAGCTTCTAACTCTAAAAGAAGATCTGCTAGAAGAAAGGGTAAGATCAAAACCAAAGTGGATCATCTCCTATATGACAATCCTAATCTGGAACATTAGAGGGCTTAATGTTAATGGTAAAAGGGGTTTTACTAGAAAAGAAGGCATGTATAGTTGGACTTCTATAAACCAAAATAAAATCACCTCAATTACATAATGGCCTCAAGTTTTTGGGTAAAGAATGGAAAACCTTATCAAATCACCAATCACATTACAATGGGAGAATAATCTGCCTTTGCAACTTAGACATAATTAAGGTTTAAGTAGCAGGATAAAGTGACTAATACATCCACTTGAAATTCCAAATGGGGGGTATGATCTCTAAATTTGATTTGACAATAATATATGCTTCTAATTTTTCTTTTCATAGGGATAAAATATTTTGCTAGCATACAGGTTGTTCACGTAGTACCTAAGGTGTCAATCTCATGAGGAGGGTTAATCTAATCCTAGAATCTAAGGTCAGAAACTATTAAATAGAAATTTAAAAGACAATGAATTTAAACATGAGAACTAAATAAATCAAACAACCAAATCAAATAACAAAACAATAATTCACAATTAACACTTAACGAAAACAATCAAAGAACAATGATTAACAATTTTAGATTAAAATGAATAAAAAATAATGAAAATTGATTGATTTGTGGAATGATGATAGCACACCCTAGAATTCAACCTAGTGAGTTAACTAAAGGAGAGAAAAGGAAAATTATCTATCTTTAGTGCTAAGCTAACCAATTACGATTTATCGAATTAATAGTTCTAGATGATCCTAAAGTCAATCACTCTCTCTCAAGTTATAATTGAACCCTAAAGCATAAACCCTAATCAAATTATGAGAAGTTGTAATCTCTCAATTAACCACCTGTCTAAAACCTAATAAGTTCTTAAGTTCTCTAATAAACAATTGGAAACCTATACGTGATCTCTCTACGCAAGTTTTTCCAACCTGATTTAATTCTAAATCTATTAAATTACCTAACTCTTATCAGCCTAATTTAATCATTTTTTTCTATTCACCCTCTCAGTTTATTATTGAGATATAAAGTGCAAAATTAAATCACAGTTAATTCAATAAATATATAAAACAATCAGATTTCATGAAATCAAAAACAATATTCATAGTTAAGTATAGAACTTCAATCAACAATTCAATTCTATCATCAAACTATATATCCCAATTCTACAGTCAAATAAAACTAAAATACATAGGAAATAGAACTCGAATGGAAGATGGGAGGACACGACTTCAAAAAGCTTCTTATTTCGGGAAGCACTTCGAGTCTGCATCATCTTCCTCTTCTCTCTTCTTTCTTCTCTTTCTCAATCTCTCAAAGTTCCCTCCTTTAGGGTCTCGTTTTGCTAGCTAATCAAAAGCTCTCCTCATCTTTTTTTCTTGTTCTTTTTATACTTGATGTGTTGTGTTTATGGTAGCCCTAAGGTTTTTTTGGGCTTAAAAAGTTTCAAAAAGCCCTCAAAATTTGACTTTTCTGTGTGTTTGCGTGTCTGCCTGATGCAGGTTGGGCCAAGTCTAATGCTTCTATCATGATCGTGAAAAATTTAGCCACGATCATGGCTGATGGGCCATAATCGTGGCCTATTGTTTTGAACCAAATCCTTCCAAAACTTCTTCGTTCTTCAGTATTGACCCTGAAACACTAACAAACGCATCAAGGTACTCAAAATATAATAATTAAGCTTAAATGCTTGTACTAACCCGTAAAATCACTTGAACACAAACAATCCACAAAGTAACATAATTCTACTAACAACACATACTAAACAATCAAATAAACGGATAAACACATATAAAACTATACCCTAAAATATGATGTATTTCAAACTTATCAATATCCCCACATTTAAACTTTTTCTTGTCCTCAAGCAAACAAAACAACAAACACACAAAATTTCACACAACACACAATGCAGTAATGAGATAATGGCTTTAACTTTATAAAATGAATTTAATTTAAAACACAATCATTCAAGTCATTTCAAATCATTAACATGCAAAATGTGCGTCCTGGGGCTTTGAACTAAATATACATATTAATCCAGACTCAAGTGTTAAATTGTTTACCCTTCTCAATTACACATACTCATTAATAATTCTTTGGTTGTTTAACTCTATAACTAAGCCTAAGTATGTTTTTATGAAAAGTCAAACTATTACAAGTTTGGTAGGTTTTATTCAAAAACACATTATTTATTTATTTATTTATAATTATTTATGAACATGGACTTAGTCTTTTTACACGGAGGCAAACATTGGTAATGAATGTCGATCTGGTTACTCAACTAAGTCATGTTTTTTATTAAGCTACTTGGTTGGAACGTCATTATAGTCTTTTTATGCGAAGACATATATATGTGATGCCTGTCAATCTGATTACTTAACTATATCACATTCTTAACTGGCTCTTAGCTCTATTCATAACCTGAAGGCCAACGGAATCGTTACTTATTTAAAATATAACAAAAAAATTTAAATTTTAAATTGCCTACCTTGTTGCTTTAGTTACTCGTTTCTATGAAAAAATACTAGCAAAGCTACTTAGATTAAGAGGCCTCAAATTATGAATTAATGTGACAATTTAGAGGGTTAAATTTAAACGTTAAATCTTAATTAAGCAACATATTTAATCCAAGAACCCCCAGTTTACTAATTCTGCAAGCTAATAATTCTCTACAACCTAATAGACCATGTTCAAAATTAAATCAATTTCGATTCATCTAAGCTATTGATACATTCACACGATTCACAGAATGCAACCTAACAACTATAATATGCAAAATCCACATTCAAATAAAACACATAACCCTCCCCACACTTGAACAACACATTGTCCTCAATGTGAGAAGGGGACAACCAAACACATAAAGATATAAAAACATGAATTAAAGTAAAGCAAAAAAACAACAATAATAATAAAGATAAAAATAAAATACAAAAAAAATAAAAATAAAGACTAAATTTAAAAAGAAAGGGGTTTAGAACAAGTTTCATGGTGAAGGAGGTGGTGACAGTGTTGGAGATGGTAGTTGAATGCCCTGAGCCTCAAAATAGGAATGAATTTGGCAGATGTCCCGGCTCTGACATCATTGGGTTCGGGCCATCTCCTTCATGCTTCTGGAGTTCTTCGCAAGTGTATTCATAATTACCTTATTGTTTGCAGAGATTGTGTCCAGTACCTTCTTCCAGCCCAGTTCTTCTGCATCTTCTTCCTCTTCAGACTACACATTGGTCGAATCCTCTTCTTATTGTTGTTGGGTGCTTGAACTTGCTTGACTAGTCCTGCCCTTAACATTTTTCTTGGCACTAATATCCTGAAGTTCCATATTATGGGATTTCAGGATTTCAACCTACTATAGATGATGGTGATTCATGAACTCAGGACAATAGGCTGTAAGTCCGTGGCACTCAAATCCATAGTAGTTAGTTATGGCCGAAACCAAGTAACTTATTCCTAAATTATTGCTCCTCTTCTTTTGAAAAGCAATAATTGCATTAAAATGTGGGTGTTTGTGCAAATTGGAATGCTATGATCCATGCACCATAACATAAACAGTTCCTTTGTCGAACACTTGTTGGTTTCCATTTTGTCAAAATTGGCTTGGCACATGAATTTGTTCATCAAGTTTTCGTGACTCCTAATAATGTTATTGTTTGTGTTCTTACCATCAAAACACTCTAACCTAGTTAGTTCTGTCTAGTACGGACTGACACGAAAATTGTCATGTTGATCTACTATGAAAGACTTAGGGAAACCAAAATTTTTCATATTAATCAAGCCTATAGGGTTATCCCCGCAACCTAAACCACAGTTCCCTAGGTTTGTTGGATTTATATTCAAGAGAAGTAAAAAATTCTAAGGTTAGTTCTTCGTAAACTGGGAATTGAAATTGAATGAATTGACCCTATTGAATTTTCTTAGCTAAGCTCTCCACCTTATCTTGCAGTTCTAATCTATCTAAAGTTTCAAAGTGAAAATATTTTGGAACCATAATTTGTTTACTACAAAGGGAATGGAAACGAGTACCTTCCTCATTCGAGAAGATTAGGAAAGGCGCTCCATAATTAACTACTCTGTTCCTCTTCCCTCATCCCAAGACTTGTGTTGTCCCCTCTGATTGATCAACGCTTTACTATTTTCTTGATGCACAACATATTAGCTTGCGATTTGGTGGTAGTCAAAAAAATTTAGACGTTTGAAATTTTGTAGAGAGGAGTGAGAGTGTTTGGAGAGATAAAGTTTAGAGAGATAAAGAGAAAATGAAAGTGAGTGAAAAAGTGAAGTTAGAAATGTATTTATAGGTGACTGGATGGTAAAATGGTAAAATTTTAAGTTAACTACTTGTGTCTGCATTTTTACCTCAGGCCACGATCGTGGCCTACAGTTTCCCACCAATTTTAAATTTTCCCTCTTTTGTGGTCGTTCTCTACTTTTCCAAAATCACTTCTTATCTCTTTGTGATACTTTCACCTCTCTTTGTTTACTTCATTGATCACCTACTTCATGTCGATGTCTTATGACTTCTCGATTTTATTAAAAACGTAATAATCTAACTATGAAATTTAAACTTCCAAAAACAATCAAGGACATTGAAATTCCATAGGTTGCCTCCCATGTAACGCTTCTTTTAACATCGGTAGCTCGATGCTTTTCTTTTGCTCATGGTGGTTCAAATAAGTGGTGCAATGGCAGTGCAGTCATTAATCTAACAGTTTACACATGATCTACCATGCCCTTGATTCCACCTTCCTTATGGCTCTCCTTCTTTCGCCTTCTTCTACATGATTGCTTCTTTCTTAAGGCACTCCCAGAATCCTCAATATCTTCCTATTGCCCTCGAGTTTCCAGCTCCTTGACAATAGTGAGAGATAAAGGAGGATTATTATATTTCTTTGACACTTTGAAAGTTACTTGTTGCTTTCTTACCCTCAGAGTTAGTTCAACCCCATCAACATCAATGATTGAGTAAGTAGTGTCCAAGAATGGTCTTCTAAGGACCATAAAGCTTTCCACATCTTCTTCAATATCCAATATATAGAAGTCTGTGGGAAAAGTAAAATTATCAACTTGTACTTGCACATCCTTAATAATCTCCTTCAGTTGATGGACTATTCTATCCGTCGTCTTTACTAACATCTTTGTGGTTACTAACTTGCCTAACCTTAATGTTTGACTAAAGGTGTAGGGCATCATATTGATGCTCACTACCAAATCCGCAAATGCTGTCTATATTGGCTCCATTTATACTGCAAGGAATGTTAAAATCCCATATATCCTCTTTCTTCTTTGCTATATTAGGGTTTTCTTTTGCTTCACGCTCCTTAACCTTCTCCTTCACTGATTCCATTAATGTGAGCCTCGTTTATAGATGTTTCGTTATGTTCTCAACCTTGTTTAAGTAAATCTCCTTAGAATTCCTTTTTACCCTACTTGACAATGATTTTCATTGCACTAAAATAGGGTACGGTAATTTAGGTTGAGATTCCTTGATTGGCTCAATTTCGAGCTCACTTGGAAGGAGTTCCATAATTACTTATTCTTTTCCTTTATCTTCATTCTCCTTTGTATGGTCAAGTTCCTTTTCCTGGGTCTGAGTGATGGCCATGATCCTTTCCTTTGGGTTAGACTCGGTATTGCTTGGAAGGGGTTCTTGCATTTTGAGTAGATATTTCTTCAGCTAGTTGACCTACTTGGACCTCTAGATTATGTATTAAAGAGGCATAGTTCTTGGTAACTTGGTCGAATTTGCTTTTAAGCCTCCTATTTGCATCCTCCTTGCCTCCAATCTTATCTAAAATCTTATCTTATCCAACTTAGATTCATTGAGTTTAGTTTATCTTATTGGAATCTCGATTGTCCTTAAGGTCTAACCCGTACTCCAGAATTGTTCTTCCAAGAGAGTGATTCTTCCACCCAGGGTTGTAGGTGTTGAAGTAGATATTGTTTCCCCCTCCTTGTCCATACTGGGCTCCCATACAATTTACTTACTCTGGATCATCTTCTATCATTAAGAAACAGTTCACTGTGTCATGATCCAATTGTCCACAGAGTTCACTTAAGTTGCACGGCCTTCATTAGAGTTCAGGAAAAAGCCTTCATATTGTAGAGTTGTTAAGTCAAGTTATCAATCCTTGCTTGCATTTCTATCATCTGATCAACATCTATAATTCCTTTTTATTCAATGAATGTAGTAGTCTATCTACTTCGCTCATTTGTCCATAAATAGTTTTTACTCGCCATCTGTTTTATTAATTCTTCCGCTTCATCCACTATCTTCCTCATCAATGATCTTCCTGAAGTTGAATAGATTGTGCCTCTTGTGTACGAGATAACTCCATTATAGAATGTTTGCAATGAAAATTCTTTAGGTAAGTTATGATATGGGCACTTTTGTTGTAAATCCTTGTATCATTCCCACGCTTCGTATATCGATTCCCTGTCACCTTGTTGGAAGTTGGTCATTTCCTTGATGACTTTTCTAAAAAGACACGGACTAACTGATCCTAAGTGGTAAAATTGGCTAGGTTAAGGGAGTGGTACCAAGCCTTTGCTCTATTTCTAAGAGTAAAGGGAAAGAGCCTAATTATAATTGCATCTTCTGACATCTAATGGTACCTAAAGGTATCTTAGATTTTTAAGCAATTCAATATGTGTGTGTTGGGGTCTTCGTTTTCTGTTCCATAAAATTGCACATTCTGTTGAAGCATATTTAGGAGAGCTAGTTTAATCTCAAATGATGTGGCTTGTACGGGTGGTCTAGCTATTTCTTGGCCAGCCGCATTAAACCCTGGTCTCATAAAGTCCATAAGGGTCCTCTATTGACGGCCTTGGTTCACTTCGTGGTCCAAATTTTGATGAAATTCCTCGACCGTTGTTGTCTTTGCAATTTCTTCTTCTTCATTACGCCGAGCTTTTTAGTGGTTCGTTCTAGTTGAGTGATATCTGAACCTAATTTTTCAGCTGCGTGACTCGAACATCTTATGACTCTTATGTTCATACAACAGCATAATTTCAAAAAATATAAAAGGAAAAATAAAAATAAAAATAAAAACTAATTAAACACCTTAAGCTATAAAATTAAACTATCGCATCTCCGACAACGGCGCTAAAAACTTGATCACAGTTTTTTGATATGAGTAAGTTTTAATATTTAACCTTGATATTCTGCAAGTGTACGGGTCATTCGCATAGGACCTAAGGTGTCAATCCCACGAGGAGGTTTAATCTAATCCTAGAATCTAAGATCGGAAACTATTAAACAGAAATTTAATTGACAATGAATTTAAACACAATAACTAAATAAATCAAACAACCAAATCAAATAGCAAAATAATAATTGACAATTAACACTTAACAAAAACAATCAACGAATAATAAAAATTTGTTATTAAAATGAATAAAAATAATGGAAATTGATTAATTTGTTGAACGACGATAGCACACCCTAGAATTCATCCGAGTGGGTTAACCCAAAGAAAAAAAGGGAAAATTATCTATCTTTAATGCTAACCTAACCAATTACGATTTATCGAATTAATAGTTCTATATGATCCTAGGGTCAATTATTCTCTCTCGAGTTATAATTGAACTTTAAAGCATAAACCCTAATCAGATTATGGGAAGTTGTAATCTCTCAAT
>JAOQMP010000208.1:16196194-16207482 GCA_027563575.1 Erythroxylum pedicellare
CTTCCGATCTGTCAATTATTCTCTCTCGAGTTATAATTGAACTTTAAAGCATAAACCCAAATCAGATTATGGGAAGTTGTAATCTCTCAATTAACAACCTATCCAAAACCTAATCAGTTCTTAAGTTCTCTATTAATCAATTGGAAACCTATACGTGATCTCTCTATGCAAGATTTACCAACCTAATTTAATTCTGAATCTATTAAATTACCTAACTCTCGTTAGCCCAATTTAATCATTTTTTCTTAATTCACCCACTCAATTTATTATCAAGATATGAAGTACAGAATTAAACCACAATTAATTCAATAAATACATAAAACAATCAGATTTTATTAAATCAAAAATAATATTCCAAAGGTGAGTATAAAACATCAATCAACAATTTATTTATATCATCAAACTATATATCCCAATTCTACAATCAAATAAAACATAAATACATAGGAAATAAAACTCGAATGGATGATGGGAGGTCGCGACTTCGGAAAGCTTCTTATTTTGGGAAACACGTCGAGTTTACGTCGTCTTCCTGTTCCCTCTTCCTTTTTCTCTTTCTTGATCTCTCAAAGTTCTCTCCTTTAGGGTTTCGTTGTGGTGACTAATCAAAAGCTCTCATTTTTCTCTTGTTCTTTTTATACTTGATGTGTTTATGGCAGCCCTAGGATTTTTTCGAGGTCAAAAAGGTCCAAAAAATCTCAAATTTTGACTTTTCTATATATTTGCGTGTTTGCCTGATGTAGGCCATGATCGTGAGCCACATGTAAGCTCTCTGTCACGATCATGGTAGGAAGGCCATGATCATGGGCCAAGTCTGATGCTTCTGTCATGATCGTGGCAATTTGGTAACGATCGTGGGCTATCTTCTCTTGCTTCTGTCATGATCGTGCATAAATGACCTATTTAGCTCAGGAAGTCAAAGATGTCCTATTTAGCTTACACCCTTTAAAATCACCTGGACCTGATGGTTTCTCAGCTTGGTTTTCCTAAAAAACACTTGGGATATTTTCAGCATCCATTTTATAAAAGCTATATTCTATTTTTTTCATCTTCTAATATGCTTAAAAAAATTAACCATAATTTCATTTTTCTCATTCCAAAAAGGCAAAACCATTCCTTCTTATCTGATTTTAGACCAATCTCTTGTTGTAATACAGTTTCCAAAGTCATTTCGAAGCTTTTTGCTAATAAGTTGAAGGTTACTCAAAATGAAGTCGTAAATCTTGCTCAGGTTGCTTTTATTTCCAGAAGAACTATAGGAGACAATATCCTTTTTTTTATAGGAATTGCTAAAGGTTTAAAACACTAAGAGAGGCATTAAAAGTTGCTTGATGAAAATAGATTTCTACAAAGCATTTGATAAATTTAGTTAAAGCTTCATCCAAGCCTACCTTGAAGCACTTAATCTTCCAAAAACAATTATTAAATGGATTATGGTATGCATACAAACCTCTTCTCTTAGTATGCTTGTCAAAGGTATTCCTACGCAACCATCCAAAAATGCTTGTGGAATTAGGCAAGGGACCTCTTTCCTCTTATCTTTTTACCTTATTAATGGAAGGTCTGTCTAGACTACTTCATAAAATTTCAACTTGCAATGGAATATTTCAATTTCATTATAAATTTGGGGAACTTATACTAACTCACTTGATCTATGCTGATGATCTCATGCTTTTGAGTGGTGCAGAAATTCAATCCACTAATATTTTGCTAAATATATTAAATCTTTTCTCATAATGGTCATGATTAAAAGTCAGATATTGAAAAGAGCAACCTGTCAATTTCATCAAGTACAAGGAATCAAGCTAAGATATACAGTAGTGCACGTCTAACTTTGCTTTCCCATTCCTTTAAATACCTTGAAGTACCAATCACCTAAACTAAGCCTAAATTTTTAGATTGCATTATACTCATTCCACTTATACAAAAGGTTCTGGGTAAGAGAATATAGAAACTATATACGAAAAAGAAAGGCCTTTGGATCAAATAGATACATTAATTTCACTTAGAAAAACCAAAACTTTTGACAGATAACTAACTTGATGTGTGCTTAATTGTTTATACATTTACTTCACAACACTTAATGATTGAAGCTATGAAATGATTAAGATACTCATTTTAGTTCATATTTGTTTTTTGGTATAATTTGGAAGCATAAGAGCTAAAATTAGTTAAAAGCACATGATTTGAGGTATAAATCATCTTTGGAACACGAAGGGAACCAAAACACATTCTTTTTTTAAACCTATGGAGGTAATCATCTTTTTTCCAGTTCGTACGGGAAATTGAAGTTGAAGAACACATTTGGGAATCTCTCCATTGTGTATGTATGAACTCATTTCCAGAATATGGAATACAATACATAATAGTTGTATTTTCTATTCATTTGTGGTAAACTAATGGTGATAAAACATTAGGAATAACATAACATAGGTTAAATGACTTGATTTTGTGTGTTTGTTGTCTAGATTAATCTATTTTCTTAGTTTATAATGCGGCTGTCTTATTAAATCTAAAGAGCTTATTCTAGGTTATTCGATAGCTAGGTATAGTTAAAGAGCTTATTTTGATTAAACAAGATCTAAGAGAAAGATGGGGTTAACAGAGATTATTGTTAACCTATAATTAATAATTTCTAAGAGAGATGTGAAATCAACAAAACAATGAAGTATGTTTATTTGTGTGTAGATTGAGATTGAACCAAGAATCGAATTCTAAACGTATTCATCAATTTTATCATTTTCTCACTATTTTATTTAAATTGTTTTCAATAGTTCAAATTTTACTTTATTTTGTCTTTTGATTCCAACTAAACCCCCCACATCCTAATCACTAATTCTTTTCATTACAAAAGCTACACAAACACGCTCTGTGGATACAAGCCCTACTCACCATGCTATAAATTTAGTTGTACTGAGATAGGTTTTATTTTCTAGTGCATTCAACACGTATCAAGAATTTTGGCACTATTTTCGGAGAGTGTGACCCTCTCGTTTTTGTCTTTGATTTCAATTGGTGTTTTGTATATATTTATTTATAATAAATTGTTTTTTTTATTTCTTGATCATTTCACATTTTTTAGTGTTTGTGTATGTTAGTTACAAGATCTCCTCATCAATACCCTGCACAATTTGACCTTGAGATTAAAAGGACACTACGAAGGTTATATAGTGAAACCAAAACAACTCCGAAAATACATCAAGGAATTGAACTTTAGGATGTCATGGCCAATCCAAGAACTTTAAGAGAGTTGGATGCTCCAGATTTGACTCAAAGACCTTTATGTGTCACTTTTCCAATTTTTGCTAAAAATGTTACTTTTGAGCTTAAATCTAGCCTAATACATCTTTTACCTAACTTTCATGTTTTTAGAAGAGAGGATGCTTGTAAGCATATTAAGGAGCTCGATGTGGTCCATCTTAATATGAAACCTCAAAGAGTGACAGAAGAGCAGATTATATTTAGAGCCTTTCCATTTTTATGAAAACTTGTAGCAAAAGACTCGCTTTTTGATCTACCTGCTGGAAGCATTAGCACATCGATCGAAATGAAGAGGTTGTTTTTGGAGAAATACTTTCCATCATCAAAGACAGCATAAGAAAGGAGAAATGTAGGATAAAGCAATAAAATGTAGAGTCCCTTTACGAGTATCAAGAATGCTTCAAAAAGTTGTGTGCTAGTTGTCCTCACCATAACATTTTAGAGCGGACTTCATCCAATAATTCTATAAGGGATCGCTACCTATGGAAAGGAGTTTTGTCGATGCATCGAGTGGTGGGGCACTATATGAGAAGACTTCCTTGGAGGCTAGGATTCTAATTGAGTATATGGTCATAAACACCCAACAATTTGGCACTTGTAACGATGTTTGTTGCATAAACGAGATAAATACTTTATCTATTGAACATCATTTAAATGAGCTAACATGCTTTTTTAGAAAACTTGCTGTCAGAAAACTGTAGGTAAAGGAGTGTGAAATATGTGCAAATACAAGTCATTCAATTAATGGTGCCTAACATTACAAGAGGGAAGTGTGGAATATATAAATTTTACGGGAGAAAATTTTCTTAACCAATACAACCATTATTCTCAGAAGTATAACCCAGGTTGGAGAGACCATCCCAACCTGAGTTATGGGGAAAATAGGTAGCAGAATTACTTCTCGAATAAGTTGCAAGAAGCGTAGCCATACTAATTAAGGCCACAGGCCTCTTTTAGCTTTGGTACATCGTTGAAAGATATAATTAAACCTCTTACAACTAAAACCTTACAATTCCAACAAGATTTGCAGCAGTTTTAGTAAGCAACTAGATCTAACTTTTAAAAGATGAGGTCTAGCATTCAAAACCTAGAGAATCAAATGAGTCATATGGTAATGGCTATCAACCGTATTGAAGCCCAAAGAGGAGGAAAATTGTCATCATAATATGAAACAAAATATGAAGAAAGTTGGTGCAATCACCTTGAGGAGTGGTAGGAAGCTTGAGGATCCTGAAAGGATTATACAAAGGATGGCTGGTGAAAAAGAAATCAAGAAGGAGATTGAAGAAGAGAGGGATATGTCTTCTAGCTTAAAGGTAAATGTTGAATTCCTAATTGTTATAAAAACTAGTGTCCACTTTGTTAGGTTAACAAATTCAAATAAGGAGGATCAGGATAAGGAGATTTGGGAGACCTTTCGTAAGGATGAGGTGAACATCCCACTGTTAGATGGGATCAAGTAAGTGCTAAGGTAAGCAACATTTATTAAGGAATTATGTACGAACAAGCGGAAGCTAAGAGGTAATGAAATGATTAGGATGAGTAAAACTGTTTCTGCAATCTTTAAAAAGAAAGTACCTCCTAAGTGTAATTAAAAACCTTAACATGTTTACTGTTCCTTACAAAATTGGTAATACTAAGATAAACAAGCCATATTAGATTTAGGAGAATCAATTATTGTTATGCCTCCTACCATGTATGCTTCTTTAAATTTAGGGACACTAAAAGAAACTAATGTTATCATACAATTGGATAATCGTACTAATGCATACCTATATGGGGTGATTGAGGATTTGCTTATGTAGGTAAATGAATTAATATTTCATGCCAATTTTTATATCATTGACATGAATGATGAAACCTCCTATAACCGATTACCTATTTGACTAAGGAGATTAGTTCTTAACATGATCCAAACTAAGATAGATGCTTGTGAAGGTACCCTCACAATGGAATTTGATGGAAAAGTTACTCATTTCAATATTCTTGATGTAAATAAGCACTCCCATAAAGATCATTATGTTTTGGTAATTAATATGATTGGCCCTTAAGTATAAGAAGATTACAAGTAGAAGTATACAAATAATCAATACGTGATTTCAACAAATGAGCAAACCAAAGTTTTTAATGTCTTGTCGAAAAGCTTTATCATTGGTTAAAAAGTGCTTCTTTATAGTGCTAAATATAAATTCTTTCCGCATAAATGTCGACCTTATTAGGTTGATCCTTTTGTAAATTACTAATGTTTTTCCTTATGGTGTAGTAGAGATTAAGAGTTTAAAAACAAGGAAGAAATTGCATATAATTGACCCTCGACTCAAGCCTTATATTGAAGAAGTTTAAGAGGAAAATGTTGAACATGTGATCCCTAAAGATCAAATTTTCATAACATGATGAGGAAAACATGGATTCGAGTCAACTATATGAAACAAAGGCGCTACTTAGGAGACAACCCAAAGGAAGTTTGTTCCTTTTCGTTTACATTCTCACATTTTTTGTTTCTATTAAATGATCCATTTCATACATTTGAAATTACATTGGGGACAATGTAATTTTTAAGTGTGGGGGTAGGGATCTTAGTTTCCATGCATGTTTTTAAGCTTGTTTGTTGCTTATGTGTGTTTCTTAGGTGTTTTAAAAATCAAACAAATAAACATATATTTTTCCTTTTCTATTACTTTTAATACTATATAGTCATAATCAAAGAGTAAACTAATTAGAAAAATTCACGACAACTTAAGCATGTACTTTTACTCTTGTGATTAACCAATATACATTATCTTTAGAAAAGTAGTGACTAGCGGGTAGACATAAGTCAGTGAGATTTTGAGCCTTTATAAATTGACACATTCATATCAATCTCATTGTCTTTTGCTTGTGTGTAACCTTCATGACATGTACATCTTGACTTTGCGTTGATTTTCTATTCAAGATCACATTTTTATCATATACATTAATATGAAAATGATATGGGCATTCTTTGTTTTATAAGCTACATTAACCAAATAACTACTTATTAATATGATTTTTCCTTTTGTTAAGCCCCTTTGAGCTTTATTAGCCTTCTATTTTTCTGATAACCAAACATTGCAAGCCTTTGACTTAATCAAATGTCTTACCTAAGGCTCAAAGCTATTAGAGCATTTGTTGATTGTTGATGACTATGGATGCACAAAAGAATAAGTAAGGGGTTCGCATATATACAGGTTGGCTATAATTATTGGAATGTCATTTTATCTCTTATCAATGAATTCCATTGTTGATGTCGTTATTTCAATTTTTGTAGAGAAAAAAGAAAAATAAAAGTTTTAAGTGTGGTGGTAGGGATCTTAGTTTTCATGCACATTTTTAGGCTTGTTTGTTGCTTATGTGTGTTTCTTAGGTGTTTCAAAAATCAAATGAATAAACATATATTTTTTCCTTTTATATTACTTTTAATACTATATAGTTATAGTTAAAGAGTAAATTAATTAGAAAAATTCATGACAACTTAAGCATGTACTTTTGCTCTTGTGATTGACCAATATACATTATCTTTAGTAGAGTAGTGACTGGCGGGTAAACATAAGCCAGTGAGATTTTGAGCCTTTATAAACTGACACATCCATATCAATCTCATTGTCTTTTGTTTGTGTGTAACCTTCATGACATGTACATCCTACCTTTGCTTTGATTTTCTATTCAAGATCATATTTTTATCATATACATTAACATGAAAATAATATAGGTATTATTTTTTTACAAGCTACGTTAACCAAATAGCTACTTATTAATGTGATTTTTCCTTTTGTTAAGCCCATTTGAGTTTTATTAGCCTTTTCTTTTTTTGATAACCACATTGCAAGCCGTTGACCTAATCAAATGTCTTACCTAAGACTCAAAACTAGTGGAGAATTTGTTGATTGTTGATGATTATGGATGGTACAAGAGCATAAGTAAGGGGTTCGCATATATACAGGTTGGCTATAATTGTTAGAATGTCATTTTGTCTCTTATCAATGAATTCCATTATTGATGTCGTTATTTCAATTTTTGTTGAGAACAAAGAAAAATAAAAAATAATTAAAATAAAATTATCAAGGAGGAAATTCATTTGTTTTGCAAAGTTATTAATGATTAGTCTTTCCTCCTAAAGTTGTATAGAATGGGTGATTGTGATGTAAATGAGGGAGATGTTGCTTTGAAGAGTCACTCCTTATGATTGAAATGTGTAGTTTATCATCAATTTTAGTGAGTGATTCCTTCTAATTCCTTATGCTTCATGTGGCTTATGGTGTGAGAGCTTAAATATAAGTAGTGAAACATATTTTTTGCATTCATCATAGCCAATGGTACCCAGTTTTAAGTGAATGTTGATTTTTGCGCTTAATGTTACATTGAGCATTTTTCTTAGTTCACTAGCTTTGATGACTTTTGCACTACACTATCTAAATACATTTCACCTTAGCCTTTTTCCCACATTACAATCTTTAAAAAGTCCTTTGATTCATGATTATGCATATGAATCCTAGTGGTGGAGAATTGAAATGATATGCAAAGTCATAGAATGTCTTGATCATGAATGGTGTTTGAGTGTACCTATAGATCTATCTTATTCTTAAACACATTTTGTCAAAGTCTATCCCTAAATTTCTTAATTTCTTAAGGTAATGATTGTTGATTGATCATGAGTAGAAGAATTTAATGTTTACTTTTTTCATGGTTTTGAAAATTATTTATCTTTTTTTATGAGTATCTATTTTTAGGAAATATGGAAAAAGTGGAAGTGTTTTAGTTTGTGACTTTGATTATGTTCTTTTACCTAAGGACAGTTAAAAGCTAAGTGTGAGGGAATTTGATATACGCTTAATTTTTTATACATTTACTCCATAATACTTAGTGATTAAAGCTATGAAATGATTAAAATATTCATTTTGTTTCATATTTGATTTTGGGTATAATTTGGAAGCACAAGAGCTAAAATGAGTTAAAAGCACATTCTTTGAGTCATCCTCTTGATGTTTAAACTCATTCCTCTTTGTGGAAGAAGAAGCAGATGGATTAGAGTAAAAATGAGATGAGAAATGCAAAAAAATAAAGACTTCACTATACATTGCAAGATGCATGACCGTGCACAATTTCGCAAAAAACATTTGTTTTAGTGATGCATGGTTGGATGCATGGCCATTCATCCAGTCATACATCTTCCTAGAACCCTAGTTTTTCATATAAATAGACATTTAAGCAGTCAAAAGAGGTATAAATTGATTTTGGAACATAAAGGGAAGTAGAAAGCATTCTTTTTTAGATCTATGGAGGGATAATATTCCTTCTTTTGGTTTGTAAGGGAAATCAAAGTCGAAGAACACATTGGGCATCTATCCATTGTGTAAGGTTAATTCTCTATCTCTCTAGAAATTGTTTATATTATCCTTATTGTTTTGGGTATTCATGTATGAATGATTGATATTCTCGTTCTCAATAAATTGTTTATATATGAACCAACTACTAGAATATGGAACAAAATACAAAATTGATGTATTTTCAATTCACTGATTGTAAACTAATGGGTGATGAATCATTGGGAATAATATATCGTAAGTTAAATGAGCTGAGCTTGTGTCGTTATTGCATAAATTAATCTGTTTTCCTAGTTTGTAATGCAATTGTCCTATCAAATCTAGAGAGCCTATTCTAGATTGTTCGATTGCTAAGTTTAGTTAAAGAGCTTATTTTAATAAAATAAGATCTAAGGGAAAACCAGAGTTAAGAGAGTTTATTATTAACTGACGATTAATAGCTTCTAAAAGAGGTTTGAAATCAACAAAACAATGAAGTATGTTTATTTGTGCATAGGCTGAGATTGAACCGAGAATCAAATTCTAAATGTATTCATCAATTTTATTATTTTCTCACTATTTGATTTAAATTGCTTTTAGTAGTTCAAATTTTACTTTATTTTCTCTTTTGGTTCCAACCAAAACCCCCCATATCCTAAACACCGATTCTTTTTATTACAAAAGCTACATGAATACTCTCTGTGGATATAATCCCTACTCACCACTGCTACAAATTTAGTTGTGCCAAGATAGGTTTTATTTTCTGGTACATTCGACAAGCATCAAAATTCCAAGGATATTTCTTGGACTTTCAATCAATACTAAACTTGAGAAGTATGATATATCCCTAGATCAAACACAAGTTGGGAAATGGAGCAAGCACATGATTTTGGTATGACAATTGGTCATAATATAGCGCTCTCAAACAAAGGAATGAAATTCTCCACCTAAGAAATAGTCCTTTGGATGCTAAAGTATCCTTACTAATTTAGAATGGAGATTGATATGGGGGTTTCAGAGGTTTCTTTCTTCTTGTAGAATATTGACCTCAGATATATGAATGGAATAAAGAAGGCAACATTGTATGGATTCCTAGTTCCAAAAGGATCTTTACAAATAATTCTTATCATAAGATATTTACAAGTCGTCTTGGAGAAGTTCGTTGGCATGAGCTACTTTGGAAGCAATCCCTAAATCTCAAAGCTTCACTAATCATTTGGCTTGTGATAAAAAATACATTAGAACTAAAAACAGATGGTTTGACAATTATGATTCCACATGTGTCTTATGTAAGGGAACTGAGGAAGATAGGAACCATTTATATTTTATGTGCAAATACTCTAAAGTAGTGTACAGTAGAATTTTGCACATGCTAGCAGAAGTTAATCACACCTATGAAGTGAGTGGGACTCTAGACTGATTCATCAATTTTATCAAGCATCAAAAGCATATACTCATGACAACCTTCACCACTACAATTTACACTCTTTGGAAAGAAAGGAATAGCAAGTTGTACAAAGGAGTTGAAATAGACAAAAAATCCTCAATTGGGTTAGACCTAAATTGATAGAAAAAATGTGTAAAACTCACTCACCCCTGAAATGAAAAATAGATGGAATCTATAATTTATGCATTGTAGTTTCTTTGGCTAATCTTGTACTATTATTTATGTTGTAAGTTGAAACTCATTGTAAGGATGTAAGATGAAACTCATTGTAATTTTCAACTAGTTTTTACTAGAGAGAATACAATTTCATTCATTTTCCAAAAACAGATAGGATTAAATTTAATGTTTCTAACAAGTTATGTGAATTTTGTAATAGAGAGGAGTCAATTGAGCAACTATTTTTCAATTGTTACTTCATCACTGGGACTAGGAAACTACTTCAGAGGCTATTCAATGTGAAATGTGACAAAGCTTTTTAACAGCAAGTAATAGATTAGTAATCTAAGTCTCAAGGTTGGTTAAAACTAGAGTTTACACTCATAGACTTTTAGTTATCTAGTTTATGCTATATGGGTCGAAAAGAGTTTTCATAGGCATGAAACTGGAAGTTAATGCATTCATCGGGAATGCTATGATTAGGATAAGAGAGTGGATGATGCTACGCATATAAACATCAGCCACGGCTTAGTCCAGGCTTGGAGCCTGAACTAAAACAAAGCTGGAGCTCATAAGTCACTAATGTTGTGAAAATCGACCGGATTAGAGCAGGTTTGCAGCTAAATAGGACTGAGGGGAATAGTAATGAACACACAGATTTTACATGGAAAACCCAAATTAGGGTAAAAACCACAGGTAAGGATAGAAGACTTTTACTACTTGCAAAACTGGAGAATTACAAGAAAAACTAGACCCACAAAAATACACAGAATATTTTTGTCTCTCTCTTTTTCTCTCTTTTCTCTCACCTCACTTCTCTCTATTTTTTTTCACTCTGTTTTGCTGCTCCTTCTTCTCTACATCTCCTGCCTATTTATAGGCAAGAGAGCATGTGTTAGGCAGCCAACAATTGTTGACTGCCAAGGTTGCTGCCAACAATTGTTGACAGCAGCCAAGGTTAACAATTCTCCCACTTGAAGATTTGATTAAGTGTCAATCAGATCTTCACACTATTCTTTCTACCTTGCTGCTTCATGTTGCTTACGTCTCTGTCAGGCCACACGAGGATCGACACCACATAAACTTGTCACCATTGATTGCTTTTG